>VYXC01009970.1:375884-447226 GCA_013397175.1 Platysteira castanea
GTCATGCCATGCCTTGTCCCCAGTCCCTCTCCAGCTCTCCTGGAGCCCCTTTAGGCACTGGAAGGGGCTCTGAGGTCTCCCTGGAGCCTTCTCCTCTCCAGGTGAACACCCCCAGCTCTCCTAGCCCTGCTCCAGAGCAGAGGGGCTCCAGCCCTCAGAGCATCTCCATGGCCTCCTCTGGACCCACAAAACAGGCCTGTGTGTTTCTTTGCTGAGGGCCCCAGAGCTGGACCCTGCACTCCAGTGTGCCACGAGCTGCTCAGAGCCCCTCTCCCCAGTGCATCCTCTTCCTTCTGTCCCAAGGGCTGCTCTCCCTTCTCTTTCCCAGCTCCCTTATGCTTGACAAGCACTCTGCTTCCCAGCAAACACACAGCCCCCAGTGCTCAGTGAGCCTTTGAGCCGCTCTGCTCAGCCCCCAGCTGCTTCCTGAACCTTCCCCATTTCCCTGTGCCTGGCACCGTGGCCAAGGGGGCACTGCCAGGGCCCAGGGAGAGGCCGGCCGGGGAGCTGGCACAGCTGCCCAGCTTTCAGCAGTTTCTATGGCTGCACAGAGATTTTGGCAATCCTTCTTGTACCGTTCTGACCTGAGGGGTTTTGGAGGTGTTTGCAGCTGGGGATAACAAAGCCCTCTTGTCTACACCAAAGGCACTTTGTGTGGAGTCTAGGTATTGCTCTGATTTCATTTCCTGAGCATCCCTCGTGGAGAGCTTCCCACAGAAACATGCCCCGTTGAGTCAGGAGTGGAGACGCACTGCAGTCCAAACAGCTCTGCAAACTTTCTCACCGGGTCCTGTTCCACAGCCAGCCACAAACACGTTCGTGTCCTGAACCTCCATGCACTGCCTGGGATGGCTTTCACAAGTTTTCAGCTGGAAATGGAACCAGACAGCACTTGTGAGTCTTGCTTGAGGGCTGTGAGCCCTTCTGTGGCAGGGGCGGAGAGCCCGGGTGTAGGAGCTACAGGGCAATAACGTGTCATTCACAGAATCACAGAACGCTCTGGGTTGAAAGAGACCTTTAAAGGTCATCTTGTCCAATCCCCTGCAACGAGCAGGGACATCTTCAACTACACCAGGCTGCTCAGACAGCCCTGAATGTTTCCAGGGAAGGGATATCCACCACCTCTCTGGGCAGCCTGTGTTGGTGTTTCACCACCTTATCATAAAAAATTTCTTCTTTATATCTACTCTGAATCTTCCCTATTTTAGTTTAAAACCATCACCCCTTGTCTTTTTGCTACAGACTCCACTAGAAAGTCCATCCCCATCTTTCTTATAGGCCCCCTCTAGGCACTAAAGGAGCTCTGAGGTTTCCCCAGAGCCTTCTCTTCTCCAGCTCGAACAGCCCCAGCTCTCTCAGCCTGCTCCCACAGCAGAGGGGCTCCAGCCCTCAGTGTGGCCTCCTCTGGGACCACTCCAACAGCTCCATTCTCCCACTGCATCTACGGTACAGGATGACAGCAAAGACATAGCGGGCAGAGCAGAAATTTAACCCAGTTTCCCCCTTTCCAGGTGAGCACCACAGCCCCTGGCTGCCTTTGTCCTACCCCAGCCGGTCTCATTGATAGGAGAGTCCTTGCTCTCCCCCTGGGTTATCTGGGCAGGCTCAGGGACCCAGACCCTCCTGCCCGTGGGTGCTGAGCCGGGCAGAGGGAGCAGAGCAGGTGGAGCTGGCTGGCAGGGCAGGGGGACAGCGGGGGACAGAGTGGCCTCGAGCAGGTGGCTCCGGAGCCATCCCCATCGCCGTGCCCTCAGCTCCTGGCACAGCAGCTCCCCGGCAGCTCCCCAGCCCTGAGCCAGCCCTGACTGAGCCCGGGAGCCCTGCCTGAGGAAGAAGCGAGGTGTTGGCCCCAGGTTGGTGAGTTATCGGAGCGGCCGGGCTGCAGTGACATCACCTCCCCGTGTCACCGCAGGGAGCTCAGATCCTGCTGGGGGAGAGGAGGTAACTCGATCGAGCCTTTCAAGATAAACTCAGACAGGAAGAGAGGCGCGATGGCCCGGAGGCACCAATTAGGGATTTCTGGTGAGCTCAGCTCTGCTCGGCTGGCACACGAGTGCGCTGGGGCCGGGCCGGCAGGAGCAGCTCTCGTGTCTCAGGGCTGGGGGGCGAGGGGTGGGCAACCAGCGCTGCCTCGCCGTGCTGCTGGCTCAGCCCTCACCCCTCCAGTGGCCACAGCTCTCCCTCCAGAGCGCCCTTTCTTTGTGCCCTGTGTTCTGCTGGGGACAGAGAACCACGGAGCATCTCCCTGGTCTGCAGACAGAGCAGCCCAGCCCTGCCCCACTCAGTGCTGCACATGAGCTTCGGTGGCGAGTCTCCTCCAGCTTTATCAAGGGAAATAATAGCCCCATGTGTTGCAAAAAATACCGTGAGGATGGGCTGCAGCTGGAGGTCCCAGTGCCCTGTGGTGGCCGGGCTGTGGGGAACATCCCAGCCCGTGCTGCAGGCCAGTCACTGCACAGGACCAGCCTGAGACATGCAGGCAGACAGCTCTTACTGGCTCTGGTGTGTGTGAGGAAGGAAAAAACAGCAGCAAAATTCGGGATATCTCCCGACAGCATGGTATTGAGCATCTCTGTTGATTTCCAGGCTGCAGCTCCCCCTGTAAATGCTTCACAACCAGAGGGAAATGGTGAAATATGGGTAAATTTGCTTCTGCCAGTCAGAGCCTGAGATTTGCACCACATCCGTTAGGGAAGAGAGACTGGTTCTGGTTATCCCCTGGTTTTTCTGGTTATTCTGCCAGTCATGGTACCAACAGCTCCGAAATGCACTTGTACATCCTCTGAAACACTCTGGAAGCAGTTCTTGGGACCAGACAGTTCTTAGAAACTGCTGGGTCTGTGACACAGAAAACGCAAGGTCTCAGATTGTGGCTGAGGATCACAAACCTCACGACACCCTCACTGCACAGCCCCCACCTCCAGCCAGGCCTCCCGAGGGGCTGCACGGGTGGCATTGTGTCTTCTGCACAGTGGAAAGGAGGAATCTCCCACTCTTGACCTTTTCTCCTTAGAAAAGGACTTCCCTATTTGCCTGGTTCCTTCTGGAAGTGTTCCTGATCCCACCCTCCTCTCTGGACTGCTCCTGGCAAGAAGGCAGTTGATTTCTCCTCAACATTCAGAGCAGTGAAGGGGCTCTTCCAAGGCATGTTGGGCCCTTAGCCCTGGAACCCAATATGAAGCCAACCTGAAAATGTCCTGCCCAGGGAAACACTTCCCTTTCCCATCCCACGCAGGTTCCTCTGCCTCCCCAGAGCTGTCACTCCACGGCAGCAGCACAGGAAGCAACTGGCAAGCTCAGGCACACTCACACTTGGTGCTGACCCACTCGTCCCACCACGGCTCTGCACAGATGTGAACATCTGCTCAGGGAAAGAGATGCCTCAGAGCAGAGGACTTTGGATGTCCTTCCAGGCAGCTCCCTCTCTCCCTACCCCTGTAGTCCCTAAAAGGGAAAATGGAGTGAAGTCTGAGGTGCCCACAGGCACTTTTAGGACTTTTGAGTCAGTGTCCTGGTGCAGTTGTCTAAACACCCTGCGACTCTCAGCAGCTCTAACGCTCTAAAGCCAGAAGCTGAGACTTTCAGCAGCTGCTGGTTTTCATAAGCTGTTGTTCTTGAATGTCCCACTTACAACCACCTCCTTCTGCATGCAGCAGACAGGCCAACGCTCAGCAGAGCCTTGCTTGAGCCCGTGAAGTCACTTGGAAATCTTGTCCATGCTGACATCTGGGGTCACTGTGTGTCACCCTCTCTCCACACCCACAGCACTGCTTGACAGCAGGCATGGGATGAGTCCCTCTCCCAAACCATCCAGCAGCTCCGTGAGAGGCACCTTCCTCTGCAGGCAATCAATGGGTTAAAGCTTGCACGGAAAACCAACTGAGTGATTTGGTGAAATAAAGATTAAAACATCTCCGTGGAAGGTGAGGAGCCAGCCCCGGCCTGTGCTGTCTCATTTACCCACTAATCAGCCCAATTACCTCAGGTATAAATCATAACACAAAACACGGAGCCAGAGCCACACGCTGAAGAAAGGAGAGAACTGTTGGGTCGGTTTTTGTTTAGTATAATTGATATAATTACTAACAACTCTGTGCCAAGAACTTCAGCTTTTCTGCTTCCAGGAGAGAGTAGAGAGCTGTCTGAAAGCCATAGCAATTAGCAATCCCCACATGCACAGCTTTTATTAGAAAGAATGCACATCTATTCCAGAAAGAGCCAGCAGCTCCCTGAGGAGCAGTCAACCCTCCCTTGGTGCCAGGAATGCAGCAGTCACCGAGCCCCTGCTCCCCGGCCCCCATCAGTGCTGCAGAGGCACGGGAGGAGTCCTGCCCATCACACTGCATGTGAAATGCCCTGGCCTGGGCACTTCCTTGTTCCTAATTTTAACTTGCCTGGCTCTGGATAGGTGCCTCTCGCTGTGCTGTGCTCCAAGCAGGCTGCTGATCCTGGGACTTCTCAGGTCCAGCTCACTGTAACCAGCAGAAAGTCTCCCTTTTGCTCCGTTGAGGGATGTGCCTGAGCTCTGATCTCCACGCCCTGGAGCGGGGTGACAGTAATTACACGGCTGGAGCTCCCAGCACCTCCCCAGAGCGTGTCCAGGTGTCTCATGGACAGCTGGCACTCATTCACACCTCACCACTGCCCCGGGCACCGTGCAGAGCTGAGCAGGAGAGCTGGGGCTCATCTGAGCCCTGCAGAGGGGACCCCTCACTGCCAGCGAGCTGTGGGCACACGGAGGTGTGGAGATGGGGGCTGCAGCACGGGCACAGCCTGGAGCCACCCAGGAGTGCTAACAAACCCCCGGGATGGACCCTGGTTCTTGTCCACCCACAGGGGTCCACAAAGACAGGCAGGCGTCCAAGTACCCCACAAACCCCCACCAAGGGCCCGTGCTGCACTTCTCACACCTATGGACATCCCCAGGGAGAAAAGGGCCTTTCCTGAGTGTTGCTAAACAGCCACAGAGTAGATCCAGCAGCATTAATTAATCCCCAGCTCCTGGGGCACCAAACACTGACACCAACTCCCTGGTGGGTCACCTCTGAGGCTTCACCCAGGAGCTCATGAGCAAAGTGGGATGTAAAGCTGGACAGCCATGGGCTCCACCTCGCTCCTGTGTCCCTGTCCCTGTCCCTGTCCCTGTCCCTGTCCCGGCTCAGCCTGGTGCACCAGCCCCTGGCTCTGGTTTAGCATCTCCATTTCTGAAAGCTCAGTTCAGGTTTGAGAAATTGTAACTATTCTCATGGATATTTTCATTGTCTGTTCTTTAGTTAATTAAACTTGAAACTGAGCATTCGCTTTAAAACAATTTTCAGTAAACTTATAGGGATTTGGATGAAAGAATATCTCTGGGGAAAGTAAGCAATGCGGTTTTTGGGTTTTTTTTTAACAGATTATGATGCCAAAACCTAACAGAATTCTTATGCATAGGAAGGGATGGAAAAAAATAAGTGAAGATTAACATTTCCTGAAGAAGTTTTAATTTTGCTCAAAAAGTTCTCGTTTGTCCCACAACATTTTGATGAAATTTTCAAATAGAATCCTTAACCTTACTCTGAGCTGCTGCAGGGTTTGCTTTTCTGATCTTTATTCTTTGGAGCTGTTGTCTCGAGAAGATGAATGATGTTACTCTATTTTGTTTGTAGTTTGGGGGACAGTAAGTAAATTGGGGCAGAACTTGCAATGCCTACTCTCTCAGCAGGAAAAATCAAAATCCATTGCCTTATGTTGGCCCTCTGAGCAAAGACACAAAACCTGTGGCAGTGGAGCTGAGCTTTGGGTGTGATGTGCTTTTGTGATCCACAGAGGAATCAACAATGCTGGCTGAGAAACTCCCAACTGCACAGCCTTGCACCAGAAATAGCACTTTGCAGCAATGCAAGAGCACTGGAATTTGGGAGAATAGAATCACAGGATCACAGAATGGTTTGGGCTGGAAGGGACCTCAAAGCCCGTCCTGTTCCACCCCTGCCATGGGCAGGGACACCTCCCACTGTCCCAGGCTGCTCCAGGCCCCGTCCAGCCTGGCCTTGGGCACTGCCAGGGATCCAGGGGCAGCCACAGCTGCTCTGGGCACCCTGTGCCAGGGCCTGCCCACCCTCTGTGGTTAATACATCACTGTGGCAAAGTGGGAGTCATGGAATAGGGATTTAACCCGCCCGGGGTTATCACTCCAGTCTGAGGTGATGCTGGGCCAGAACTTGTACTCTGTGTTTAAAGGACATTTTGCTTAAGGAGATCTCAGGAAGGTTTGACTGCACTTCTTAACCAGGTACAAATCCCCAGGTTTGTCCATGCAGGTCAGGCCAGGCAGGGCAGGAAATGCTTCTTTCTGTGATGTAGGGGAAGGTCTGCTCCCCAGGATTACCTGAGAATTTCAGCCAGGAAACACCACCCACTGCCCCAGCAGAGTGCAAGGCTTGCACCCAGCCTTCTCCCTGCTCCCACCTGTGATGGGGCATTTGGTCTCCTCCTCCTGCAGTTCTTTGCAGTGTTTTGTGAATTAAGAAATGTTGGTGCTCTTTGAAGAAGGGTCGTGCCTGGGGGGTAACAGTGTCTGGGGGTTTGCTCCAGTGTTCAGCTTCCATCAAAAATATTACTTTATATAGTCAAGGATAGTAATTTCTTTACCACATTCCTTTTTGGAGGATCATTGATTTGAGGGCTGGGCCATGACAGCTCTGTTAACTTCCTTCTCTCATGCTTTGATAAGAGACAGAGTGCTTTCTCTTTGCAATTTGAATTCAGAGATCTCTCCTTTAGATAGCTTGGAAAAATAAAATAAGCTCTGTTGGCTTTGGATGGAAATTAAAATTTGCTTGTTCCTTGGTATAATTGGTTCCTGGTATTTCATCCAAATCTGAAGTATTTTCCTCTTATAATTTGGTTTCAAAATCTACAGATAACACATTGTATCCTGCTCACCATCATTGCAATAAAAGATCTTTGGAGAGATGATTCCCAAACCTAAGTTTTAAACTTTTGTTCATAATAAGCTTAATATTTTTTGGCTTCTCATTCTATTTTGAAACAAAAACAAGCGTTCAAAATTAAAGTTTCGCACCAAATTAAACCTCAAATTCAACCGCCTTAAGCTTTCCACGATGATTAAAAAGAAGCAGTTGGCAAACGGAGGGGTAGGAAATGCCCAAACGTGTGATACAAGAGCGCGGGCTCAGTTTCCGCACCGGGACACGGGGTCTGCTCCTGCTCGGGTACCCCGGGCTGCTCGGGTGGGACACGGGGCCCCGAGCGGGGCCGGGACACAGTTCCCGTTCCCAGGGAATCCTGTCCCCTGCACCGGGGCCGTGCCAGCGGGCCGTGGGGCAGCCGGGCCGGGCCGGGCTGTGCCTCGCAGGAGGCTCGGGCAGAGGCAGGGCGAGCCCAGCCCCGGGGATGCAGCCGTGATGCTCCGGTTAACGGGGGGGCTGCGAGCCAGAGCCGGCCCGGGGCCGCACGGAGCCGCTCGGCCCAGGCACGGCGCTGCAGAAGCTGCAGAAGCTGCAGAAGCTGCCATCAGCAGCACCCAAGGACCACCTGGAGGTCAAGGAGGGATGGTCCTCGGTGGTGGCCAGACATCTCCCAGGAGCGGCGCCGATACCTTCGTGTGTTAATCACTGTTTACAGCCCGGTCCAATCTCCCTGGCCATCAATCCATCCCGCCTCGGCACCGCTCCCCTTGCGGAACACCGCGGGCAGCTCTTTCACTGATCCCCACCCTGTTTCTCTCCCACCCAGACGCCTGGATGCAAACCTCATCTCCGTGGTGCCCGACACCAGCTTCGAGGGGCTGCTGTCCCTGCGTCACCTGTGGCTGGACGATAACGCCCTGACGGAGATCCCTGTCCGAGCTCTGAACCACCTGCCGGCGCTCCAAGCCATGACCCTGGCCCTCAACCAGATCTGGCACATCCCCGATTTCGCCTTCCAGAACCTCAGCAGCCTCGTGGTGCTGTAAGCCTTCTCCGCTTCTTACTCCCTCGGGCCGCGGCTCTGTCCGGCCGGGACCGGGCGCTGCCCGCGGGCTTCTCCTCCTGCTGGTCACTCCCCACGAGCCGCGCCCGGCTGCTGGGCCAGGGGCAGAGGTTTTGTTCGAGGAGTCAGGGAATCCCCCTCATTTTGCAAGAAATGCTAAAATTGCTTCTTTTGATTTTTGTCGTATTTTCCCCACTTTTCACTGAAGAGCTTAAAAGCTTCCTGATATAATTCAAAAAAATGTTTTGTATGTTAAAAAAAAAAAAATCAGTAACTGGAAACAAAAACCAGATTTTTTTTTTTCCTTGAAGACTCAACAACAAAAACCACCTCATTTCTTTTCCTCCCTCCAATCCTTGTGTTAAAACTAGAGGAATTTCTAGCAACATGAAAAAAGAAATTAAATTGCAACAATTTGCAGTCAGGTCAAAAAAGTAATATTTTCATTTATTGGAAAACATACAAACTCACTCCCTCCCCCCTAGCCACCCCCCCCCCCTTTATTACCAAATATGATTTTAAACCAAAGGTCTAATGCCAACACCTTGTCCAAGCCCGTGCCTGCGTATCCGCATGGCTGTGGTACATCTGCAGGTCAGATGTTTTCGCGGTGGTTGCTGTCCCATTTGCATTGGGAGCATTTCACTGCCAGCGCTGGGAGCGCTGTGCAGAGCGGGGCTGCTCCGGGATGGAAACGCTCACTGCAGGGGCAGCGAGACACCGAACCGCCCGCAACCTGCCCCCAGAAAGGGAACGGATCCCTCTGGCAGCTGCTCAGGAGGGGCATCCTTCCTCTCAACAGAGGCGTGCCCATTGTCTTCCCTTTAAAAAGATCTTTACATGTGCAAATTAGCTACTTGTTACTTCTTTGGTGTCGATTAGCAAGTTCAGGTGTGATTGCCAACTGCTTTAGAGCTCCTCTATCCACATGAAATGCCACCTCTAGTTTGGTAATTTGTGCTGATACCAGGGTGTTAAGTAATCTCAGCGTGTAGTGCCTTAGTGAAAGTTTAGCAGTTATTTCCCTTTCAAAATTTAAAGTGTTTACTGAGACCATCCAGCATAGAAAGTGCTTGGACAAAGCACAGTTCAGAGTTTTATTAAGCATCAAATTCATCTGTTTAGACAAAGCATAAAGGCTTATTTAGGAGAAAAGCAAAAAGCAACTTGAGAAAAATCAAAAAAGCAGTTTTCACCCACAATAGTGCTCGTTCTGCAAGGCAGCCCATGGCCACCATAATGCAACCACTTCAGTCAGCTTTAATAGCTCACTCAGCGGGTGAGCTGACATTTGGGGTTTCATTTCAGCCTCCAAAGCACGCTGCTTTCATTCCGGCTCATCCCATTCTGTGGGCAAGAAGCAACTCCTTAATTAAACAGGCAAGCTTGAGAAATAAAAGTCATTGACCAGTAGGTCACAAGGGAGAGAATAATGTCCCACCACACACAATTGGAAGGGAACACATGTGTGATCCTGCCAGGCTCTGTGGGACACGATGCTACATTTTTGTGGGATCACAAGTGTTTGGCAGAACTGGCCCCATAAATCTCCCCCATGCTTCCATGCAAGCCCTTGTCAGCACATCACCAGTGGAAAGTCACCCAGTGTCCCTCCTGTGTCCCAACCAGGGATATGTCTCTGATCCAGACTCACCCACCAAGCTGACAAGCAAATGCTCCCAAAAGCTGGAGAGAAGGCTTTCCCTCCCAGGGTCCAGATGATACATGTCCCCTCATCTGCAAATGTCTGGGTTTGCAGGTAGCTGGAGGATCTGGCTGCTGCCATGAACATTGGAAACTCCCAGCTACAGGGTATTAAAATGAGCCCCTGGGGGAAGAAAGCCAAGGGCAGGTGTGGCTGAGCACAGGGGAACCTCCCTAAACAGCCTGGTCAGTACTCAGGGACACGGCTGACCACGGCTGACCACGGCTGACCACGGCTGACCACGGCTGGGGGCAGGAGCCTCCCAGGGCAGAGCTGTGCTGCTCCCCCTCCACACACCTCGGGCCCTCGGCAGGACCATTTCACCATCCTGCTCTGCCACCAGCACTGACACCAGAGTACCCCGGCCTCAATCTGGAATACTTTAAAGGCTCAGTGTCTGCTGATAAATTACACCCGTGGTGAGGAGCTCCCGGATCTTATTCCCATCTATTGCTGCTGCAGGCTTCAAACTGGGGCTGCAGGGCTGTTCAGTGAGCAGAGCCTCGTGTGAATCACTCATCATGAAATCCATGAACCTCCGTAATTGGCACCATCCTTTCCCAGCTTTAACAACAAGGGCTCTGTGTGCTGGGGTGCTGGCACTGCGCTTTGATGGCAGAAGAGAGGTGGATATTTGATCAGGACAGCTCATGGCACTAGGATGTTACCTTCCAGTCTGAGCTATTCAGGACCAAATGTATCTTAGTATCTGCGAGCAGAAGTAATCCTGAATACTTTTCAGCTGATGGTCTGTGTGAAGTAAAGGTTGTTTTACAAAAACCATCACCTCTCTTGAACATAAAAAATTTTTCATTCAGCAGTCAGCATCTGAAACCCCCATGCTGCTGTGCTGACAGGCCAATAAAGTGCATGACAGCAGCTCTCAGTAGTGCCCCTCATTTCCTCTGTCAGCTGAATTCTGCAAGAAGTCTCAAGCCAGGAATCACAGCACCTCTTTCAGCCCCACTCCCCAGAGGGGTCCACAAGTAAAATCTGACATTGCCAAGAAATCCCCCATGCTGCAGATGTGTCCTTGCTGCCACATCTCTGCAGTGGGCTCAGTTCCTTCTTTCCTGATGTCACCAAGGAGCTCTCAGCAGAGATGCTGGGATGTGTGTGGGACAGAGTTGGAGTCACCTCTCCAAAACAAGCCAAGCAGTAGACAGGTTTGCTCTGTGATGAGGGATCTGGATAGAGGAAATCTTCAAGTAGTTTTACTTTCATCACATAGCAGAGAATCTCTTAAGCTAGAGCAAATGAGGTCAAACCCAGACCCCAGATCCTTCTGTGTTTGGGTCCACAGGGAACCGGAGCTCCTGGAAACCCCAGGAGTCAACTTGGCCCTGTACTGGGAGCAGAAGAGAAGCTCCACTCCTCTAACCTGGCCCTCACCCTTGCCTACGTGGTTGAAAAAATGGACTCTGGGAGAAGTTGTTCTGGTGCCACTACCAGTCAGTTTTGCTTAATGCCCTCTAATTCTTGTGCTCTGTGTCCACCTCCTCTGGGCCATTGCTGGATTTGTTGCTGTCTATTGTGCTCTTCCCTCAGCTCAGTTTTTCCAGTCCCCATCCAGTTACCTGGTTTGCAGCATGGAATCCCAGATTGGTTTGGGTGGAAGGGACCTCAAAGCTCATCCAGTCCCACCCTTGCCAGAGGCAGGGACACCTTCCACTGTCCCAGGTTGCTCCAAGCCCTGTCCAGCCTGGCCTTGGACACTTCCAGGGATCCAGGGGCAGCCACAGCTGCTCTGGGCACCCTGTGCCAGGGCCTCCCCACCCTGACTGGGAAGAATTTCTCCCCAGCATCTGATCCAAATCTACCCTCTCTCAGTTAAAAAAAAAAAATCTACCCTCTTTTTCCCTTGTCCTGTTACTACCTGTCTGTGTAAAATCAGAAGTTAGTTCACATTTCACATTTATTTGTTGCCTTCAGATGGAGAGACCAAATCTGCACACTGTATCACAGACAAAAATTAATTCTGGTTTATACCATGGTACAATGCTGTTCAGTGCCCGTTCCATCTCTTCCAGTTATCCCTGTCATTTCATTTGCTTTTTTCATAGCTACTAAACACCAAGACCTCTTTCTTGGAGGTATATAAAGGCCTGTTAGTGTGTGTGCTCATGGGAGGGGAGCCTGGCTCTCCCCTCTGCTGCATTTGACATTCACACAACCCGAACATCAGCCGATAATTTATTGTCAAGATCACCCAGCAGCACCTTCCAGCTGAAAGTATAAGGACAGTAAATGAAGGATCTTTAGTAGAATTCCTCTTCCTCACAGTTTTTGTCATTAAAGAACACGATGCAGCTCTCTAACAGAATGGTTTAGTGACTAGAAGAGAAGACTTGTCTGCAAGACTCCTGGGTTCCCATTCCCATTCTGGTCCTTGTTCTGGTGTGACTCTGGCTGAGGCTTTCAGAAGGGACCACTGCTTTTCAGTGTCTTCCTTGCCTAGGAGCAAGCACCAACATGTCCCTGCTTTCCAGGGAAGCTGAGCAGTCATTTCAGCTGACATCTGTGGGACCTGGAGCTTCCCAGCACCACCGAGCCCAGTCGGGTGCACTGGAGGGCCAGGATGAGCCTGCGAATCCCTCACCTGCACAAGGGAGTCACCAGTGCCTCCCTGAGAAGCTGCTGGGGACCTCGGTGTTGGCAGGGAGTGCCAGGCATGTGCAATTCATTCTCACTAAGAACAATATTGCCTGGAACATCTGGGTCCCATTCATGAGCCTTTCAGTTGGCTGAAGTGCCTTTTCTCTCGGAGGACCACGCTCGCTGCCTTGGCAGAAGTGGATTTCCTTCTCCAGCACTTGAGGAAGAAGCAAATCATGTTCCAATGCACCCTGAGAATGTCACTTCTGATGGAGCTTTATTCTTCACCAGACAAGTCTCATGCTGGTCCTTCACTAATGGAAACAATCCATGGAATTTGCACCATTTATGATTCAGGTTTCTCTACTTACCCATGGCCAAGTTAAGGAAAAGGACAATTTTGCCACAATAGAGATGGAAGCTCATCATGGCAATGGCTGGTCAGGGGAGAATTCATGTGATGTCAGATTTGAGCTTGGTTCAAATCATCTAATGCAAATAATTGATGGGAAATGTTTGCATTTGTCCTTTTTGAGAAGAAAAAATGAAGTCATTAAAAATGAAAGCGATGGCAAATCCACCACTTCTCTTTGTAGTCTGTTCCAGTGGTTAATCATCCTTAGTGTTAAAAAAAAGCTCATATTTCCCATTTGAATTTTCTTTGGCTTTGACTTCAGACATTTGTTCTTGTGATTCTTTCCCCTGCTCAATCACAAAACCATTTCAGTACCCAGTTTCTAAGCAGGAAGAATCCTATACATTACACTGCACTCATCCCCTTGATCTTATTTAATAAACTAAACAGATTGAGTTCTTTAAGTCTCCATCCTACTTTTTTTTTCCAGCCCTTGGATCATTTTTATTGCTCTTCTCTGCACCCATTTCAATTCATAACATCCAGTTACCAGTGTGGGTAGCAGCAACACGTTTGTCCTGCCAGATCTGCTTTCACCAGTGTACAGTGCAGATGCTGATGGGATTTCCCTTTCCTTGCCCACACAGACAAGCACCTTCATTAAAGCAGTGTTTAGGCACCAGCTCAACCTGATTCCCTTCTGTGTAAGACAAATGTGCAGCCCCCTTGGAGGTGGCACTGCCAGAGTTGAAGCAAATGCCTGAGCTGGACTCTCAGTTTGTTCTCCAGGACCTTTCCATTCACTGGAAAAATAAATGGAAAAGGAAGTAAAATGAAAACTGAACAAATTCAACTAAGGGTGATGCATGAGTGATGGGGAGAAATCACATTTACTCCCAATTTCTGATAAGAAATTTTTGGCAAGGACAGAAAATCTTCAGTCTAGAATCTGTTGCGCATTTCTTATCGTGGGTCAGAATGTATCTTGTAGGGTTTGATTTTTTTTCTGCTTTGTTTCCAAGTTCTCACCACCTGAGGCACCAGCCAGGCTGCAGCCCCTCTCCCCAGCCTGGGTGGGATTCTGCAGCCCCTGACATTTCTGCTGCTTTCAGCAAGACACAGCAAGGGCTGGCCTGGCAGCAGAGGAGCTCCCTTGTCCCCCGGCTCCTGGGAGCCCTGGTGCTGCTGCAGGAGCTCCCAGGCCGGTGCCACCCTGCCAGGGGCAGTGTGACCATTGCTTCCCTGCTTCTCTAACAGAGGTGCATGGCTGAGAGCAGCCTGCGGGCCAGCCCAAAAACAGCAGGGACTGTGCTCACCCTGAGCAAAGCTTCTCCCAGGGGTGATTGCCCAAATTCCTCACTCCATGGGACTGGACTAAAAGAAGAGACACAGATCCCAAGGCTCATTGCCCTTACCAAGGAGAGTGGTGGGTTCTAGCTCCAGCGGCAAAGGCTTAAAGACTTCTCATGTTTTTGCATTGTAGGGGTTGTTTATGGCCCAGAATCAAGTACCTTGAGCTGCTATCAAACCAGCTGAGCTGTAATTTACAGGGCAGAATATAACGTTGTGTGGGCTGAGCTCAAATTGACAAGCACTGGAGAGGTTGCCATTCCACTTGTTAAAATTTGTTTACCAGGGCAGGAAAAAAAAGGCAGGATGGAAGACAGGAATGTCTTTTCAAGTGTTTACCTTTCCAGCTCTCTTGTTTCTATTATTGCCATGTGGTTGGGTAACTCTAGAGTTCAGCTTGGACAGCAAATTTTTTTATAACTCCCTTTTTCGGTTGTTCATAATTTTCTCAGCAACAAAGAACTTCCTTTGGATGATTTTCATTACTCTGCCTCCAAACAAAGCACTCTAGAGCCAAATATAAACACAGCAGGTGATTGCTTTCTCTGCTGTCTCCTTGCCTGGCTGCAGTGATGGCAGTCGGCCGCTCAGCACGGCCGAGCCTGGACAAGGTGTCCACTCATCCCAACCCAGCTCCAGGGAGCTCACACCTTCCCTGGCATTCAGCACTCCCTCGTCCCCACACTGTCCCCTCACACAGGACAGGGGTTTGGGGCATGGGGTTCTCGTGGTACCTCTTTGTGTGCAACTCCA
This sequence comes from Platysteira castanea, assembly GCA_013397175.1. NCBI lineage: Eukaryota > Metazoa > Chordata > Aves > Passeriformes > Platysteira > Platysteira castanea. The sequence goes on from VYXC01009970.1 coordinate 390,620, forward strand.
GACCCAAACCCTCTCTTTGCCAAATGCAGTATTCAGTGCCAAAGGAACTCAAAATGGTTGGCACCACCAGCTGAAGAAAAGGCAGTGTGACCAGAAGCTGCTAACATTTGATGGAGGAAACCATCTGGGCTCAAACTTCTTTCCTTGTGACAAAGAGAAATCTCTCCCATAAGATTCTCATTTTGATCTAAAGCGTCTTTTCTCTCTAAAAATCACAATCCAAGTTTTCTTGCAGGCAACATCCTTTGCTTTTTTCCCGTTTGCTCGAAGGAGCAAACATACTTTATCAGATATCTTTCCCTTCCCTTCCCCTTCCTCTGAAATGTTTGTATGTTCTCATCCCAATGACAAACATCCGTCTCAGGCTGTTTCTGTTTTGCAAGCCCCTACCAAACTGCCCTAGAGCCTGGCTGTTCCTCCACTCCCAGCTTCCTCCTCTTTTACCCCAGAACATTTGGCAGTGGGAGCTGCCTGTGCTCAGCCAAACAGCTCACACTTGAATCCAGGTGGAGTGAGAGATTTTTCAAGCTGAGACACATTTAGATCAAGCAGCAAATAATGAAAAAATCATTGATCCACCTGCCAGCATGGAGCCTCCCCCAGGCTCTTGGAAGGAGGCAGCAGCATTGGACAAAGGCTTATGCATCCCTTGCTGGTGCTGTCATGGGCAAGGGACAAAAGAACCCCCACGGGGAGTGCTGTGGCAGCAATTCACCATGAGGACTTGGCATTAGAGGAGAATCCAAAGCGATGGGGAAACCTGCCCTGGGAGAGCTGCCCCTCCTTGGTGGGCATTTATCTCACAGAGCGTGGCAGTGCAAGCGTGGGCATCGCTGAGGGGGTTAAGTGCACACTGGGCAGCAGCAGGCTGTCTTGTCCTGCTTTTCAGCAGACTTCTCTCACACTGCTCACAAGAACTGTCCCCGTGGACTTGGGTGCCTTTGAGTGGGATTTCAGAGGGAGATGCACAGTCAGCCACAAGCTCACAGCTGTGAAGGAAGTGACATGGGACAAGCACTGAGATGTGCCCACAAACACAGGGGTCTCTGGTAACCCAAGAGGAGGAATCCAGCGATTGAGGCCTTGGATTTGCCAAAAGACTGAGACAGGGGAATGAGGGATCCATGGAAACACAGAACCCAGGACTCCAGAAACTCATCACCTCCAGAGCTTCCAAGTCAAAATTACCCCAGGTGGCTTTGCAGTAGCCCCCAGCATAGGGCTCCCCAGTGCCAGCACTAGGGCTGGGTTTCTTTTAGCCTTTAAGCAGTAGATGTTCATGGCATGTAGCAGCAGGATGAAGGGGAACAGGGAAAAACTGTTTCTATGGTGCAGAGAATGTGCATCAGCCTGTGGCATGGCCCCAGCACTTCAGCCAGGCACTCTGAAGCGTTGAACTGAAGACAACTCTCCTTGCAATCAAACTGGAGCTGCTCCAGGAACTGGCAGTGGTTTCTTTTTTTCTTTTTTCTTTTTTCTTTTTTGCAAGTAAAGATAATAAACTGTGACTAACAGGATGATTTCAGACTCAAAGTCTTCTTGCTGCTACTAAGGCTCCGAGGAGTCCAAACATGATTGAGTCCTTAGATAGCACCCAGTGCCCATGAACAGCTATAGAAGCCACATGGGGGGCTGAGCCCAGGGTAAGGTGAGCTCTAGGGTGTTTCTTGAAGCTTCTTGCTTAAGCATGTTCATCCACAGCCACCTGGCAGCTGTGAAGGTGGAGATCTCAGGGAAACTCCTACATCAGCCCAGAATTCCTGAGAGGAATGGGAGCTCTGTAGCTGCTCTGCAAGCACTACTGCCCCCAGCATGTGGCTTATGGGCTAAAAGAGGGAACCCTGTAAGTGCCCTTGGCATCCCAGCCCAGGCTGTGCTGAGCTTACAGGGTGTTCTGGACCACAGCTCAGACCAAAGGAGAGGTCAGCTTGCAGCCCCACTGACCATCTCTGTTTTGTCCACAGGCACCTGCACAACAACCGGATCCAGAGCCTGGGAGCCAACGGCTTTGACGGGCTGCACAGCCTGGAAACCCTGTGAGTCCCCTGGTTTACTCTCTGTCCTAAACACACGGGCTGTGTTCATCCCCCAGCACAGCACGCAGGAAGGGGGGCAGCCCCACGTGTAACTGGTCACCACGCTCTGAGGGCAGCAGCAGGGCTGGCTCCAGGCACCAGCACGAGAGGGTGCCCAGGGCGTGATGCTCGCTGGGGAGTGAGAGCCTGGGCTTTTCTCCTGTGGCTGTGCCAGCTGCTCAGGCTGTGCTGCTGCTGTAGGGGGATCTGTGCATGTGGGCAGTGTGGCTGGCAAGGGGTTCCGAGGCCCTGGACACCAGTCTAGTCCAGGTGCAGCCCCAAGAGCTTGGATGCATGCCCTACTCAAGGAGCGTCTCCTTCCTCAGCACATGGGCATGGTCCTAAAGCCTCCCCAACACCTGACCACCAAAACGAGGGGCTGGCTTGAGTTTGGGGCCTGTAAAGTCCTCAGGGATCTGTGGGGTAGCTCTGTTTGAGATGATCTCGTGTCTCCTGGCATCGCCCATAGCCAGCTGACTCCATTTTGTGCCATGGGCTTGGCAAGGCTGGGAAACACTCCATCAGGAGACTGCAGGGAGAATGGAAAGCAGGAATGAACTCTCCTCCAGAACACATCTTCAGGAAGGTCGAGTGGGATTTGATAGCAGGAAGGAATTCTTGGCTGTGAGGGGGGGGAGGCCCTGGCACAGGGTGCCCAGAGCAGCTGTGGCTGCCCCTGGATCCCTGGAAGTGTCCAAGGCCAGGCTGTACAGGGCTTGGAGCAACCTGGGACAGTGGAAGGTGGAACAAGATGGGCTTTGAGGTCCCTTCCAAACCAAACTATTCCATGGTTCTGTGATCAGCAGCAGGGGGCTCACCCTGAGCTCAAGGAGGGTTTTGTCCCACAGCCCGGCCACACATTCCCCGTGCTGTGACAGCTGCATGGATGTGCCTCGTGTGCTGTGCATTGGCCCAGGAGGAAACATAAACAAGCAAACAAATAAATCGAGGCTCTGAAAGACTGGAAGAGGTGCCTGATGCCTTCAATTGTGCAGAAACTTGTCCCTTCATGCAGGCTTGGGGTCAGAGTCAGGCCCTCGCTTCCTGCCAGGAGAACTAGGGGGTCTGGGTCGTGGCAAAAGGAGATGCTGCTTCCCAGCATTCAAGTGCCACTCAAGGAGACAGGGCCCCTCTGTGCCCAGCATGGTGCCAACAGCAGCTATCAGGCAAGAGTGGCAGCAGCAGGCAAGCCCTTGGTCCCCAGACACACTCCTCAGGGCAGGACCACGACACGCATTGTCTCTTCCTTGCAGACTGGCAGATCCTGGGACCACCCAGCAGGGCTCAGCTGGGGAGAGGCTGAACGGTGCCAGGGGTGGGAGGCTGATGGATGGTCACCAGAGGAGACCTACGGGTCCCAGCTTGGCTTTCTCCCCAGTCATTTCTGGTGGTCACAGGCAAGTATGTGAGGGCAGAGCTGTGGCACCCAGGCAGCACGAAGGCAGGCGAGCTGCAGGAGGAAGCAGAGAACTCTCTGATGGAAGAAAGCCTTGTTTGGTCTACAGCTGTAGCAGACATGCAGCAACATCCCAGCCTACATCTGGGCAACCCTTCTGTGCAGGCAGGGTGGTTAGAGATCCTGCTGCCCATCCCAAGCAGGATGGAGCTGCAGAGGAAAAGATGGCCCCTTGTTTGCTGTGGGAAAGACTTAAGGGTTTCATAGCCCTGGGAGATCAACCTGTTTCCACAGACATTTGTGCTGAAAGCTCGTTTTCCCTCTCTTCCACTCTGCTCCCTCTCTCACACTTTCCTTGCCTTTTGCTGCTCATCCGAGGTGCCACCCAGTGCTGGGGAGTTCTGTGTCCCCTGCTCTCGCTCCCCGTCCCTGCAGGGACAGGGCTGGGCAGCAATGCAGGGTCTCTGGAGTGCTGCAGCAGGGCAAGTGCTGTCTGTGCTGATGCTGAGCAGGCAGCCCCGGGAGGATCCGACCTCCAAGGGTGGTCCTGTTGGAGCGGGGCTCTGCCCGTGTCCAGGCTCTGCCCATGTGCAGGCTCTGCCCATATCCAGTCTCTGCCCATGCCCAGTCTCTGCCCGTGCCCAGTCTCTGCCCGTGCCCAGTCTCTGCCCATGTCCAGTCTCTGCCCGTGCCCAGTCTCTGCCCATCCCCAGGCTCTGCCCATGTCCAGTCTCTGCCCGTGCCCAGTCTCTGCTCATGTCCAGTCTCTGCCCGTGCCCAGTCTCTGCCTGTGCCCAGTCTCTGCCCATGCCCAGTCTCTGCCCATGTCCAGTCTCTGCAGGACACGCTGGTGCCTGTGAGTGCCCCTCAGCCCCACCGTGCCCAGCTGCCTGCAGCAAGGACGGCGCTGTGGCAGAGAGCTCCAGACTCTCCACACTCTCCTCCACGTCTGATTGCTCTGAAGAAGCATCCTCCAGAGAGCCCTTCTACTCCTCTTGGCCTGAGCATCCAGTTCTCCCTGCCAGGCCAGCAAGCATTCCAACTCCGTGATCCTTGAGGAACCCGTGTTCCTCAAGTGGAGCCACCCCCCGTGCTGATCCTTAGCACCCACCTGTCTGCTGACCAAAGCTGGACAAGCTCTGGGGCAAAAACCTGCCAAGCTTTTGGCTGCACTGTCCCAGCCAAGCTGCTAGACCTGCATCTACCTAGCACCTCTCAGCTCCTGTGCATGTGGAGACGATTACAGGCTCCACATTTACCCTTTAACTCAAATTATGATTACATTCTGTTGACAGCACTTAGCACATTTTCTTGGCTTGTGGAGGCCAAACTGTGCTCTCAGTTACCCCGTGGGCGTTACCTCCTGGAAGGCAGCAGGATGGTAAGGGTTGGTGAAGACAGAAATTTCTCCAGGGTTCCTAAAATGAGTATTTTTGGCCAGATGCTGATTATAATTCAGGCACAATAGTTGAAGAACTGTGAAATTTGAGAGGAAAACATTGTTTCAGGTTTTTCAGAAGAGCGTGGGAAGTTTTAGGTGCAAAAACCTCTGTTTCTCTAAGGGAAATATTTCTTCTCATATTCAGCTAGTCAGGAAAACTTCTATTTTTATTAGATGCCAAAACCCTAAGAGAAGCAGCAGCCACTGCCCCATGCAGGTCTCAGCAATGTGCGAGCTGTGTAAGTACAACCACACTGCTCACCTGCCCCAAGTCCCAGCATTTCTGCAAAAACAGATCCCAGTGGAGCATCTTTGTTCTTGGGGAGGGCTTGGCCTGGATGTTTCAGGAGGGCAGCAAATCTAGAAAGAGGCGAAGCCAGATGAATGACTTCACATTTCCCGTGCACTGACCTGCAGCTTCTGTGCACAAGTCAGCTCTGCCAAGTGCCCAGCAAGGGCAGCTCTGTGTCCCCCACACTGATGGGGGGACGGGCAGATGTGCAGCACCCATCAGGTCTCAACTGGTCAAACACCAGCATGCAACTGGAGAAAGCAGCTCCAAGAAAAGGTTCTCTGTCAGGGCAAGACCTGGCTGTTCACCAGCCGCCCCCCCCAGCCCTCTCTTCCGGGAAGGAAAGCTGGCAGGTAGGCTGGGAGCAGGTCAGAGCAACCTGGGCCAGATTCCCAAAGGGGTTTCGAAACAGCCCTGCAAACCAGTGAGATTCCCTCTCTGGTTCCCATCAGCCTGAGAGACGACACAGAACAACCCTGCAGGGCTGTGGGAAGAAGCCCCAAGCTGAGCCATGAAACCAGGGATTAGATGGTTGGAGTGGGAGAAGCCTGGCATTTTTTAGCCCTTTCCCAAAGCCATGGAGTAAGTAAGAGCGTAAATACCCTGATGTGACACATTCTTCCTGTAGCCCCTTTGGGTGATGGCCTCGATCCTCTACACAAGGTGTAAGGTCAGGGGATGCCCATAGGAAATGCAGGGAGGAGCCAGCACTGCCCCATGGGCAGGGCAGGGCCTGCTGGGCACAGAGACCATCAATACCAAGGGAAGGACATCCCTTACCCATTGGCATGGCCAGAGGAGAAGGCCTGTGGCCAACGTGAGTGTTTGGACCATGGCAAATGGCCTGGCACAGAGGGGTGAGGGAATCCCAAGAGGGTGAGGAGTGAGGAATGGGGAGGTGAAATGAAAAAGAGTCAAGAGAAGCACCATCTTTTGCAAGAAGTAGGTGCAAGGCATGCCCAGAGCTGAGACTGCAGACGCACTGCTCTTCACTCGCTCCCCTGTTGCAGATTTGCCTTGTCAGACCTGCCCCGTGGTGCATTGTCCTTTGGGATGTTTAACACGTGCTGTAAAACATCTGGCAGCATAACCTGCTTCTGCCATTTGGATGGGAAGATCTTGACTTCTATATTTCCTGATTATTTTAGGCTTAATTTCTCAGTCTTTAACAGTTCAGCAAGAAGGGCAGGGGCTTGAAACTGGATGATCTTTAAGGTCCCTTCCCACCCAAAGCATCCCATGATTCTCTGATGAAACTTGTTGTGTATCATGAGCCTGGTGAGTAGGAGTGCTTATGGAAAAGCTGCTGGAAGGAGCAGTTCAGCTGCAGCCAGGAGCATCTCTGCAGTGACAGGGGCTGACTCGGGAGCACTCAGACCTTGTGCTCAGGGCTGGGGGCAGAGTGCTGGGGACAACGTGGCTGTGGTTTCAGAGGAGCAGCAAGGGGAAACTGCCATCCAAAGGCCTGCATGGTGCTAACACAGGGGGCAGGTTCCCCACTGCTGTGCAGGAAAGAGTTTCTCATGAGGGGATCCCTGTGACATCAGTCTCCACAGTGAGGCTGCTCTGGTGCCCAGGTTTCCTCCTTACCACCTTCACCTGCAAAGCTGAGCAGTGTCCTAAGGTCCCTGAGCTTTGCTGTCAGTCAAACACGGTCTATGGGCTGATGAAGAATTGCCTCATACCTCATAGTGCTCAACTTTGGCCTCATTATTGTGAGAACACTGAATTTACCCCTCTGTGTCCCTGAAATATGAATATTTCATGGATCAGAGCTGAAGGAAAGGGGAATGAGTGAAGTCTCCCACACACGACCAAGCTCCCACTCACTGCTCTGTGCAGAGGGATGGAAGGGGACAGTGACCTGAATTTGTGCAGCCATAGGTGTTTGAGTGTGTGTGTGCAGTGCCTCAGAGGTAGACACAGGGAGGGCATCGAACCGTGGCAGCTGAATTTCAGAGCTGGCCCCAAATTCTCGCTCCAAACAGCAGCACACACAGACCACCATTCAGCATTTCACCTTGCCTGCTATTAGTCAGGCCTCAGCCCCCGGTGTCCCCACGGCAGAGCAGAGCAGAGCCCAGAGAGCAAGTGCAGAGAGCAGCTGAAAGGGGACAGAGGCTCTTCATGGACCTTCCCAAATCCTCCCCCAAAGCAGCTGTGGAGGTGACTCACTGAAAATGCCCCTGGGATGGGATCTCTGCTTTGAAGGAAAGGGGAAAGCGTTTTTCCTCCCATCAGGACGGTTTTGTCCGAGCAGGGGGAGGCGTGGTGGCCCTGGGGGTGGCTGTCACACACACGCAGCAGGAAGGTGCTGGTGAGGCAGGGCCCCGGGGCCCCTGGTGCCAGGCAGGCGGGCACAGCAGGGCTCCGGCAGATCCCGGCTGTGGCTCAGGTGGGCCGGCAGTGCCCAGCAGCACCCTCCAAGGGATGTGCAGCGTCCCCCACCAGAAAAGCCACCTCGTAATCCCCGGCAGCTGCTCACAGCTCTGTCTGGAGCTGCTGAGGCAAAGGGGGAATGCAAAAATGAGAGCTAGGGCCCTGCCAGTGGGCCTGTCACGGACACGGCCGAGTCCCAGGCGGCAGGGAGCGAGGGCAGGGGCTGGGCTCCTCCTGCCTTGGCACGCTCACAAGACAAGACCCTGGTGCTGGCAGGGAGCAGGAGCGTGTCCTGGCAGTGTCCTGCCTTCCCAGCCCCCAGCAGGGCCAAGGTGGCTCCCGGGGCACAGGCAGGGCTGGCAAATGAATGGCTGCTCCCCAGGGCCGCCGCAGAACGCTGGAGGCCTCCAGGCCGCAGCCAAAATAGCAACAATCTGCCCCAGAAGCGCCGCTCCTCTGGGAAATCTCCAGCCCTTCTCTGACACGGACGTGATGGGGAAGCAGTTCAGAGAGGCCGCGCAGGCCTCGCCCATCCCCTCCACCTGAGATGACCCCGCTGTTTCCTATCTCCCTGGATTCTCCCTCCCCATCCACATCCCTGCCAGCTCCGCCGCCCATCAGACAAAGGAGATAAATCACTTGGAAAGAGCAAATCTCCATTCATTTAAAAACCTTTTAATTTATTTTTAAAAAATAGCACTAATAAATTAAATACGTCTCCCAGAACGGCTGAATCCAAAACCCTCTGGCTCCAGGCATTTTATCTGCCTAACCTTGCCTCACAGGAAATGCCCTTACCACAGCACCCATCCCATTATCCGGGTAATTAGTGGAGTCTGTAAATGCAGAGCAGAGCTGGAACCTACCAACTCCTCTGGAGAGTTGGATTTTCTATGGGAGAAAAAAAAAAGGAAGAAAATTAATATAAAGTGCACCTTGGGCAATGAAGGCAGGAAGAAGGAAATGGGAAATATCTCCAGTACAGCTCATACCAGGGTTGTTTAACACTTTAAGGGCCAGGCAGGCTTTGCTGTTCTCCTGGAAAACCATCTGCCAAATGCTACCTTGCTCCTCAAGTGGATTTTTCTCCAACAGCATGTTTAATTTGAAGCCTTTTGTGCAGTCTCTTGATGCTAATCCCAAACCTGTGCAATTCCCAAAGCAGCTGATGGATCTGACCCCTCAAGGATGCCCCGTTTGCTGCACTGAGCTGCTCTGGTACTTCCCCAGCATCCTGATGCTCCAGCCCTGCAGTGTCAGCATGGGCCCCCAGGCAGCTCACCAGAGGCAGCTTGGTTGTATGACCCCAACCTGCCCTGCCAGAGGATGGAAGGGACTTCAGGAGAGGTTTGGGTACCCAGATTGAGGGGATACAGAAAGGAAGGGGACATCTGGCCACAGCTCGGGGCCCTGGTTGCGTGGGTCCCTGTGCCTGGTCCCAGAGCAGAGCTATGGAGTTCATGGTCTGCTCTGATCACTGTGTAAGTGGGAATGGACTTTTCCAAACAGAGAAAGTCACCTGTAAATCTGAGCTGGCAAACGCACCTGGCACTGACCAGGAGCACAGAGACCAGGCCCTGTGCCTCCTTGGGCCCTGCTCCCAGTTTGCTGCAGGAGCCTGGACTGCAGGAATGTGCTCTCCCTGGTGCAGCCCAGCTCTGAACCAGCTGGCACCTTGTAACCAGGCTGAGCTTCGGCAGAACACAGCCCCAGTCACACAGGATATTTTGCAGGTTTATAAAGAAAAAAAGAGAGAAAGTGAAGGCAGTTCAGGTGAAAAGGTAGTTCTGGAGCCACTGCACTTGTCCATGGCTCCACTGTAAGGCTCATCTCCATCGCAGGACTCTGCCTGTTCTCCCTTTGCTCACCAGATCCCCACAGCCCCCTCCTGCACCCGGCCAGCTCCCCAGCCTGGATACCCCCACCACTCATCTGGCAATGACCAGCACCACTGAGGCTCTACAAGCCCCAGCCTCTGGGTCTCCAGAAATGCTGTGATCCATCAGAGGTCCTCAGCTCCTCTGGCTCTTTGGGTTACCATTTGTGCAAAGCCTTTCCCTGTTCCCAGAGCCCTTCCTGGAGCAGCTGCCTGTGCCTCTGCCTCCCGAGGTGTGTGAGTGTGAATTGGTGCCTGTGCAAAGGAGGAGCGACCCTTGCAGGCAGCAGAACAGCCCAGAGGCAGCTGGGGCACGTTTTCACCATGGATGTGCTGATGCACAGGAGCTCTGCCTCCATCCCACGCTCGCTCCTACCAGCAGCAGAGCTCCAGGGGCTGATCCCCAGCCATTTGTGCACCTTGGGGAGCAGGTAGAAACCCCCAGCTTCTTTCCTGCAGTTGGGGAATGCTCTGCTGTAGACCAGGCTTCCACGAGCCTTGCCTTCCTCTCCAGCCTGGCAAAGAGCAGCCTCCTCCATGCCTGCCCTCCTGAGCCTTCAGCTCCGTGGAGGTTTCTGTGTGTCCCAGCACCGAGGTCTCTGGCCAGCGCCCTTGTGTCTGTATGTGCATGGCAGAGTGTTAAATATGAGAAACCTCATCCATTGCCTCTGTCAGTCAGAGAACGGGCAGCAGTCCTGGGCAGAACAGCCTCACCCTGCACACTGCTGGGGTTTTCAGTGAGATCAGAGCTGTGCTGGGAGGGATTGGTGGCTGCAGGGGTACAAGGCACAACCCAAGACAGTCCCCCTGCCCCAGCAATGGACCACCAGTGCCACAGAAGCCCAGTGAAGTGCTGCAGCACCGTGTCAGTGAGAGGCTGAGACGTTTCCAGGCCAGGCTGTCAGAACGAATCCTTGTTCAGAGATTGCTGCTTGCTCCTGGCAGGAATCACGTACCATAGGCACCTCACAACCTTCCCACGGTGGGCAGCCCAACTTTGCTCCTTTGGGACACACATGCACTCCCTCAAGTTCCATCATAGCCTGGCTTCTCCTTATAACTTGCAAAAGAAAGGGTTTTTCTAGGACATGATCGATTTCCCAGTGAAAACACTGACCCCAGCAGATGAATCCCATGGTGGGTCATTTCTCTCTCTGGCTCATGTGAACATCCCCATCTTGTGTGTCTTCCTTTAGGGGATGGACACATTGCCTGGAGCCAGAGAAGTGCTCTGGGTCCTTCCACATCCCCTTCCCTCCTCTCACTTATCAGAGGCACTGGCAGCATCTCACCCCCAGGCTGAGCTGGGCCAGAGCCCACACTCACTGCGTGCCCCTGCCAGGAGAGCGGGGTTTAGGCTGATGCTACACAGAAAGTGCTGGAAGTGTTCAAAAAACACTGAGGGTGCTTAGGGACATGGTTTAATGTGGGGTTAATGGTTGGACTCAATGATCCTGGCTTTTCCAACCTTAATGAATCTGTGATTCCATGAAATACGGCACCTGATTGTGCAGTTGCTTTTCATATTTGAGCTCATCTGGCAGCTCAGCCACGAGCCATGACTGGATGTATGGAGTCTGGGTAAAGCTGTCGGGCCAGTGCTGGGCAAGAGGTCAAACTACATGGTCACCATGGCCCCCTTGGCTTCCAGACTACCAATTAAATCATTCCCAGTGCTTGGTTTGCCCACAGTAACCAGCACAAGTAGCAGAGGCAGTAATTACTTCTACTGGCAGCTTGATGAGGTGCCAGCACAGGACAGGTGGAAATGCAGGTCCTCAGAGGAGGCTGCTCAAAGTCCCCTCCAGGCACCATGGTCACATCTCCAACCCCACTGGGACTGAAATAGTCAGCAGATGTCCCATCTACAGCTTCTAATCTCACTTCATCTTCAGGTTTATTAGCTGCAAATTTGTGGTGTTTTGTGGCTTATGGAAGAATTTATAGTACTATATAATTTTATTTTTTTTGGCTTCCTGTGTGGAACCACTAATAGTCCCTAACAGGCAGAAAATTGACCTGAGACTCTTTCCCCTCCTTCTCTCCTTTTGGCATGACTGAAGATATTAATAGTTCCAGGCTGCTTGTTGTCAGCTTCAAATCACCCTGGCAGTTACAGCCCAAAATAACTGGGCCTTTGATGTCAACTTACTTTTATTTCTAAATAAACAACAGGGTTGGTTAAGATCTTCCAAATACGAAGCTATAGGCTCCCTCTAGCAATAGCAACAATGGAAAGCCACCCAGTTCACTGTGTCTTGGGCAGACTGGGTCACCTTTCAGGGCCTTTCATTTCAAGTAGAAGAACAGACAAGGCTCCTCTTGCCATCCCACTGTCCTGCTAGAGCTGGTACCTTTGAGCCCAGCTGAGGAGAGGGATTCTTCATAGTCATTGCTCTTGCACATCAGTTCTGAACCTCTTGCCTGACTGATTTCGCTTTCAATAGCCCTTGATAATGGGGAAAACTCCCTTATGCCATGCTCTTTATTTCTAAATTTTTTTTTGTTATGAGGCTTCCCTATTGTTTGGCATAGCCATGGCCATGGTGTGTTGCCATCCTTCCACCAAGTAACGCTGCCACTGATCTGCCTTGTGCCAAAAAGGACAGCACTGCACAGCCAGGAAGGCCCACACATGGCACACAAAGCCTTGGGTCAGACCCCAGAGCTGGGGCAGCACTGCCAGCTCCAGCTCTCTTGGGCCAAGAGGCCTCCTGGGCTGGCCCAGGCCCTGCCACAGCAGTGCCGTGGGAAGAGTGAAGTGGCTTTTCGCAGCTTTGCCTGCATCATCTCGAATCTGGAAGCAGTGGGAAAGCATCAGAGTGTGGAGCTGGGCAAGCAAAGCATTGCCCAAGCACCTCAGATAAGGCAGGGAGAGGAAGAGGGCCCTTCAAGGTGTTTGCTACAGCACCTCCATTTCCTGCACCCACCAGCTGCTGGAGAGGGTTTGTGCACGATGGGCAGTTCACTGACATGCTCAGTGGAGGAAATTTTGTTGCCACTGGAATCGAAAAGCAAAATCATCCCTGACCCCCTGAGCCGTGAGTCCTTCCAACCTGCCTGGACCCTGTGCTGGGGAAGAAGCTCCAGAGACCCACCACGGGGCACATGGGCTGGGCCAAACTCCCCCAGGAGAGCAGGCAGAGAGGAGATGTCTGGGACAGATGGAGCCCTGCTAGCACCTGTGCAAAGACCTGAGGACTGAGTTTCACCAAATGAACAGAAACTTCCCCACTGACAGGAACACCACGCTGGAGGTTGAGTGCTGTTTCTGGGTCATTGCTTGGGCCAGAGCCCAACTCCAGTTCTGTGAAAGAAGGAGAAGGGACAGCAAATTTTCTCTCACGTAATGGTTTGGGTCTGGGCTTTGGGAAGAGGGCAGGGAAGAGATGACACCTGAGGACCATCCTGAGTGCTGGTTTCTTCCAGCCCCCTCCAGCCAGCTGAACCCCATGAACTGGGCAGAGCTTGGCCGGGAGCAGCGCTGGAGACAAGTCAGGGTGGTGAGAGCAGCACACGATCCAGAGCAGCCACCTGCAAGCAGCACTCAGGGACCGGCTCCCCAGAACAGCTGGGGTGTTCTCCAGGAGCAGGGCTCACCTCCCCAAAACCCAGGAAGCCCGGGCAGGAGCGAGCACAGGCACATTGCCTCCTCTGAGCAGAGCAGGGTCGCTGGCAGCTGGGATGGAGCAGCATGACTACACCTGGTTGCATTTCCACTTTCCAACAAGCCCAGCGTCTGCCAGCATTCCAAGATGGGCTTTTGCCCAGCGGGAGCTGCTGAACACAATGAATGCTCTTTGTATCTGTCAAGTGCAGAGGGGAGGGAGGCCCGGGATGCTGCCAGGGCTGGGAATGGTGTGTGTTGGCTCAGGAAGAGCTGGTCCTGTACGTACTTGCACACACACGGAGGTACAAACAGAACCTTCATCTGCTGATGAAAGACCAGCCTGCCTGGAAGAGATGCAGGCTGGAAAGGAAACACATTTTTAAAGACAGGAGCAAATATTACAGCACAGTGAGTTATTCCTTGTAAATAATACTGGTTGGAGATCTAAGATCCCTTCTTCTCTTAGTCAATCACAGGTGAGCCAAGCCTCCTCTCTGCTGGACAATGTTTCCCATCTGTCAGCAGCTCACATGTCAGGTATCACCAGGCAGAAACAGCCCTGTGCCATCACAGGAAGCCTCCGCAGTGACACAGCAGTGATGGGCTGGATGTCACCCGGGGTGGGGCTCACAGTGCCTCTTCTCCAGGGACCGTCCCTTGGCATCACACGGGCTCATCCCAGCCCCAGTTTGTGGTGCAGGGGAGGGAAGTGGCACAGGCAGACACCTCTGCAGCTTCCTGCTCCCTGTGGAACCCCCTCTAACTTCAGGGAGTCACTGCAGGGTGACATTTTTAAAGATATTATGTACCTTATGTACATAATTCAGGGCTGTCAGTCGACTTAGGCTGCTAATGCCTCTGATTTCTACCAGTGCAGTGATCTGGAGGTTAATCAGATTTGAGTGATGCTTTGAAAATGCCCAGGGGGGTCCTGCCTGCACTTCCCATTGCCCGTTCACCTGGGAAATGCTCTCCTGTCTCTCCCTGATGTGTCATTTACAGTCCTGCCCCTGGTAACCAAGCCTGTGCAGGGAGAGCCCTCAGCCAGGCCCTGAGGGAACCTGGCCAGTGCCAGCGACACACACTGGCCCAGAGCACCCAAGCAGCTGATAGCGAGCCACAAGCTCAGAGTGAGGCCGTGAGCAGTCATGTGCTGGGCTATTTATTCTTGAACAGATCAAGCTGGGCTCAAGCAGAGAAGACTGAGGAAAACCACTGATGTGCTTGGAGCCAGATGAGGACAGAGTGTGTCAGAGCGAGTTCAGGCAGAGGCAGAGCTCTCCTGTCTAACAGATGGGAGGTGGCGTGGGGAGGGGACACATCACTCCTGTTCCACCCTGGGCCCTGGCACAGGCACAGCAGCTTCAGGTGTGCTGGGACCCTGCCCCCACACTCAGGGTGGACACCGGGCAGGCAGAGACCACTGTCTCACCACCAGCCCTGTGCTCCTTCCCTGCTGACTGCCAGCACTGCCAGCTGTTAGGCACCATGAGCACTTTCTGGGTCCTACAGGAGCAGGGTTCCTCTGCTCAAATCCCTACACACAGCACCAGCATCCAGAGCTCTGTGTAACTGAGAGAGGGAAAACTACCCTCAGTGCCAGGGGACAAACCCTGCCAAATCAGGACCTGCCACAGCACCTGGGCTTCTCAGGGAGTCCAGCAACAAGGTGTGGACCTTGTCGGAGCTATGTAAGGCAAAATCCACCCACGACAACCTCATTCCATGTTTTTCTTTTGGGTTTGTGCCCTATCTTGTAATTCCATGATAAGCATTCCCTAAGACATAAATCATATAAGCCGGAAGTCCTGGAAGGACCAATTTGGAGAGGCTGTCTGGGTTGATTTCCCATGTAAACACCTTCAGGGCAAAGCTGAGGTGGTGCCATGGAGTCGTTCCCAAGCGGGGGCACTGGTAGTGAGGGAAGATGTAAGAGACAAGGGGGCCAAGAGAGATCATAACGTAATGACCATGGCGGGGCCCAGAGGATGAGAATTACAGGGTAATTGGGCAGCAGCTCATTGCTGTGTAAATGCTCGGTTATTTCTGTTCCATAAACCACAATCCAGGTTACACAGTAATTACTTTGAGGTTCATTAAGTGTAATTATACAGTAATCTCCAGGAGCCAGTAATCATGTTCCAAAGTATCTACCACTTAAAACTTGGTGAGTGTCGTGCAGGTAGGAAGCAGTTGCATGGTGTTCAGACTTCAGTGAATTGGGAAGTGGGATGGCCAGGGCAGGGTCAAATGTTACTCTGACAGCCAAAATTGCCTTCCGAGGAGAATGCTGGGCATGCTAGAGGAGAAATGCTGCATACCCAAAGCCCAGCCAGTCTCCATGGGCACCCTCCAGCCAGCAGCAGGATCGGTGCCTCCGGAGGGCTGCTCCTCCCAGGCTGCCAGCAGTGCCCCATAGGTCAAATAAATCCTTTACCAGAGGTTAAGCCCATCCCTGGAGAACAAACACAGCTCCTGAGTTTTCATTCAGACTCAGATGTCTCTTTTAGTTGCCAGGTTGGGGTGGTTAAATTCTACACTTCTCATTACAACCAACACAGCATATTTTATTTATTTTACTATACAGCACATTAGACTTAATGCTCAACAATGCCAGTACCTCTTGCGCATCATTTCCACCTCTGGCTTATAGATTCCAATGTGGGATTGACCCCAACCATCAGAAGAAGACCTAAGTCTTCCCACAGAATGCTCTTCCCAGTGTTCCCAGTCACAGCATGTCCCAGAGGCAGGGACACCCAGCATTCCCAGGACAAACGCTGAGGGAATGGTCCCCAATCCCTCTGCACCACAGGCAGGGGTGCCCAGAGAAGCCCTTCATGGCACCCACACAACTGGTGCTTTTCGTGTTTCTTGTCCTTCAAAGAACCCCACTTTGACCTGGAAAGGCAAAAAAAATTACTCAGAGCCAAAGCCCCAGGGAGAAGGAGCTCCTGGGAGAAGGGGCCAGGGCCCTCAGGAGATGGGGAGCAGCAGCACTGCCCAGTGCTGGGCACGGGGCACTCGGTGGGGAGGGGTCCCAGGGCAGCAGCCTGGCTTGGACTGGCTCTCACCTGGCAGTGCTCCAAGCAGGGAATATTCCTGCTGCAGGAATGTGTGAGATTGTGTTTCAGGCAGTGGCTGGATCAGCATGGTAGGAAAAACCTCTCTCCCGTGTTAACCACCAAGTTTCCACGGCTTCAGAGCACAGATACACATGGTTGAGTTCCTGCAGAAACGTTTATGAATGTTTTTCCCTTCTCTGTCTTTCAGGGATCTGAACTACAACGAGCTGCTGGAATTCCCTGGGGCTATCAGGACACTGGGCCGACTGCAGGAGCTGTGAGATTTTCCATTTATCCCTTTACAAAACCACTTCCTGTGGGACAGCGACCCATAAAGCATCTTGTGTGCTCTGACTTGAGGAGAGCACTCAATCCAAGCCTTTCTTTTCCTCCCCAGCCCTCTCCACTGCATCAAAGCAGTTTATCCCCTCGATGTCCATCAGCTCTGACCATGTTCCCATCAGCCTCCACCCCATGGCTGGTGGGGGGGAGTGGGAGTCCCTGTCAGCCTTGGAGCAGGTTCCTCCTACAGTTCTTCACTCTCCTGTGGCATCTGAGGAGCTCAAACTCCATCTGGTCTCTGGCTGCTTCTGATGTCCCCAGCTTGGGACCACAACCTGGACTTCCCCGTGTTATTGTGAGGCCATAGTGCCACCTCCTCTAATGTGCAGAAACTGTTTAATCTCCCTTAGGATAAATTTATAATAGTGAATTACCAAAGCTTGTGATGATTTTAGTGGGTAGTTCTCCTTCCTCTAACTGGCCAGCCTGGGAGACACTAAAAATACGAAACCATCCCACTTATCACCCACAAAGGTAGAAACCCCAGGGTGGGGGCAGTGGATGTGGCTCCACAGTTCCTGTGTCACACTGGTGCCAGGCTGGGGTGGGACAAAATCAGCTTCTCTCGTGTTTCTGGGAGCCCTGGAGTAAAAATCTGACTCTACTTTTTTCTTTATTGGACGAATTCTCATGAGATTTCTCTGTCCAGCCCAGATATCATCATTATTCTCACCTTCAAAATGAGAATAAAATCTATAATCCCCTTTGAGATGGCTTTTGAAATGCCTGTCACTAAAGAAGAGGCAAATTCCAAACAGTCATCAGCTGATCGCCTGTTCAGACTCCTCTGGGATAAACAACCTGGGCATCACCCAGAGCCTGGTCTTAGTCCTGGACACAGGAACCTGTGGCTGCCTTTGCTGTGCAGGAGGTCAGACTGTGGCCACAGAGCTCTCTTCTGCTGCAAAAATTTGCTGATAGAAATTTTATCAAGCTTAACCAAAAATATCCCAGCTACACCTACACATCCTTTAAAGTCATGTGGACCAATAATTCCTGGTGCACTCTGGTTGGCAGCCTTGGAGCTGTGCTGGAGACCATCCACAAAAATTGTAGTTCCTGGAGGGTAGAAAATTTTGTGTTTGGCTTGTTTCTGTTTCCTGACCTGTAAAGTGTTAAACCTTAAGTCCTTGTATCCTTGGTGGGATCGGTGCAGTCACATATGGAGCACCCACAGAGTAAATGCAGCAGATTTTGTCCTGCCAAACCACAGACCTTGTTCACCTGCTGGGGTGATGCTGCACCTGGGAAGGAGCCTACACCTCCTATTTGATGTGTATTTTGAAGGCTCTCTGGCTTTAAGAGTGATGAGGAAAGAAGGTTAACTTAATTAATATGAAGAAATTTGTTTCTCCCAACAGCGGTTTTCATAACAACAACATCAAAGCTATTCCAGAGAACGCATTTGTTGGGAATCCCCTCCTCCAAACAATGTAAGAAAATTAAATAATGTTTCCTACATCTTTATATTACCCAGAAAGGGGCACTTCCTGATGTCTTTGGTTGGGATTTCTGACAGTGGCCAGCATGACAACAATCTGATATTTGCTATCCATGTGCCAGGGCAGGCTGAAATTGCCCCTTCTCAGCTCCTTTTTGGAACTGCTGTGGGTTCTCCTTTCCCTGCAGCGGAACTTTGCTGCAGCACAGGCTGATAGCAAGGAAGGAACAAAGTGCAGGTGGTCTGCATGGAAACTGTCTAAGCCCTGGTTGACATCTGCTGGTGTTCATTCCTTGTGTTCAGAAAAGCTGCTACACGTGTCAGAGAGCTGGGGTACCAGAGCCCTGTGTCTGCCCCAGGCCTGTGGACACAATCTCTGCACATAAATACACCCAGCTGCCAGCTCGTTTCTCCTCTGACCCAGGCACAGGTAGAGAGGGATTTTCGGATACTTCTCTGAACCACGCAGATATTGGAAATCACGGCAAGTGACAAAAGCTCTGCTTGTCCAAGCTGGACTTCAGTTATAGAAATACCAGTGTCTGGAAAGCCATGGTGACACTGGGTGAAAGCATTCACTGCTCCAGCCACAACAACCAGCCTCGTCCCCATGGCCCTAGGGCAGCATCCACGGAGTGATGGTGGGGCCCACACACCCAGAACGTTCATCTCTCCACTGGATCTGCCCATCTGAGGCCTTTCACAGCCAGTGGGGGACGTGCTCCTTGCAGGGGGTGACCCAACTGCTGCCACATCTCGCTGGGTCCTGGAGGAGCTCACCTCTCTCCACTGACTGTGACCAGTGGGAAAGGTGTTGGTGCTGCAGGGGTGTGAGATCAGAGGAGGTGTCCTCCAGTGCGAGGAGTTTCTCCATAGGATTGAAGGAGGGCTTTACACCTTTTTAGCCCCTCTGGTTCAGCAGGACCCCAAAGGGCCTGTTCAGAGCAGCAGGAGACCTCAGGTGTACCAGTGTCCAGCCAAAACAGGCCAGTGGGAGAGCCTGTGGATATCTGGGAACAAGACTTCCTCACAGCACAGCAGCACACGGCCTACTGCTGGCAGCTCTGAGCTCTTGACCTGTAACAGCATCTCCTCTCCGTGTGCAGCAGACTCTGACCAGTTCCTCTTTCCCATTGCAGCCATTTTTACGACAATCCCATCCAGTTTGTTGGACAGTCTGCTTTCCAGTACTTGCCAAAGCTCCACACTCTGTAAGTTCTCCAAGCACATCCTCGGAGAGGTAACATCCAAGCTCCAAGCCCTGTGTGCTGGGCACCTTTGTGGCCTCCTCCCTCCCTTTTTTCAAGACCCCCTGTGCCAACAGAGGACCATGAAGCCACTCTGCTGGCCAGCCCCAAAGGTTGCTCCAAGGGGTAGACACTGCAGATGTTTTCTTCTGAGGAGGGACAATTTTGAAAAAGGCATTTTGGAGGCAACCACTAATTCCTCCTCCTCACACCACTGACAGGCACTGAGGCCTTGCAGGGTCTCCACAGCTGTGCCAGGAACAGCAAACACCTCACACACAAGTGGCTGCCCAAACAGAAGGACACTGAAGGCATCTGCCTTCCTCCACGAGATGGAGAAGTGGAGGAACACGTGTCCCAGCACCATGGCACAGATCACATCCCTGGGCAGCCTGCAGTGACAGGGCTTCCTTCATGTTTGGCCCCAGGCCTGCTCCGGGGCCAGCAGCACAGGCTGGGCACCACCTGGACTACAACAGCTGCCCCACGCTGGCTTCTCAGCCAACCTGTTGTGGCACAGCACTAAAAATACTGAGGCAGAGGCAACCTCATAAATCTCTATTTATAAGCCTCACCCAGGCACATAAAATAAATCATTCAAATAGCCCTGCATTCTTTAGATCCAAATGCACAGACCCGGGGAGGCTTGGGTGGGATGCCCTGCTTACATTCCCCGTGGTAATTGTTTGGGGGTTTTTTATTTCATTTGGGTAGAGATCGTGCCAAGAATGTCAGTGGCTGGGAGAGGCTTTGAGCTTGCCAAGTCTCCCTGCATAGCAGTGCCCAGCTCCACCTCGCTGTATCTGCACGGCGCGAGGCGCCTGCTCCAGCCAAGGGACACGCTGGGCCTCTGATCACCACATCTGGGGGTGAGGAGGCAGATTTGGCACCATGGCTGGTGGGTCTGGAACCTTGGGCAGTCGCACTTGCCTCCAGGTCCTCTGCCCACCTCACTTCACCCTCACTTCTCTGCAGGTCCCTCAATGGAGCAACAGACATCAGGGAATTCCCGGACCTTAAAGGCACCACCAGCCTAGAAGTTTTGTGAGTGGCACCTCTCTCCCTTTTACCCTGCTAGCTGTGCTCTTCCTCCTTCAAGGCGGTCCAGGCTGTTTCAGTGAGGACAATTTTCCCAGTGCTGTGCAGTGTTCAGCTCTGCCTCTCCCTGGTCACTCACCCTTCTGCTTCGTTTCACCCCTGTGGCTCCTGATCGCAGCTTTCCTGCCCGTGAGTGGCTCTCTCGGTACTCTTGAGTGTGCTCCAGTCTTTTTTTTGTTTTTTCCTCTTCCTTCCCTCCCGCATCTGTGAAGGAGTGAACCTCTGAGTGCAGTGCTTCTGCTGAGCCCCAGTGTCTCTGCCCATACTGGAACCAGCACCGTGGTGCAGTTCAGGAAACATCTGCCACCCATGCTGGGGCTCCTTCCACCGCTCTGGTCCCCTCCTCACCCCGCCAGGCCCTGGAGAGCAGGGCCTTGGAGGACACGCTGCCTCTGGCCACGCACAGTTCTCCTCTCTGGGGCACTGCCCCCCATGCTGTGCCCAAACTGGGAGCACCCCAGGCCAGGGTGTGACCTGGCCATGCCGTGTCTCAGGGGCACAGGGACACACCGTCCATCTCTCAAACTCAGGCTTCTGAGGCAGTCCTGGTTGCAGGCTGTCCAGCCTGGGCAGTGGGAACTGGGAAGGCAGAGCATGCTGCAGAGGGCACTTCCACCTGCCCCCAACGAGGCCGAGGACAGCTGTGAGCTCAGCACTCAGCAGTGGCCCAGAACTCTTCACAGGCACTTTCACCTTAGCCAGGTCCAGCAGCAGTGCCTGTTTCCAAAACTCCCAGGCAGCTTTTTAACCTCTCCAGGTATTTCACTGTCCCACTGATATTGTGTCCCCTGCCACCCTCTGGGACTGGCCGCTGGGTGTCTGGGTCACACAGTCTGGGTGCTGGCTGTCAGCAACAGCATTTCTCCTCTCTCCTCCATCCCTCTAGGACCCTGACCCGGGCAGGCATCCATTTCCTCCCCAGAAGGATGTGCCAGCAGCTGCCCAGCCTCCGAGTCCTGTGAGTAACGTGGGTCTCTGTCCTGCCTGGTCCTTAAAAAATGCCATCAGGAACGGGGCTTTCCTTCTGTCTGTCCCAGGGGGAGGAGCAGCTGTGGAATACCATCCTGTGGTTCTTGTTCCCATTATCTTTCCCATGCAGAAATCACCCCCTTCCTAATCCCTGCCTTGAGCTCTTGCTTGTTCTTGAGCTTGCTGCTTCATCCCAGCACGATGCTCTGGTGCCAGGGCTGCAGTCAGGCACCTCCTCCTTGCTCTGCACCAGTAGGAACTGCTCCCCCATGCAAGGAGAGCAGAGAGGGTAAAGGAGGTGGGTAAGAATGGCCACAGCATTTCAGAGCTCCCAGCAGCTGGAGCTCCAGCAAGTGCCATCATCCAGAGGAAGGATCCTGTTCCTATCCCAGGAGGAATCAGGTCTGACCTGGTGGAGACCTGCAAGGCCACAAGGCCACGTTTCCTCCTGTGGGGCAGCAGAGCCAGATCAGGGTTTTGCTCAGTCTCTGTTTCTTTGGCTCTGCCTGCTTCACCAGGCACTGAGTGATGCTGGGGGGTCATGCTTTCTCCTTTAGCTTGGTACATAGTGAAATCAACATCTCAGAAAGGTTCTGCATCATCTCAGGAATCACACCCCTGGTTCCTGAGATCCCCAGCTATGTCTGCAGTCAAAGACATCCTCAGGAAATGAGTCATGAGCCAGATTTATACAAGTTTTCAGCCTTAGGGCAATAGGAGGCTTGCCTCTCATCAGTCTTTATACAAGCAAGCTGAAAAAGAAAACAAGTTTGTTCCAGGAAAGCAACAGGAGTGAATTCTTGATCACAGAAATTGGAAACAAGAGTAAAACATAAAAATAAAAGAAGACAACTTGTAACTTAGGAGATTACAGGCTTTTGGATCCAGCTGTCCCTGTAGGGAAGATCTCTCATCTTTAGACATCTGGACCAATTCAATGGATGACTTGCTATGAAAGTGCAGCCTTTGGACTGGCCCAGGCTGTTGGGTCCCAAACCTCTGTTTATGTTTGCAAGTTATCAGTTTGCAAACCCTCACAGCAGAGCCTGTTCTTTGTGCTCACCCCCTCCATGTGGGAGAGTTTTATTGGGACACACCACCTCATTCCTTGTTCCCTGTTCCTCTTCCCTAGTGAGCTTTCCTGACACTAATTGCATTGCTTTCAGAGTTTGGAGAGAGAGAGTCTGTGGGCCAGAGTTTGTGCATGTTTACACCTCCCTTGCCTTTGAAATGTCTTGGCCCCCTGGCCCCACAGACCCAGGGGTTGTTCCCTGCCTGTCTCTTGGCAGCCACGGGAGCTACAACTGGGACACATCTGACCCCAGACGACACAGCTAAAGCTGCACTTCTGGCCTCACCCCACGGTGTGGGTTCTCTGCAGGGATGCTGCACAGGGGCTGTAGAGCCACTGCAAGGACAGGGGGTCACGGGGTGCCACCCATGCTGAACCCAGCACACACGGGCAGGGCAGCCTTTGGCATCAGCCTGGCACCATCCTGCTGCTTTCATCCAGAGCTTCTGCTCGGGGTGCAGATTTCTTATAATCATGGTACATCCTGAGCTGGAAGGGACCCACAGGGATCACTGAGCCCAGCTCCTGGCTCTGCACAGGGCACCCCAACAATCCCAGGCTGTCCCTGAGAGAGCTGTCCAAATGCTCCTTGAGCTCTGGAAGATTTGTCTTTCTTCTCAAGCAGAAATAGGTGAAACTCCCCTGAGCAGAGCTGAAGTCCCTTGATGCCATCAGCACCTTCATCCTGGTATGTTCCCAACAGAGCAGGAGTGACTGGGGCTGCTCTGTTTGTAGATTCTGGGCTGCACCTGGTTCCCCTCACTCTGGAGGAACCAGAAATAACTCCTGGGGCTGGTTGGCCCCCATCCCTGTTAGCTAAGCTACAGCCCTGTCAAGCCCAATGGACTGACACGGACCAGGGACAAGGGACTGGTGCTAAGGCTCTCTCTCCATTCAGAGCCAAGCACAAACCTTTTGTTTGCTTTTCCCTCCCTCCTCCTCTCCACCATGGAAAACTGGTGGTGAGGGGGTTGGCAAAAAAAAAATAATTGGAATATTTTAGGAGCAATCTATTGGCAGAAAGATGGAAACCGAGTTTGGAAAGCCAGCAGAGAAACCACATACAAAACTTAACCCTGGGGCAAATTTCCCTTGAACAACCACAAATCCAGTCTCTGCTGGTGGGGGAAAGAGCTGGGTTTAAACATTACTCCTTACCCAGCCTGTTTCAGCTCCAATAAATCCTCATCAAGCTGTGCCAGGGTGGGTTTTCCTCAGACTATCAAGCCAGTCTACTCTAGATGCTGACATGACACTGGGCCATGAACCAGTGGGAAGAGGAGTTTGCTGCAAACAGCTTTCGAGTGACAACACTTGAAAGAATGGGGACCAGAGGTTTTCACAGTCTGTAATGTCCTGAACCAAATCCCTGCCAATGCCACAACCCCTTCTGCAGCCTTGGGAGAAAGCCAGGAAAGGCTGAATGGGGAGCAGGCAGTGGGCAGGGGGTTTGCTGTGCCGGGAGGGAGGAGAGCAGCTGCCCAGTCAAAACCTCCCTGGGCTCTGCGGGCACATCTGCAGCTTCTGGGAGCTCTGGCAGGAATCTCTCTCTGCTGTGCCCACAGAAAGCAGGGCTGTGCGTGGCAGAAGTGGCACGGGTGGGTTTCAGAGCTGGCTTGAGGCTGGGGAGGACGAGCCCAGCCGGACGAGCAGCTCCATCGGCCCGCAGGCTGTGCTGCAGGGAGCTGGGCTGGGGATGGACGAGTGGATAAACCATGGGGCAACCCTGGCCCTGCACAGAGCCACCCAGAGCCAGCAGCAGGTGCAGCGTGGAGATCCCACTCACTGGGGCTGCCAAAAGTGGAGCTGTGCAGAACGCAGTGAGGGCACCTCGCTCTCCAGCAGTACCTGCCTCCCCAGGGAGGGCTCAGGGGCACTGCCTTTTGATGTCCCAACATCCCTGACTGTCCTTCCCCTGCAGAGAGCTGTCACACAACCAAATCGAGGAGCTGCCCAGTTTCCATCGGTGCCAGCAGCTGGAGGAGCTGTGAGTATGGAGATGTCCTGGTTCATGCTCTGGGGGAAAAGGGCTGTTCTGAGGAGAGGGGCAGTTCCCACACACAGAACCCCCTGAGCACTGGGGGAGTTGGGCAGTATTTGCACTGTTTGGAGGGCAAATGGACCAGAGCTTTGCTCTTTGCCCTGTGCACACACAGAATAAAAATACACTCCCTGTGCATAGGAGCTGAATTCACTCAGGTCCTCTCAGAGGTCCCAGACACTTCAAGCAGAAGTAGGATGTGGCAACACTGAATTCACTTCACTAACTCCAGTCCCACTGTGAGCTAATCAAGACTGGGGCTTATGTCCACCATAAATGTCTTCTGCTTCGAGGAGGGGTCCCATGCCACGGGCACCAAGCAGCTCCTGCCCACCCTGCCCAGGGCCAGCCCCTCCTGAGAGAAGGGGGATGCTTTCCTCACTTGAACTGGGTCCTCTCCAGGCCCCAGGAGGCACCTCTGTTGCTCTGAGACAAAGTTATTCACATCCAGCTCAGAGTGTCTGCAGATCTGGCCCTACACTTCAAATGGACCCCAAGTCTTTTTGAGACAAAACTAAAAAAACAAAACAAAAAGCCAAACCAAACCAAAACAAACAAAAAAAAAACCCTTTAAAAGTAAATTAAAAGAGACTCCATGACTTTTTACAGAATTCTGCTACCTGGAAGAACAGATGTATGGGAGCAGCATCCCCATTTAAAAAACCCACAGGAGAGGTTGTCCCTGCTCTCTGCAGCACCCCAGCCTGGACAGCCACCCAGCCTTAGCAAACTGGAGGTTAGGACACTGTGAAACCACACACAAAAAAGAGTTGCACAGCCCCTGCTGCCTCTTATGGCAGCTGTGAGAGTTCCCCCAGGAAAACATTTGGAAAACATAGAAAGTACACCAAAAAAAGACAAATGTTCAGAATTCCAAGCCTGTAGTTTCACGCATTCTGCCTAAGTTCCTTCTTACAAAATTTTATAACATGCCAAATTCAGACTTAACATTAATATAAAACCACAATAATTCCCAGTTTCTGGCTACTGAAGTCAAATAGATTATATCTTAAATGAATATTTTTTAATGAAATGAGTATTTGGTCCCTTAACCCCGAAGTTATTGTCCTGTAAGCCCCACCCCACAAAGGATCAGCATTCCTGATGGTTTGAAACAAGTCTGGTGGTGCCTGGTGGTACAGCCTGGCTCACAAACAGCTCAGGAGTGCCACGGCTCTGCTGGAACT
The DNA here is from genome assembly GCA_013397175.1 of Platysteira castanea. NCBI lineage: Eukaryota > Metazoa > Chordata > Aves > Passeriformes > Platysteira > Platysteira castanea. The sequence goes on from VYXC01009970.1 coordinate 416,151, forward strand.
GCCCATGTGCAGACCTTTACCTGCACCACCCAGCTAAACACCCCTGAACTATTCTTCTCTTGTTCCAATACCCCTCTGCCCAAACTCCACCTCTTCCAATCAGCGAGACCCCCAAGTTTGTGCCCAGAGCTTCCAGGGGCCCCCACAGGAAATCCTGGCTAGAGGTAGGGGTGATGCCAGCCTGGTGACCTGGGCACCGAGGGACCAGCCTCCAGTGCCCACCTGTGGAGCAGGAGCAGTGGCCAAACACAGCAGAGACATCACAGCCAGCACATGAGGGTCCTGCTGTGAGACGAGCCAAGATCATTCCTGAGTCTAAAGGCAGCTTAACTGCCTGGAAAATGCCCAGGGAGCTGCTGTAGGTGGAGCACCAGGCAGAGGCTGTCTCCCCTTGCAGAAGGGCACAGATGGGGACCCTGCTTCTGCAGGTCTGGGAATTCATGGTGGGCATCCTGCAGGAATCTTCATAAGTATTCCCCATTGCTTCACACGAGGGAAAACAAGACTGAGGAGCTGAGCCTTTCCCACAAGGTGCGTGGTTGGAGCACCCAGGATGTCTCCTGAGGCTGTGGGGAGTGTGTAGGTCAGTCAGCAGAGTCTGTGTGAACTCACCCTGCTCTTTCCCCCTCCCCAGGGGATGATGGAGACCATTGGAAAGGAGATGTGGAGGGCTGAGGCACTTTGTGTGCAGATGTGGATGGTGGGTTCTACAAGACATCAAGATTTTTCTTCATGAAACACTGAGGTGCCTTCAGCCCTCAAACCTCCTTCATCCTCCCCAAGGCAAAGGGCAGCACCACGTGGTCCTTCCTGAAGGGTCACACAGAGCTGGTTGCTGATCACTGGCTCCAGCTCTCAGCTTTTCCTCTGGAAAAAGCAGTTTGGAGGCTTAGGGCAGAGCAGAGTGGGAAACCAGTGTGGATTTGGAGTTAATAGGGCACCTTTGGCCACTGCACATCAACAGCTCTTTACTGAGCCGTGATGGCATCAAAAGCAGAGGCTGTCTGAGCCCTGGAGCTGCCTGGAGGAGAGAATGGCTTTGACATGTTTTGCTGCTCGCCCTGTTTAACTCTTGAAATAAGAGTAGGTCTCCCGAGCCCAGCAGCTTGCACTGGCACAGCCTGCGTCTGCTGCACTGGGACAGAGATCTCCGTAAAGAAGGAATGCTGCCTTCAGCTCTCTTCTCAAACCAGTTTCTGTTTTTCCAGAGGTCTCCAGCACAACAAGATCCACGAGATTAGAGCAGACACCTTCGTGCAGCTGCTGGCCCTGCGCTCCATGCAAGTATTGTGTGCCAGGGGTCCTGCTGGGGAGGGGGAACTGAACCAGGTGGGCTGTGGGAAGCTCCCAACCCTGCTGCCTCTGTCTGTGCTGGGAGGCTTTTCTGCTGAGTGCCTGTTCCATTCTGCCTTAGAGAAGAGGGCACAAACCCTCCTTTTGGCTTCCCCTGTGCCTGCAGCCCCCTCTCCCTACCTGCCCCCCTCGTGCCCGCACCCCACATGCCCTCACCATGCACTGCAGCCCTGCCAAAGCAGAGCCCCCATCACAGACAGGCCTCCTGAACACCAGCAGGAACTCAGGGCAGGGATCTACCCTGCTGTACCTGAGCTCCAGCACCCCTTGTCCTACACAGGCCGTGCACTCCTGGAACATCCACGCAGAGCACCCCGTTTGGGTTGGAAGTTCCTCCCCACAACCCAAGAGCTTGTGTTCCCTGCACCAAGTGCCCCCAAGCCTGCCCTTCCCAAGCACACAGAGTGACCTCCCAAGTGCTTGGCACCTTGGAGAGCTGGCAAGGCCCTGAAGGGCACGATTGTCTCTGTGACCTCTGGGAAGAGCCCTGACAGTCTTTATTTGCTGTTCTGTTAGGAGGTGAACTAAATCAGGTAAAATCTTTTCCCCTGGTGCAGCAATGCCAGTGCCATTTGATAGCCCAGCGTTCCCAGGGTCCCGAGAGTGTCACGCACACCAGGGTCACAGCTGCTGGGAACACTGAGGTGTTCCAGGTGACACTGCAGACACCAGGGACACATGAGCGTGCTGCTCCAGCCCAGTCACACACACCCCCTGACCTTTGGGTATGTCCTGGTCCCTGTGGGAAGGACTCATCCCACCCAGTTTCACACACATCCGAGCAGGTATCTTGGCTCCCTTAGAGCTGGAGAGATGAAGGTTGTCCTGCAGTCAGCCTTAGGGCAAGAATTGTGTCCCAGTTTGCTGGTTTCCTCTGCACTGGTGACAGAGGGAGCAGAGCCCTCTCACTTGGATGGAGACAGAGCTTATTGAGGGGGCTCAGGGAATCCAAAGTGCCTGTACATGGCAGGAGACATTCTAAAATCACCTTCCCCACACCCCTGGCCCTATCTGCCCTTGCTGCACCCAGCACTGTGACTGCACTGGGGATGCTCTGGCACTAAGGCATGACCTGTTTTGGCATAAAATTCACAAATTTACAGAAATTAAGCCAGAAAAGAACCTTTCCCATTGGTCTCAGCAGAGGAGGTCCTGCAAGGCAAACTCTTGTGCTCTCTGTTAGAAACCACCCATCCCCAGACCCATCCTTGTCTGTGGGGAGCTGCAGTGGGGCAGAACTTGCTGCTGACCAAGGGGCTACAGATCCCACATGTGCTCCCACCAGGGCCCTTGGCCAGGCCAGTGTCAGCAGCCTCACTGCCCTGTTCTGCTCTCTCCTTACTGGTGTGTCCTTGCCTTGCAGAGACCTGAGTTGGAATTACATCCAGTTTATTCACCCAGAAGCCTTTGTGACCCTGCACTCCCTCACCAAGCTGTAAGTTGCAGGAATGTTTCTTTCACAGGGGATAGGAGGTGTCTGAGGACCTCAGACTGACCCCCTGGGCTACCAGGACACCTGGGGTTTAGATGGTGGAAGACTGGTGCCAAGGTGCACATCTCAGCACTGCTGTGGACAGAACAAATCCCAAGGTTTCCTATTAATATGATTAATAAAGGGATGATGAAGTGCAGGAGAGGCCATCTTCAAGATGCTCTCACCCTGAACACTTAAACCTCTGTTTTCTGATGCTGTTGCAGCTGCCTTAGATGCCTGTAAGGAAGATCAGCATGATGGGCTGTTTCTGCAAGAGTCACTGCAGACCATCTGTGCTGGCTGCAGGGTCCCCAGTTCCCAGCCCCCTCTCTAAGACTCTCGGGTATTTTATGGGCTGGGATCTGCAGTCACTCCTGACCTGTTATGGAGGAGGAGATGTGTGGGGCACGTAAGTGTACGGTGAGAGAGATCCCACACAGAGCTTCCAGCATGGCCACTGACTCCTGTCCCTCATTTTCCCAGGGGCTGCAGTCTCCACAGGTTTATCTCCAGAGGCTCCTGGTCCCAGGGCAGCACCCAGCCCCATTTCAGCATCACACCAAGGGAGCAGCTGAGGCAGTGCTTGGCTGAGACACCCCTGGCAGCAGAGCCCTGACCGTGGTCTCCCTCTCTGCTTTCTCCTCTCCAGGGACCTGACTGACAACCAGCTGGCCACGCTGCCCCTGGATGGTTTGGCTGGACTGACCCACCTGAAGCTCCAAGGCAACCCAGCTCTCTCCGAGCCCTTCACCAAGGAGAGCTTCCCCAAAATGAGGTACTTGGAGAGTTGACTCTTTCACTTCTGCTGCTCAGCACAGCCTGTATTTGCTTACAGCACTCAGCCTCCTGCTCTCCTTGTCCATCTCGTGCTTTCTCCACGCTCCCAGGCCCTTGGGCAGAGGAAGATCCATCTGTGCTAATGTATTTCATCTTTAATATGCTCCACGGGAGAGCAGTGATGTGCTCCCAGGCCACCCCCCACCCCAAACACACACACACCAGTGGAAAGCGTGGAGCAGGCCCAGCTCAGGGCTCCTCTCAATGGAAAACATTCCCAGAAGCAGTCCTACCTAATGACATCCAGGTTTCCTTCCATAAACTCTGCTTGTGTGGCCGTGTCTGGTCTGTTATGGATTAATGAGGAGCCTGAAGGGGTCAAACTGAGCAAGAAGAGGCTGCAAAAGGCTCAGAGCACAGTGCTGGAGCAGGCTCAGACCTCCCTGACCCTCCTTGGCTCCCAGGTCCCAGCTTGGCACCTGCCCTCGGGCCTAGGCCCCCATGGTGCAGAGGACACAAATTCCCCTCAGATGAAGTCATCTCTTGCTTGGGTGTCCCAGGCAGTTCTCTTCAAGCCAAGAGTGCCTGAGCTGAGGCTCCCACTCATCCGGGATGGGTTCCCAAAGTGGAGCTTCTCCAGTTCACACATGGGGCTGGGGTCACAGGCCAGGGCACCAACATGGGGCTGAACAGCTCAGGCCTGAGGAAAAGCATGGAGCTCTCACTTCAGGCTGCCTCAGCAGCAGTGCCTGCAGGGCTCTCTCTTCTGACTTTTTTAACTCATGGTTGGGATCTGCTGCATGACTGGTTTCCAAATGGCAGGGGATTCCAGAAGGTGTTGGAGGGTTTTCTACACCCAAGATCATAGAAAATAGAATGGTGTGGGTTGGAAAGAAATATTAAAGCTCATCCAGTTCCACCCCCTGCCATGAGCAGGGACATCTTCCACTATCCCAGGTTGCTCCAAGCTCCATCCAACCTGGCCTGGAACACTTCCAGGGCTGGGGCAGCCACAGCTTCTCTGGGCACCCTGTGCCAGGGCCTCACCAACCTCACAGGGCAGAATTTCTTCCCAATATCCCATCAAACCCTGCCCTTTCCAGTAGGACATGAGGATTCCTTGTCCTGTCCCTCCAGGCCCTTTCCAAAGTCCCTCTCCAGCTCTCTTCATAGAACCACGGAAACAGAGAATCAGTAATGTTGGAGATGACCTCTGAGATCATCAAGTCCACCCTGTGCCCAATCCCCACCTTGTCACCAGCCCAGAGCACTGAGTGCCACATCCAGTCCTTCCCTGAACACCTCCCAGGATGGGAACCCCAAACCTCCCTGGGCAGCCCCTTCCAATGCCTAACAGGCCCTTCCTTGATGGAATTCCTCCTGATTACAAGAGTTTCCTCTGGTGTAGTTTGAGGCTATTTCCTCTCGCCCTGCCACTTAGTGCCTGGGAGAAGAGACCAACCCCCACCTTGTTAGAGTCATCATCTGGAGGGAGTGAGAAAGTCCCTGCTGATGGGGGATCCCTTGAGCTCCCTCTTCCCCAGGCTAAGCCCCCTCACCACTCTCTGTATGATTTACTCTCCAGACCCTTCCCCAGCTCCATTTCCCTTTTGTGGACTGACTCCAGCCCCTCAATGTCATCCTTGAAGTGAGGCGTCCAGAACTGGATACAGGACTCAAAGCTGCAGCCTCACAAGTGCCAAGCCCCTTTAGGCACTGGAAGGGGCCCTGAGCTCTCCCTGGAGCCTTCTCTTCTCCAGGTGAACACCCCCAGCTCTCCCAGCCTGGCTCCAGAGAGGGGCTCCAGCCCTTGGGGCATCTCCACGGCCTCCTCCAGACTTGCTTCAACAGGCAGTCCCTTGTGCAGGGTGGGTCAAGTTCAGCACTTCCAGGGTGTTTCTCCTCTAAATTAGTTCCATTGGTGTCTTTTGAGCTGGTTTGGATTTGTACCAGAGAAACTGAGCCTGCAGCAGTGCTTCATTGAGCCATGCTGGGCAATGGACCCATTAACATTCCCTAAATTTTGGGGTACTGACATTAAGTAGCCTTACTCCTGGGGCATATGTCTGGAGGAGTCATCTGAGAGCAGTTCTTAGCCTTGCTGGGAGGATCTGCACCTCCCCACCACCTTTCAATAATAGGATCTAATTTGGAGCTTATAACAGGAAACGAGCTTGTATACAGAGTTTCCAGACCCTCCCGGGGCTCAGCCAGAAATGTTTGGGAACATAAAACAAAAGCATATTTTTAGAATATAGAGTTTTACCATATTTACTGATCTTGTCAGAAGACCTTAATTGTCTGGAAAACCTGAGGTTCCTTTGCCTTCATCAGCAGTCTCCCTGACTTCCAGCAAAGCCAAAAACGCAGCTGCTGACAGACAGCCTGGTATTGCATCCAGATGATGCTCAGCTGCTGTTGAATTAACCTTGTGACACATGCTGTAATTAGCAACTAACAATTCAACTTTCAAGTAGAAATCAGACATATTTAAATAACTTTCTTCACTTGGGAGACCTGAGAATTCCTGCCTGAGCTGGGACTCCTGGAACTGGAGTTTGAAGGTGCCTCTCTGACCCTCAGCAACAAGCAAGAGGAGCCTTGCTCTGGGGAAGCTTCTCCTCTTGAAGGAAAAAAAGGATGCCTGGCAAAACCTGGCCTTGTGGTTTGAAGACTATACATGGCATATTGGAGAGAGGGGCTAGTTTAGTCTGAGGAGAACAGCAGAAGGGTTTTTAGGAGTGTGGTTTTTAGGATTTAGAATTGGTATTCTCCAATTCAGTATTCCTGCTAAAACCATGCACCACTCACTCCTCCCCAGCTGGAGGCACAAAAGGCCAAGATCACAGGCTGAGATAAGAACAATTTACTGGAAACAGCAATGAGATAAGATGCAAACAGTACAGCAACAATATTGATAACAGAAAATATAAGAAAAGAATGTTATTTACATGGAAAGCCCCCCAACAACAAACGAATACCCGACAGCTCCCCCATCACATTTGCTCCCTTCTCCCTGGAAGACACTCCACTCCCCCAGCCCCCAGCAATGAGTAAGGTGGTACAGAATAACCTCCGGGTCCTGGCCATGCTCCCTCCTGCCTACTGCAAAAATTAACCCTGTTCTGGCTGGAACCAGGACAAGGAACCGTCTGGGAACTTTAGAGCAGCTTCCACACCTGGTGCTTGACAACGTTCTATTGACTGACAGTGTCTTAAGCACCAAAAGTGGGTCAGTGCACAGACACCATGGGGTGCCCTGGGTCCACACCCTGTCCTACATGGAGTCCCTCACCAAAGCAAAGTCCCTCTCCACTGTACCCATCATCGTACAGACCAGCTTTGGTCATGCCAGCAGCACACGTACCAAAACTGGAACGATACAGAGAAGATCAGCATGGCTCCTGCACAAGGACACCACAGAAATTCGTGGAGTGTTCCACATTTTTTTGTCTCTGAAGTTAGCTCAGCTGGTTAGAGTACGATGCTAAAGCACCAACATCATGGGTGTGATCCCTGCATGGGCCATTCACGTAAGAGCTGATGATCCTTGTGGGTCCCTTCCAACTCAGAATATTTTGTGACTCTGTATAGATGAGTTTCATCTTTGAATGGCTGAAGGAACTAAGCAAAAAGTGTAAAGCAATGGAAAGTCAGGTCATGGAGGGGACACGCCCTAAAGTTCTGCTCTCCTCTGTGCAGAGTCCTGGAGGTGCCGTACGCCTACCAGTGCTGTGCCTACGGGAGCTGCAGCACCTTCTTCAGGGTGTCCAGCCAGTGGGAGGCAGACGACGTGAGCCCTGAGGAGGAGGATCCCCACAAGAGGACCTCGGAATTGTTCCCAGGTCACGCTGACAACCACTGTGAGTAAACAGGGCTGGGTGTGGTCAGTCCCTGGGCAGGGCTGCGAGCTTGGGTGCGATCCTGCACGTGCAGGAGTGGTGCCACTGTCAGAGGGGACAGCTGCCTCTGGGAGGGCAGGCTGGGCCTTCTTCCACACAGGTGGCCCATTGCTTTGAATGGGCTCCATTTGGTGGCCCTGGGCAGAAGAAAGTAGATCTGGCACATCCAAACCTTCACAATGTAACCAGAGGACCTGGCAGTCCTCCACAACATGGACATGTTTGTCACTTTGGCCTTGCTGGCTATGGAGGGAGGCTGCCCGAGGCACTGGGAGGTGGCTGAGGCTACCTGGGACAGCTGGGCTTGGTCATTAGATTTCTGGGCAATGTGGAGCCTTTGGCAGGACATCAGTCTCTGTTGTTACATCATCTACAGGAAGGACACTGGAATTAATCTGGATAAGAGAATGAACTCAGAGACCTGGCACATTCAGCTGGCTGGAGGCAGAGAGAGCTGTGTAGGGGCCCCTTCTGTGCACACCCCTGGTGTTACAGCGAAGGTCAGGGTCAGGCATGACAGCAGGACACGTTTGGGGAGCACAGCACATGGGCTGGCCCAGGCAGGGAAGAAGCAGCTCCGTGGTCAAACAGCACTTTCTGTCCAAGAGTCAGTTCATTCCGTGCTCCGAAGTGCAGCTCTGCACAGGCTGCACGAAGCCAGATCCAGCAGCAGAGTGCAAGGCACCCCTGCCCTCCCAGCCCCACAGCACAGCAGCAGCTCCAGCACGAAGCTGCTGGGATCTCTTTGCATGAGAATCTCAGAATAACATAAAGAAAAGCATCGGCCCCTTTGCTTCCTCTCTAACTGCTGGAGAGTGGAAACAGCATTTCAGGACACAGCCTGGATGCTGCACCTATTTATATATTTGTGTAAATACAGTGCACTTCCAAGGTCAGAGACATCCTGTAGCAAATCCAGAGGGTAGGTGGAGAGAGGGCTGTGTCCCTGCAGAGCCCCTGACTCACCTGCTCCCGGGAGCACTGAGCATCCAGCCACAGCCAGGGACTCTGCTGTGTCCTCCCACATCCCGAGCAGGCAGGACTGGATCTGGAAGCAGGCTCTGACCCAGAGCTGCTGGAGGCTGTGTTATGGGCAGGATGACCGAGACACTTCGTGACACAGCCACCAAGTGACCCACAAGCCCTGTGCTCCTGCTCCTGCCCTGATCCCTCACAGCCTGAGAATAAGCTTGAGACATGCAAAGAGTCCAGCCAGAGGGCAGCAAGTGTGATTCCTACTGGCATGAAGTGGCTCCAGGAAGCATGGTAGACTCGGTGGTAACACTGGCCAGACAGTACAGAGGAATCATGTTACAGTCATTGCTGCAGGATTTTATTCTGAGCCGGGTCACTTTTTCCATCATTACTGTAGCAGTCCTGGTGCAGATAGCTGTGGGGTTTGCCCAGCAAATTATAGCACTTGTGGAAAGATCTAGTTTGTGACAAGGGGCTGCAGACCTGCTTTTGCTGGTACCAAAGTCTTTGATGTCCCAAAGGATGCTCTCACCTGGCCCTGTCAGCAGACCAAGACCTACCCCAGGGGCCCAGGCCTCCAAGCCTCTCGGGCTGTGTGTTCATGGGGTGTTGGGACCCGAGGGGATTTCTGACTGATTCTAAGACGTGCCAAATGAGACTATTTGCAGCTCATAAAGGCTCCCAGTTTCAGATGTTAAAGCACTGGATCTGTTTTGAAATATCAGAGCACAGGGGTGCAAACATGAAATGCAAGGGAACATCACTCCTTACGATGTGCAGCTTTTGCAGGTGACTCTCCAGACCTCCAGCAAGGGGTCTGCTCTTGATGATAAGGGGTTTGTGATATTGCTGTTTTACCTAATCATTGCTTTATTGCTGTTCCCTATGCTTCCTTTCCAATGGCCACTGGTGGTATTTAGCTGGGTTATATGAACCCTGTAACACTTCCTCATTAAAGAGGAAAAAACTCCCAAACATTCCTTTCATGCAAGAGGGAAAGTGGTCTGCTTAGGAGAAAATCCCTCAGGGCTGTCGCAGCAGGGTCCAGCCAGGCTTGTCAGGGCACTCGGGTGCTGTGAGAGAACTTGTGAGAGGGACAGGGAACACTTCCAGACAGATCTGTCCTCTCAGCCTTGTGCATTGCTTCCAGGCCTTCCCAAATGAGTGCACAGAACCTCCAGCTGGGTAGTGAAAGGCAGCTGGTCCCAGGCAGCCATGCAGGGACAAGAAAAGGCTCCCAAAGCCCTGCCCTGCCCTGCCCTGCCTGGCAGTGGCTCCTGCAGCCTCTCCAGCACCCATCCTGCAGCCAAGCCCTGCACCTGAGGGCCCACCAGAGCACACGGACACAGAGCACACGTGGTGCCACTGACCCGAGGACCAGATCAGCTCTCCCCCATCCTTCCAGGGCTCTGGATGCCTGGGAACCCACCCCACACCCCCCAAGTACGTCCATTCACCTCTGAGTAACAGCCTCTTGAGGCCCAAAGTACTGTGGTCAGTGCATGTCCCATCTTTCTGTCACCTTGTCAAAACAGATGTTTAAGGTCTCAATTCCAGCACTTTCAATGTTTGGGATATCACAGAATTGTAGAATGGTTTGGGTTTGGGAAGAGCCTTAAAGCTCTTCTCGTTCCACCCCTGCCATGGGAGGGATTCCTTCCACCAGACCAGGGTGCTCCAAGCGCCGTCCAGCCTGGCCTTGGACACTGCCAGGCATGGGGCAGCCACAGCTCTCCCAGAGCCCCTTCAGGCCCTGAAGGGTCTCCAGGTCCCGGGGCCTTCTCTTCTCCGGGCTGGGCAGTCCCAGCTGTCCCAGCCCCTTGGATTACGGGGGCAGTGTTTGGCAGACACGCCCTGCCCCAGCCTGTGCCCTGCGGCCGAGCAGGAGCCCAGGGATGGCTCAGGGGCCTCTCACCAGGACAGCCCCAGCAGCTCCCAGCACTGGCTGCAGAGGAGAGCAGGAAAAGCGCCCTGGGGCACTTCCATCACCATCCCAGCACCTCCCTTTGGGACCTCTGGTTTGGGGATAGAAAGGGATGTGCTCACTTACAAGCGTGTGTTTGCAATAGTGGAGCAAAGCCGTGGGAGTGAGAAGGGAGCACACGTGTAGGGTTATCCTCGGCAGCAGGACACCTCTGCCTCCAGCCCAGCACCTCCAGCAGCTTGTGAAGTTACTAATGAACTTCTGCAACGACCTGGCAAACCCTGGAGGGTCCTTAGAGATACGTTTTTCCTACTTCTGTCATTCAAGAAGGCCACTCGAGACCCAAAATAGGATCTGCCCAGGCCCCTTGCAGCCACTCGTGCCCTTACACCGAGAAGAGAGCAGGTCCCTGTAAACCCCAGGGACTGCCCTGGCTGACACAGACAGGACCAAGGGAATGAGCAGACAGCACTAAGGGGAAAAAGCATTCAGCCCAGTGTTCTCTGTCCTATCCCTTCTCCAGCAATTCTGCTCCTCTTCCTCTCACTCGACTTTCGGTACAGGCAGCTCCTTTCTCATGGAAAGGGCACTACTGGCAAAGTGGGTTTTTTCCATAAGACCTCAGAAAGTGGAGGCACCTCAGCAAAATTCAAATAAATCACAGCTTCTTCCAAATCACTGCAGCCTGCCTTGCTAGGACACAACAACCATTTTCCTTTCTCCACAGTTCCCAGGCTGGAGAAGGACAGGTTTCCAGCAGAGAGAGGTGCATTCTGCACTTTGAATCCCACTGTGCTGACTAAGGATTGCTTTGTAATTCCCAGCAGGCTCCGTTGTCCAGGCAAAACAAAAGCTTCACTTCATGAAAATGTTTAACCTGGGCTTAAAACCAGGCTTTGAGGAGGAAATGGATGGCACAGGTTACGCTTTCCCCAGGGCTGGGTCTCAGCAGAGCACAGAGTCTGTGCCCGTGTCTGTTTTATTCGGGTATCGTGACTGAACATCACAGGCTCCGCACTGCGGCTGGAAAAGACTCTGGAGATTTATAAGACTATAAAACACAAGGATGAAATATTTTTCCATCCCACTGTGAGTGTTTCCTTGCCAGGCTCCAAAGCAGCATGTCCTGTAATATTTCAATTCTTACACAGACAGATTTTAAAAATTACTTTTTTTTTCCAAAGCTCCCTGAAGCTTAGAAAGCCATGAAGCTTGTCAGGAGGCACTAAAGATAGCACATTATTTGTCATCATCCTTTAATCAAATAATCCCAGTCGCATTTTCAAACACAGGCAGAGAGCAGAGCTCATGGAGGCACCACTTCTAAACAGATTAGGCAAGTAAATCCCACTCAGGTCAGCCTTATCTTCAGCACTGTGGAAATTTGCCTTCCTGGCCAGTGTCTGAGCTGCCAGGTGCACACCTGGGCTCCAGCATCAGTCCATTCATCCAAGAGAGAGTTCATCCCATAGCCACAGACCCAGCTCTCTGGATACCAGGCTGCAGCAAGAACAAAACCACATCCTTTCCCTTTCCTCCCGCTGGCAGAAAACCCTCCAGAGCTCTCCACTGGGAGCTGCAGGCCGTGCTGGTGCCATGGGTGGGAACGGGGCAGCAGGACAGCAGCTGTCCCCAGTGTGTCCCAGCGCTGGCAGTCAGCAGGACTTTGGGAAGAGGAACAAGCAACAGAGCAGAGAAGCACATCATGGATTAGACTGAGAGGATGCCATCTGCCTTGGTGATGATCTACATCAAAAACACAGCTGAGGGCTTGGCCCTGTCCCTTCCAGCCACTTCTTCCTCAGCCAGGGGGTCTCTGCCTGACCCTCAGCAAGCCCCAGCCTGGCTTGGGGTGCCACTGCCAGCGTGACAGAGGTGCTGGCACAGGGCTGGGCTCTGCAGCCTGGCTGCACAAACCCTGTGGATGCAGAGTCTGCCTTCAGCAAATCCTGGGAACAGCCACGATTAAAAACAGTCCCAAGATTTTACAGGGCATAAAATACAGCAATAAATGTTGTGTTCCCTTGTCTCTTTGCTGCTGAACTGTTTGGTGGTGGTGGCTGCTGACGAAAAATTTGTGCTGCAAGAAGAGGCTGATGGCTCCCTCTGAACAAAGCCCCAAAATCCCTGTTGATGAACAAACATTGGACAAGGCCTGCCCAGAAAGCTCCCATGGAGAAGAGGCATTTGAAGGCTTTGTGTTCTGTAACCACACAGGCTGGAGTATTTATTTACTTTTAATAAAGCATGCTGGGAGGGGGGAACCGCAGTCACACAGCTCTGGGATCTGGGGCTCTTACACTTCAAATGTTGGGAGTAACCTAAAACCAGAGGGGTTGGCTACACTGCAACCCACCAACGTTTACAAGATCTTCTCCCTCTACAGCAGTGACTGCAGGGGACAAATTTTACACCAGCAGCTACTTTGAACTTGCAGGCTGGGAACTGGCTGGGAAGGTCTGTGTGGAGGACAGGCAGCAGGAAAAGCTCCTGGCCCAGTTAGCTCTGATGGCTCTGCTTGTTCTTCTCTGAGCACCATTTCTTGTTCTTTTCTCCCCAGATGACCTAGATGCAGATGATCTTCAGCTGGACCTTGAGGAATCCAAGCTGCACCCCACTATTCAGTGCACGCCAAGCCCCGGTGAGCAGCCAGGGAAACCCTTGGAACAGAGCTGAGATCCTTTGAGCATCTCTAAATCCCCAGGATCCCCCACGACCTTTCAGATCAGAAGCCTGATAGGTTGGGCTTAGGCCAGATGGGGGACAGGTGAGGAGTTTCCTTCTCCCCACTGGATGTGGCTGCCCTCTGTGAGGAGAGGCCCAGGTCAGGACAAGCCTGATCACGAATCCCAGGCACCACCAGCCCCTCCATCCACCGACCTGCTGCACTCAGATCTGCCTCTCCAAAAGTCCCCGTTCCCTTGCATGACTTACACCTTGCTTGGTCTCAGCCAGCCTGGAATGTTGCACAGCCAGGCCTTGATCCTGGTGCCCTGATCATACCTACAGCACTGCGACCTGCAGGGAAGCTTTGCTCTGTTCCCTGGGGAGGGGAGAGCAGGGGGGCACTGGACTGCACGTGCTGCCTGGGGCTCGAGGAAGCTGCCTTTTGATTTTGCCCCGTTCATAGCTCAGTGGGGACCTACACAAGCACACCTGGAGGCTGGAGAGCTCTGGTCCCAGCCAGCCTGCTGTGGGACACTGGCAGGGACAGAGTTTCCACCAGTTGTTCCACTGAGTTTGTTGCAGAAGGAGCAAGATTTTACCTGAGGGCATGTCCTGCTGCCTGGCACTCTGAGCTTCACCTTCTTTGAGATGAAAATGATTTCTCCATTTCCTCTAATTTTGTTTGCTCTCTACCACCTAAAACTTCTACCATCCTGTTTTTGTTTTTGCTGAACCCCTCACTGGAACATCCCAGTCCCTCCCAGAGGCAATTGTATGCCATTGCCCACTCTCTTTTCCCACTTTCTTCTTTTTTCTTTGGCAAACAGCTTCCACACGAGTCCTCTTTTTACCCCTCCATGACCTTCCCTTACTCACTCCCCCATCCATCCACTTCTGTTCTTTCCTTCTCCTGATATCCGTCCATGTTCTGCCTGCCCAGACCTCTCCGTCCCTTCCCTGCCACGCCAGCTCCCTCCCTCTCTCCCTCGTGCCCAGACACCCCAGCTCAAGGTGCTCATCCCCCCTGTGCCGAGGCCATCCATGCAGAAACAGCCAGACACCTCGTAGCCAAGGTCCTGAGTGTACAGAGAGAGGCTGGCAGCGCCAGAGCAGGATACAGCACCCTGGCTGATCTCCACACTGCTAACTCCCAGGGGGAACAGGAGAAGGAGCAGGCGATGGTAGAGGGGCCCAAACGCCCAAAGGCCGACACCAGGAGTGTGGGTCGGTCTGGAATCACGACCTTTTTACATTTTAGGAGCTCTGATCAGTTTGTTGTTTCTCACGTTTCATTTCAACCTCTCCCTGCACCTTTCTTCTGCCCTAGACAAGATCTGAGAGGATGCCAGAGGCACTCCAGTGTGGGGTCAGGAGTGCAAGGGAGAGCCAAGAGGAGCTGCAGGAGAGGGTGGACAATGTCGTGTTTTCCTTGCCAGCCCTCAGCACTCACGTGGCTGGTGGGGCCAGGAGAGGGCTGGGACTTGGCCACCACTCTGAGCAGCACCACTGGAGAGAAGCAGTGTCTGCTGGGTGTAACTTGGGGTTTGTCTTCCAGGTCCCTTCAAGCCCTGTGATCACCTGTTTGAGAGCTGGATCATCCGCCTGGGAGTCTGGGTCATCGTTTTGGTCTCGGTGCTCTGCAACGGGCTGGTCATCCTGGCTGTCTTTGCTTCCCCCAGCTACCTCTCCCCGGTGAAGTTCCTCGTGGGCTGCATCGCTGGGGCCAACATGCTGACGGGCATCTCCTGCAGCATGCTGGCCCTCGTGGACACGCTCACCTACGGCCACTTTGCCAGATACGGCGCCAGATGGGAGACGGGCGCGGGCTGCAGGGTGACAGGGTTCCTGTCCGTGCTGGCCTCCCAGGCTGCCATCTTCCTGCTGACCCTGGCTGCGGTGCAGTGCAGCCTCTCAGCCTCCTGCGTGCGGGGCTATGGAAAGTCCCCGTCCCTAGGCAAGGTCAAGGCCGCTGCCTGCTGCTGCCTGCTGCTGTCCTCTGTGGCTGCTGTTCTGCCTCTCTTCTCCATTGGGGAATACGGAGCATCCCCGCTCTGCCTCCCATACCCCATCCCCGAGGGGAAACCCGCCACCCTGGGCTTCACCGTGGCCTTAGTGATGACAAACATGCTCTGCTTCCTGACTATCACCGGCACCTACATCCGGCTCTACTGCAGCCTGCTGAAGGGGGAGTTCAGCGCTGTCTGGGACTGCGCCATGGTCAAGCATGTGGCCTGGCTGATCTTCACCAACTGCCTCCTCTACTGCCCAGTAGCCTTCCTCACCTTCTCCTCTACCCTCAATCTCTTCCTTATCACCCCAGAGGTCATCAAACCCGTCTTCCTTGTGGTCCTGCCCCTGCCCGCCTGCCTCAACCCCTTGCTCTACCTGCTCTTCAACCCCCACTTCAGAGATGACTTCCGCCTGCTGAGGCAGAAAGGGCAGGACAAGGGCAGCTTCCCCGAGTCCTGCAGGGCTGATGACATGGAGAAAAGCTCCTACGACTCCACCCAGGCTCTGGTGAACTTCTCCGACATCGACCACATGTTTGAGACACCCGATGCCCTGGGAGTGCGCCCCATCCTTGACAGCTACAGCTTCCCCTCCATGACGCTCTTCCCCTGCCAGCAAAGGGTGGGCACGAGGGGGAAGGAGAGGGGCTTCTCTGAGCATTGTCCCTGCCTCAACGACAGTGAGGTGCTGATAACGTCAGAGAGCCGAGATCTGTCCGGCAGCAGCCTCCGGATAACCTTCTTCCCCTCCCCACCCACACCGCCCTACACATCTCACTTATAGACCTCCTCGGAGCAGCCGTGGGAGCAGCCCCACAGCACCCACCGAGGGCCAGCACCAGTGCCGAGGGGCCAGCAAGGTGGCACGAACTGCTCCCTGAAAAGCACCAGTACAACCTGTCTACCCTCATCCCCATCACACCTGCCCGGGCAACAGGCACCACTCTGCCAGCTGCCCCTGGCCTGGAAGGGCTCTGGCTGAGCTCCAGACGCTCAGGGCTGGCCATGGGAGGAGACAATCCCTGTGTGGGTCTCACTTCTGCTAGGAACTGTCTGGGAGAGAGCCCCACTGCCTCAGGAAGTGGGTCAGGGAAGCCCTCGCCCTCCTCACCCTGCAGCATCACCAGCCAGGAGGAGCCTGCAGCGAAGCCAAGCGTGTCTTCTCAAGGCAGAGACATTTTAGCCAAAGCCATTGCTCTGTGGCAACCCCTGGACATGGCCAACTGCCATGACATGGCCACCCAAAGGAACCCCAGGCCTTGTCCTCTAGGGCTCTCTGCAGCCCCACACACCCGTGGAAATGGGCTGGTGTCTGCCTCACGCCATCAAAAGCAGCATATCCACGTGTACACCTGAGTTTTGGACCACCTCTGTTTTGGGAATCCCCACTCATTCGCTGGGAGCCTCCTGGGTTGGACACAACCCTCACTTCCAGCCAAGCCCAGGAGCTGGGGATGCTCAGTGTTTCAACCTGACCCACAGTGTCTCACAAGGGGTCTGTGAAACCCACAGCAGCCAAACCCAAACAATTCCCAGAAAAACCCACGTGCTCTGCCTGGGCTCACCCAGCAGCACCCAGCCGAGGCACCCAAGGGCACACCAGGCCCCCTCCACCTTTGCCACTCCCCCCTCCACACAGCACAGCACACCTGGGGCACTCCTGTCTGGAGTCACCTGGCTCCTCTCAGACCTGGTGAAAATGGGGTCTGGCTGCCTCATTGCCCCCAAACCTCACTCCTGGAAGAGGTTCTTGGTTCTGGGTACATGTCCCACACACAGTGTGGCCATTTTGGGGACTGCATGTGCCTTCTTCTATTTTAAGGGCAGGCAGCTGGTATAGAAGGAGAAAACAGAAATCAGCATTGTGGGATGGTGGCATCAGGAGGACACAGGCCACTGGGAACAGCCTCAAATCCACTCCCTGCAGCTCAGGGATCTCCCAAATCCATTGACTCCATCACAAACCCTCCCAGTGCCACCCAGTGCAGCAGGGAGCCCTGCACTCAGAGCTCTGGGCAAAGCTTTGGTTCTGCTGACGTTACTGCAGCTGTTTGTCACTCATTTTCATGAGATAATAAATGAGCCCCATTGCTGACCAGCAGCTGGTTTCTGTCCTCTTTCATGCGAGGAGCACCTTGGTGGGTCTCTTGGCAGCTGCTGTGCCTCGGGCGTTGTCTGCATTGCCCGAGTGAGAGCTGGGAAGTTTCATTGTGTCCAGGTGAGCTCACACCACCCTCCCCATGCCTCTTCTCCAGAGGGAAGAGCCAAATCACCCCCCTTTATGCAGCAGAACTGCAGCACCAAGGTCGCTCTCCAGGTCCCGTGGAGCAGATTCCTGTGAGCTGTACCCTGGGATCTGCTGCTCGGGGTTTGAGTTCCTGGGCAGGACAGAGTCTGTGGCATGAAAGTGTAAGGACATCACATAACAGGGTCTCCCAGGCTCACCAGCCAGAATCTGGCTCTGCTTCCCTCCTCTGCACTTGAGCCCTGTGGTTTTATCTCAAGAAGAAAAACTTGAGAGATAGCAAGAAATCAGAGGAACAAGGTCCAAGGACTAGAGAAGAGGATGGGACCCCCAAATTTAGTGACAAAATCCAAAGCTCTGCTACAGTCTTCAGGTGGGAACTGAAAAACATGGCCTGTTGTGAGACTTGAATGCTGATCCAGACTTCTGATATCCTACACATGCTCAAAATCCATTTTCATGTTTGGCTCATTAAAAACACAGAGCCATTTTCTTCCATGTCCTTAGGGCTGCTCACGTGCACAGGACTGGGAAAGACTCATCCTAGGTCGATTTCCAGAAACAAAATGCTCCTTTAGAAATGGGATCCACCTCCTGGTGCTAGTCCAGAGGAGGGCTACAAAGACAATTATGGAGATGAAGCGTGGGGAAAGGTTGAGAGAACTGAGATTGTTCAGCCTGCATAAAAGAAGCTCCAGGGTGACCTAATTGGGGCCTTCCAGTACCTGAAGGCAGTCTGTAAGAAGGATGGAGAGAGACTGCTGACAAGGGCCTGGAGTTACAGGACAAAGGGGAATGGCTGCAAACTGACAGAGAGTAGGTTTGATTAGATGTGGGGAAGGAATTGTTCCCTATGAGGGTGGGGAGGCCCTGGCACAGGGTGCCCAGAGCAGCTGTGGCTGCCCCATCCCTGGAAGTGTCCAAGGCCAGGCTGGACAGGGCTTGGAGCAACCTGGGCTGGTGGAAGGTGTCCCTGCCCATGGCAGGGGTGGGATTGGATGAGCTTTAAGGTCCCATCCCACCCAGGACAATTCTGTGATCCCCAGCATAAACTCAAATTCCCCACCATGGATCCTTACTCCATAAGGAAATCTCTAATTGGAAGACACCCTAAAATAAACCCCACTGTCACTGACACAGTGAGCACCATTACAAGTCACAGACGAACTGCAACACTCTCTTGCCTGAAATCCCCTGCACTACAGCTGGGGGTATCTCCACGCAGTCACTGAGGTACCCAATGCTCACGGGGGAGAAGCTGTCCCCAACAGAGGGACACATGAGCTCTCCAAGGGCACCAGGCCCTACATCATGATGGCAGCAGTAGCTGAGCAGCACTGGGGACAAGAGAAGCAGGATGCTGCATGGCCAGTGTAGGAGAAATGGAGTCCCCAGCAGGTACAGAGGATTCCCAAAGTGTCAGATGCTGTGCACAGCTCCTGCACGTCAGGCTGCTGTGACTGGGGAGACTCTGGGGTAGGGGCAACAGCTTCCTTTTGGGGTTATGCAAATTAGAGCCCTCATCCAAAGGGTCTCTATACAGTTTCAGCCTAGTTCGGGTGTTTTTGTAAGTGTCTCAGGTGGTGGCCACTGTGGGGTAGAGCAATGGCAAACAGAGTTACAGACATCCTTGAAGGCACTGAACGCAGAGGAACAGGGAGTCTGAGCCCAAGGCTGGCAGGAGGCTGGCACAGGCAGCTTCCCAGGGCTCATGCTCATCACCTCTGGAGCTGGCTGAAGTGGAGGGAGAGCATCTGAGAGAGTCCAGCCCAGGAAGAGCCCGAGATAAGGACAGGGTTGATACAGGTGAAAGCACTGCCCTTCCCATGAACAATTTCCCAGGAAGCTGTGGAAAAACCCACTGTGGGTCTGCATAAAATCCCTCTGGACTGGGCGGGCACCTTGGTCAGGGTGGGACTCCCCACACGCTCTTCTCCCAGACCAAGTGATGGCCAGCAGCCCTGCAGGTCCTGTCTGTGCTGGGCCCTGACCAGGCCCACCAAACTGAGCCCCACAGCACCTCCCTCCATCTCTCAGGGCCTCCACAGCAGATGCTGCCCATGGATGTGCTGAGCACTTCTTCCAGCTCACCCAGCAGCCCCACTGCACCCTGTCTTCTGCCTCACTGATGTCTCCAGGCACATGCCTGGAGGGTGTCCCCAGTGAGCCAAGCACAGGCTGCAGGGCACCTCTGGGGAAGGAGGGACTGAGAGAGCACCAGATCACCCCAAAAGGGCCCTGAGCCCCAAAAGCACACATGCTGGAAAGCACAGGAGCATTTCCTCACTGTTCACGGGGGAACTTTTTCCCATCAGGGGTCCCTTGTCTCCGTCCAGGGAAGCTCAGTTGCCTCTGAAGGCCAGTGCCCATCTCCTGGCAACCCAAGAATTGCCAGCTTCAAAGAGAACAAAGCTACTTGGAGCACTGCACAATGCACCAGCCAGGATCCTCTCATGCAGCTCCTGGGGGGCACAGAGCCCTTCCACACATCCTTGCTGCACAGGCCAGTCCAGGGAGCTGAACTGAGCACAAGCTGGTGGTGGAGCAGGGGAGAGATCTGTTCCCTCTGCTCCCTCTGCTCCCCCTGCTCCCTCTGCTCCCCCTGCTCCCTCTGCTCCCCCTGCTCCCCCTGCTCCCTCTGCTCCCTCTGCTCCCCCTGCTCCCCCTGCTCCCTCTGCTCCCTCTGCTCCTCCAGGCCACAGAGCCCCTCGGAGCCCATTTGCAGCAAACACAGCCTGAAGCCCTCTCTGAGCTGTGCTCCTGCAGGGTTGCTAAGGGTAAAGGAGGGAGCGTAAACACAGAGCACGTTCTGTACTGACCAAAGAGGTGCCTGAGAAACA
Organism: Platysteira castanea; assembly: GCA_013397175.1. Lineage (NCBI taxonomy): Eukaryota > Metazoa > Chordata > Aves > Passeriformes > Platysteira > Platysteira castanea. The sequence continues at coordinate 436,317 of VYXC01009970.1, forward strand.
GTGAAAGTTTATGGATCTGCAGAAGTGCAGGAAACAGAAACTAGCACCTTTCCATTGCTGCAGGCCCTAAATCCAGAGTATGAGCTCTCTGGCAAATGCTCACTTAAGTGCCTTTCACCACATCTCTAACAGTGCACACGTCTTTCCACCCTAGCAAACACTAAGTTTAATAATTATCTTTAAAAAAAAAGTAAAATAAATCCTACACCACTCCATCTGCCTTCTTAGCAGCTGGGTTGGCCCTTACTGGTGCCTCTCTGCCCACCTTTGGGCAGCTCAGCCCTCGGCCAGTCAGTGGTACCTGGGGGTGACTCTGCTGCTTCCACAGGCAGCACATCCTGCCTGGATCAGCCAGGCCCACGGGCAAGCAGGAGTCAGCTTAGGCTGTGTAACCCACTTCTGGTCACCAGCACAGGTGTGAAATGACCTCAGCAGGCCAGAACAGAAGGAAGTTCTTGCTCTCCATCCTCCACCAGCAAGAGCTCATGAGGCTGCTCTTCTGCCTCCTCTCTGCTCCAGTCAGGTGAGACCCCACCTGCAACTGCCTCCAGTTCTTGGGCCACCAGCACAAGGTAGATGTGGATCTGTGGGAACAAGTCCAGAGGAGGTCACTACACTGATCACAGGGCTGGAGACCCTCTGCTCTGGAGCCAGGCTGGAGGAGCTGGGTGTGTTCAGTCTGGAGAAGAGAAGGCTCCAGGGAGACCTCAGAGCCCCTTCCAGTGTCTAAAAGGTCCCCAGGAGAGCTGGAGAGGGACTTGGGACAAGGAACTGGAGTAGTAGGACAAGGGGGAATGGCTTCCTACTGGCAGAGGGCAGGGTTAGATGGGATATTGGGAAGAAATTCTGCCCTGTGAGGCTGCTGAGGCCCTGGCCCAGGGTGCCCAGAGAAGCTGTGGCTGCCCCATCCCTGGAAATGTCTGAGGCCAGGTTGGACGGAGCTTGGAACAACCTGGGATAGTGGAAGGTGTCCCTGCCCATGGCAGGGGGTGAAACAAGCTGAGCTTTAAGGTCCCTTCTGACCCAAATCATTCAGATTCCATAATTTTAAGTGGAGCTGGGCTGGGAGTCCTGGTGTGCTAACGTCCCAGTTCTGAGCTGATGGGGACACACCTCAACAGCCCGAGTGGGCAGGAGGGCACCGAGGTGGTGGGGCAAGTGGAGAGGGAGGAGGATGAGGCCATTTTGGGCTGTGCTGTGGCTGAGGAGCAGTACTGGAGGCAGAGGCCCGGGGTGGCAGGGTGACAGGCACAGCTGCTCTGGAAGCCATTGTCAGGGCTGGGCACCTTTGAGGTTTCCCCTGCACGTCAGCAAGGCACTGCCAGGACACCCTGAAGGGCAGACATGGCATGTTTGAGGAGGATTTAGGCCCTGAGGGACCCGGAAGCATTGTCTAACAGGACAATGTGGAGGCACTTTGTAGGCACGCTCAGATGTCAGTTTTCCACTCGTCCAGCCCTCCTGGCTGGAGATGTGCAGCTCCTCTGAAACAAAGCCAGCAGAGCAAGCACCCCACGGTGTTGTTTTTTCAATCTCATTGTTTTTTCCACCAACATTGTGATTTCTGAAAGACTGGGCCGTGATCAGGAACGCTTGGGATGGCAGCACTGCCGTGGCCACGGGAACGCAAGTGATGAGGAACAAACTGTGCATGGGACAGCAGTGTCTGGTACTGGCCTCCTTGGAGGCCAAAGGAAAACAGACATTTTGGAGAATGCAAGCCCATCTACAAGACTGGGATGGGCCACACATCAGGTCTGGCAGGTGATCTCAGCAGTTCCAGGCCATAGCTGAGGTACCAAGGGGTTAACACCTTGTGCCTGCTCTCCAGTGACACCAAACCACATTCACACTTTTCAGGCAATCTCTTCCATTACTGTCCCAGACCTGACTGGCAACTCCCAGACTCTCATTCACTCAAAGTTTTCTGGTTTGAACGCCTAGAAGCAAAACTGAGGTGCTTCATCTCAGCATTTTGTCTGTGAATATTTTGTTAGCTGTAATTCCTGCTGGGATCTTTTCCCTGCCATCCAGACCCAACTTCTCTCCATATGGACACTGTGCTCCCAGTCCTGAATCCCCACACACCTCTTCCTTCCATCACAGACCCGGGAAAGGGCTGCTGATTGGTGTAGTCCAGAGCAGGAGCATCACAAGGGCCAAATATATCAGCTTTTGTTCTCCAAGTGGAAGACACTGTGATCTTCAATCCGCACTGCACATGGTGGAGGTTTCCCTTGCACCTGCTCCATTCCATGGTCTGTGTCAGAGTGTCAAGGTGGAACAAAGATGAGCAGAAAAAGGTGAGATCTGAAGGATGTTCTCACAGAGGGCTCAGCTACAAAAGACACTGTGTGGGACCCCAAACAGAGCAGCGAGCCAGGGCAGAGCACGGAGCAAGCACCTCGTGGCACCCTGTGCTGGGTAAAGGCCACTCTGCCTTCATCAGCCAAGAGCTGCTCTCCTCAGAGCCTTCAGGTGTGAGCACAGTGAGCGAGGACCCCGGGGCTAAAGGCACACATCCCTCTGAAATCTGCCTTGCCTCCAGCTGGATGTTCCCCAGAGACAGAGGAGGTAGAGGCACCACTTTGAAAGGTGATAGCCAGGAACACGGTGCAGAGGAGGCAGGACTGGAAAGGGCTGAAGAGTTGACAATCTGCTCTGATTCCTCTGGCCAGTATACTCTCCTATTCTGGGAAGTATTCTGCTGGGAAGCAGAAGTGTCCTTGGAAATATTCTACTCAGAGATTTCTTAAACCTTGGATGAAAGCAAAGTGAGTGCAAACTTTCTCCATCTATGTTTCCAGGTATACAGCAAACTCCAGACCTTGCATCTTCTCTTCAGATGCATTGAGGATATCATTGTACGTACAACTGTCAAGTGGACACTTGGGAAAAATCACAGGAAAAGCTGAGTTCCCAGTGGGAAAAGCCAGCCTGGAAAACAGAAAAAAGCTCCAGCTTTCTGAATGCCTCAAAACTGGAGTAACTTCCCTGCAATTGTGAGGAAGAAGAATCCCACTCAAATACTGGTCAGTCTCAAACCAAGCCAAACATCTCGACCTCTTCTGTGGCTCCCCTCCCCCAGAACATACAGAGCTGAAAGAATTAAGGCTTGTCGGGGGCAGGGGGTCACCGGGTAATGGTCACAATTCCTGCCCTAGAGGGCTCCCAGGGCACAGGTGCCAGCAATGCACAGGTGCTTAAGGATGCAGAGAGATGTTTTCTGAACCACTTTAGTATCTACTTAGGAATGGAAACAAATGCCCGGGATCATCTGACTGTTCATAAAGGCTCAGTGTGGAGTGAGGGATGGAGGGAGCCAGGGAATGCTGCAGCTGGCTCTTCTCTTTCCCAGATACTCACTGTGAAATGCCCTTTCTGCAGCTCCACAGGGAATCAAGCAGCAGTGCCCAGCTGGGAGTGAGGTTCCTTTGCCCCCCAGGACCATAGGTGTGTGTTAAAGCACACACAGCACCCCAGAAGCAGTGAGGACCCTCTGCCCTCTGGGTACTGGCTGCGGGTGGGTGCAGCAGGAGCTGCACTATCAGGACATGGGTCACATCCACCCTCCCCGTGCCACAGTCACAGAGTTCTTGAGATGCTCTTGCATTGCCAGCCATTTGAAGGGAGTCGGGTGTAAGGGCATCTCCGAGAGCTCCCACCTCACCTGGTTTGAGGATGCAGAGGGCCCTGCATTACCCACCTGTGGCAGGTATTGCTCAGAAGCAGCAGGTGATATCCCATTCCCTCCAGGAGTGAGGAGCAGCAGTTCAGGTGCTTCCTTGAGCAGCCTGAATGGAAGAGCAAAGCACCAAACTCTTGGTTGGCAAGAGCCAAGGCTGTGTGCTGTACTGAACTGAAGCTTGGGGAACATTTATATTCTCCTTTCTCTCAGCTTCCAGTGCCATAAACTACCCATGATATCTGAGTGAGATTACTCAGCATGCCTCAGAACGTCTCCTCCACTGCATCCCTTCACAAGAGGCTACCTGCATTCAAACCCACCCAGATGATTGTGTATAAAGCTGTCTTTCTTGACGAGTACTTCCAAATCACCATATCCTCTCCTGCTTTATACCCCAGATAATCTTCTTCGGCCTGCTCAAAGGCTACCTATCATCTGTCTTGTAAATTTTAATAATATCACTGTTAACTATCATACCTTTTAATGTCAGTGATTCTAGTAGTAAGCAACTATTGGGCATAGTCTGTTTTTAAAAATAAAGTATGTATGTAATTCCTATCCCTTATTCTTAAGAATAATTCCACACTATTCCAAATCTGCATCAAGAATAATCACAAAATCATAGAACTGGAATCACTGAAGCTGGAAGGGACTCCCCAAGATGACCTAGGCCAACCTGCCCACTCAAGCAGGGTCAGCTACTGCAGCTTGCCCAGAACTGTTTCCAGTCAGATTTGCAGTAACTCCATTGATGGGGAATCTCAACAATCCTCTGAACAATCTCTCCCTGTGTTTGACCACCCTCACAGTAAAGAAGTGGGGGTTTATGGTCAGATGGAATTTTCTGTGCTTCACATTGTGCCCATCACCTCCTGTCCTGTCACCCACTGGGCAACACTGAGAAGAGTCTGATCACCTTCTTCAATTTCCCCATCAGGTATTCAGACACATTGGCAAGATCCTCCTCAGCTTTCTGTCCACCAGGCAAAACATCCCAACTCTGAGCTCCTTTTCACATGAGAGATGCCTTGTGGCCCTTCACTGGGCTCTCCCCAGGAAGTTCGTGCCTTTCTCGTACTGGGGAGTAAATGTCTTGTGGGCATATTTGATTTTAAGCATGTGCACACACACACACACACACAGTGACTTCAATACGTGCATACTATTCANTTAAGTGTACATTTTATAAGTTGTAGGAGACAGCAAAGGGCCAGGAACTTGGTGAGTGGAGGCAAAAACTGGCTTCTCCTCTCAAAAAACATCATTCTACATCCATGTTTACACCACAGTGTGTGGGAAGAGCTGATCCTGAATTGCTGCCAGTCCAGGTATAAAATCCAGCAGCTGTTCCACACCACCCTGCAGCTCCCATCCTAAACCAGTTAATTCTCAACAACAACAACAACAAAAAAGGCCACTTTCATTACGGATGCTTTCCTGAACCAGGTAAAGAGAGGAGGATGGAACCAGATGAGTTGTTTTGGTGGCAATGACCACTTTTCCTGACGTCAGCTGTTCAGGACACTACAGCCTTCAGCAATACAGCTAAAGCAGCCCTAATACTGAAGGAAAAAGCAGATGGTAAATTGGGTCCAAATTTGCCACTGAGGTCCAAGGGGTGCCCAGAAGTGCTGGCTCCTGCACAGCTGGGCTCTTCCTCCCCTTTGCTGTACTGCCCCATGGAGCCAGTCAACAAACAGAAAAACAATTGCACCAAAAACTCTGCAGTTGTTCTACTCCAAGCCCTCAGGAAAANTCTTGTGGGCATATTTGATTTTAAGCATGTGCACACACACACACACACACAGTGACTTCAATACGTGCATACTATTCACTTATTTCTATGGAAAAACATCTCACCTCACCCCAAAGTTCTGCAGCTCCCATCCTAAACTGCTTTGTGCATCGTCCTGAGAAAGCAAGAAAATTGCTCTCTGCTGCAGGGTGTGGAGCTGGGCTTATTCCCAGCGCAGTGCAGAGCAGTAACCAAGGCTTCCAGCATGGAATGGAGGGGATGGGGATTTCTCCAAGTATCCAACACTGTCTGTTAGACAGAGAACACAGAATTGGATCAGCACGGCAATCTCATCCCTCTTGTCTTTTCAGAGCTGTGGTTCTCACCTCCCAGATTGATCCAAAATGTTGGACTTTTTCTGGCATCCACAGCATCTCTACAAGCCCAGCTCCACTTGCCATGACTGGGAATAATAATAATAATAATAATAATAATAATAATAATAATAATAATAATAATAATAATTTTTAACACTTATAACTTAAGTGTACATTTTATAAGTTGTAGGAGACAGCAAAGGGCCAGGAACTTGGTGAGTGGAGGCAAAAACTGGCTTCTCCTCTCAAAAAACATCATTCTACATCCATGTTTACACCACAGTGTGTGGGAAGAGCTGATCCTGAATTGCTGCCAGTCCAGGTATAAAATCCAGCAGCTGTTCCACACCACCCTGCAGCTCCCATCCTAAACCAGTTAATTCTCAACAACAACAACAACAAAAAAGGCCACTTTCATTACGGATGCTTTCCTGAACCAGGTAAAGAGAGGAGGATGGAACCAGATGAGTTGTTTTGGTGGCAATGACCACTTTTCCTGACGTCAGCTGTTCAGGAAACTACAGCCTTCAGCAATACAGCTAAAGCAGCCCTAATACTGAAGGAAAAAGCAGATGGTAAATTGGGTCCAAATTTGCCACTGAGGTCCAAGGGGTGCCCAGAAGTGCTGGCTCCTGCACAGCTGGGCTCTTCCTCCCCTTTGCTGTACTGCCCCATGGAGCCAGTCAACAAACAGAAAAACAATTGCACCAAAAACTCTGCAGTTGTTCTACTCCAAGCCCTCAGGAAAAAAAAAAGCCTTTTATGCTTTTAATTTTCTGTTTTTCTCTTGCAATTTTGCCAATTGAGTTAATCAATTAAAACAACTGGATTGTTTTCCTTGCCTAACCCCTCTAACCCACCTCTCCCCTTCCTTCTCCCACTCTCACATTTAGATCTTTATTTCCCCCCTTCCTCCCCTCTCTTTTTTTTTCAACTCCTGGTTTGGAAAATCCCACAGCTGGAGTTTCACATTTCCTTTTGTCACCACATTGGAGACATTTGAGGAAGACAGTGAGGGGGATGTCCCAGTGGGCACAGGGAAAGACACACTGAGGCAAAGCAGGTTCCAGTCCAGTTTCCTCAGCCTGGCTGACCTTCCCCTGCCTTGCCATGACCGCCTGGCTGTTGAAATCCTCCATCCATCCCCATCTCTCTGTCTTTACTCCATCACTTCTTCCACTTGCATCTCAGTCTTGTTTCTGGGAATCCACTCCTGCTACTCACACCCCTCATCACCCCACACTGAATGAAATCACTTATAAATAAAACTGCCCTGCACATCTGAAGGTGTCAGGAGTGAGCTGAGTGAGCAAAGCTTTGAAGAATCCAGTTCTCTCTTTTTAAAAGTGCTGGGCCCTTCACTTCAAGTAAGACATTGAGGTGCTGGATCACCAGGGGAGGTTCAGGTTGGACATCAGGAGGGATTACTTTCCTGAAAGGTTTGTTAAGCACTGGAAGGCACTACCCAGGGAGGTTTGGAGTCCCCATCCTTGGAGGTGTCCGAAGAACTCCTGGATGTGGCACTCAGTGCTCTGGGCTGGGTGACAAAGTGGGGATTGGGCACAGGTTGGACTCAATGACCTTGAGGTCTTTTCCAACATTACTGACTCTGTGATTCTGTGAATAAGGAACATCCCAGAGCCCTAGAGGTTAGCAGGGAACAAGGGGTTTGACTGAGGCCTGTCCTGCCAGAGCCTTTCCAAGGTATGGAGCATTACTGGAGTGGGCAGAGGCGATCTGTGCCATGAGAACAGCCAGGCTGGGGCCCTGCGCGCCCTGCAGGTCACTGTCCCACCAATGGGGGTGAGCTGACAAGGCTGCACCTCGCCCAATGTGAAGGGAATGGCAATTCCCAAGGGAGCACATGCCCATCACACAGAGGCTGGACCTGGTCAACATCCAGGCCCTGTCGGAGCATCCAGGAGCCACTCTGGCTGTCACTGTCCCACCACCTGAGCTGGCACCAAGGCCCCTCACACTCACCAAGTCACTCCAGGTTTTCTCACCAGCTCCATCCTGGGTTTCCATCAGAGGACTCCATCAGAGTCTCAGATGTCCAGACCCTTAAAAAAATTTAATAATGGTGCAATAGCTAAATAACAAAATAACAGCTTGAGCTGGGGCCTCTAAGGAGGCACCGCAAACAAAGGAAACCCTGGGCTTTTATCCTGTCACGGTCTAAGGAAAACTCTGGGGGTCCTTGGCTCTTGCCGTGTCTCTGAGTGTCCAAGTCCTTGGCCTGGCCACAGGCCCCTGGGCCTTTGTTGTGCAAAGGGTCAGCAGCTCACGGCCTCTTGCCTCGGGCTCTGGCCCCCAGAGCTCAACCTGCAGCTCCACTGCAGCTGTCCCCGGGCCCCAGGCACTGAATGGATCCTCCACCAGGCCGATCCTGTCGTGGCAGGGATGGCTGCTCCTCTGGCTGAACTGGAGCACTGGTCCTTTGGATGCTACTCCCATCCTGCAGTGGACAGCAAGAGCCCTCACCTGTCCTCCAGATCTCCATGGAATGAGTGCACCGAGGCCAGGATTTTTGGAAAGCCCCTTCTCTTGCAGGTTTATCTGAAAATCCCAGTCTTCAAACAACAGCAGAACACAAAGTTGGGAAGCCACAGCCAGACACCATGCATGCTGCACCACCACCTTCCTCACCCTCCCATGTGAGCAAGAAACAGCAAAAAGATTTTGCATCAGAGAAGTTGTACTGCACAGGCTATTCCGTATCTCCTCATCTCCCTCAGCTCCACAGGCAGCTACAGATATCTTTAGCAGTCAGTATAAGGGGAGAGGGCAGAGAGAAAATCATAGAATCATGGAATGGTTTGGGTTGGAAGAGACCTTAAAGATCATCTACACAGAAGTCTGGAGAGGCACATCATAAGAGGTGTTGGAGAAGGAAAGCCCTTGAGGTCTGTGTTCCAGATGGCAAGGAACAGGTGCTAAACCCCCTGTGAGTGGCCCAGGTCACTCACAGAACCTTACCCCCCTCTACACAGCAGCTCTGGCAGGAGCTATTTCCTTCTCTAACTTAACTGAAGCTTCTGTCTTACCTTAGCACCGTGCCTGCTCCCGGCTTCTGACATTTCACATCCTCAGGATCTCTTTGCCAGCTCTTAGCAGCAGCTCTTAGCACCTGCCTACCTTCCCTGTCATTGCATCAACAGTGATCAGGAAGACAGACACATTCTCAAAGCCCTTTTTCCTCCTTCCTAGCAATCTTCAATGACTGCTGTTAACAAGCCTTGGGGAGCTAATAGTGAAGTGAATTTTATCAACCAAGTGAAAAACAGGAAAAAATCAGCATATAAAGTCCTTCATCCTTAACTGAGAGTCTGTGTTCCAAACACCGTGTCCAGGGATCCAACCCTCACCTCTTAATGCCTTCCACATGCTCAAAATGATGGCAGAAATTGCAGCTGCCTCATCATGTGCACACCATGGGGTGAGATGCAGTTCACCTTCCAGAAACAAATCCTTCCAAGCTGAAAGTGCTTTTCTTCATATGACATTTTTGCTCCAGAGAAAGTTTCTGAAAAGGGGAAAAAACCCCCCAGAGCTTGCCAGAAATTAGAGCTCAGTCAGACCAAAGGAATAAAGAGGGTTAACTAAAGGCTGCTGAGCTGGATGAGATTCATCTCACCAGCCTTAGAGAGTCTGGGCCATTCCAGCGCAGGATGAAGAGTTTCTAGATTTGAAAGGGAACAAAAAAAAAGAAATTGGACTTTGGATAACTCAAGGCACCCAGGTAGCTCAGGCTGGGCACACAGACTGTTCCCAGCAAGCTTGGGGCAATGACTCTCTGTCCTCTCCAGTGGGGTTCTGCCTCTCCCCAGTCAGGAAAGGCTCAAGCTGCCCTCAGGCCCACTGCTGTCCAGTGCTGTGCCCCAGGCTGGCAGCCCAGCAGAAATGCCTGCTGTGTCCAGCACAGGGGGTGTGCCTGCAGAACATTCTGCATGGCCCTCTCCAGATGACACTGCCATCTCACATGGATCACGGGGAACTTTGGGGCCACAGGGATACCCATGAGTGCAGGGGACTTGCTAGGTGATAACAGCCTCCTGCAGCTTTTCTCACTCCCTTGGATCAGACAGGAGAGGCTCAGACCTGCAGACCAACCTCACAAGCAATACAGCCATCAAGGACAGGCATGTTCAACCTTCTGGCAAAGCCCTGTGGGGCTTCTGGGTACACACCTCCATGGGATGGACCTTGAGAAGTTAAAAAATGAGGAAAAAAAAAAAAAGAAAAGAAACTCCGTTACATTTCTAACAATCCATAATATTGGGGAATTCATTTTCTGGTGAGTTCATTTTTCCTATTCCGTGTGATCTCTTATTTACCAGAACTTCAGGGACAGGAGGTATCATTTATAGAAGAATTGTGACTTTTACTGCCTATAGCCCCATAAAACTTCAAAGCACATGATGGCAGCAATTTTTCCTGCATAAAAGGCCTCCTACCCATTTCTCACCCCTACAACCCCATCACTCAAAGCACAGTAACAGGCCCATTGCAATGCTACAGGCAAAAGAAAAACCCTTTATGGCTGTATTAATGAAACCAGTCCAAGGTGGACATTACATTTTAGTCTAGAGGAAGCAGGTGCCCAGAGACTGATAGCAACAGAGACGTCTTTACTGAAGAATTTTGCAGACACCAAAATTCTCAAAGCATCAGCTTTTTCAACAGTGTATAGGCAGAGAAACATTTGCCTTTTCAGTTTATTTCACTTCCATCCAGACTTTTTTGTTAATGAACAAATAAAATGTGGATTCATCTAGTTCTATATTCCCTGGACCTTGTTATCTGACACTGAAACACAGACTGCTTTAGAAACACCATTGTAAAGCACTCAGGGTTGCAAAACACAGCTAAAAAAAGTCTCACCTGGCTCTGGTGAACTACACAGGGATTTTGGAGCACTATCTCTATGCAAAGAAAGCTTGTAAGCAAAACGTGTTAGTAAAAACAAGAGTACCAGACAGAAAATCTCTTACTGGCAATTTATGATTTTGAAATAATTTAGACCATCCCAGATGTGCTATAGCAGCAACCAGCCTGTCCACAGGAACTTGGAGAGCTCCTGCACAGGGGAAAATTAAATAATAAAAAA
>VYXC01009972.1:0-13754 GCA_013397175.1 Platysteira castanea
TGGTCAGGGGGCGGTGGCCAAGCCGCCTCCTCCCCTCCTCCCTTGTGCTGGCCTTCAGGGTGGTCAGGGGGCGGTGGCACCACTGCTCCTGCCCCACCCTCACCCCCTCCCCCTTTGTGGTCGAACTTTGCGCCCGCTCCGCCTCCGCTCCCCCCCCTNCGGGAGGCTGGGGGGAGAAGCGGCGGCCGCGAAGGCTCGCTTTTGGCCGGTTTCGGCTTGGAACCGGCTGCGGTGAAAGCGGAGGCGGCGGTGGAGGCGGCGGAGGCAGCGATGGGGGTGGGGGTGGTGGCGGTGGCAGCACCGCGCCTCCATCCCCCACTCCGAACTGTGCCTGCTGTGCTGGCAGCAGCGCGGGGGGTGGGGACTCTCCCCCACACAGTGCCGGAGCCACCATATCATTAATATCGGTCATGTCTGTTTTCCTTATCCTGTCTAAGTTAGTCTCCGATATTTTTGGTTTTTTCTTCTCTTTTCTCTTTATAACCATCTCTAAACCGTCCTTTCCCACCCCATGCGCTTCTTTGCTATTCAGATACATCATAAAGAGCTGGGCATACTGTAATTCATCAATTTTTTAAAAGAAACATAGCTCCACTAGCAACTCTGTAATAAGGTTATGTTCTAAACTTCCAAAAGAAGGCCAGCTCCTCTGCTCTGCTAATTTTAAGGTTGGCCAGACTCGTGTAGACAGTCTAATCAACTCTTGCCTATCAAGATTACTTTTCCTCCCCATTAAACTTTTCCAGTTTTTCCTTTTTAATATCATACTTAGCGGGGAATCATCGGGTATCCTCGCATTCTCGTCCGAAGCGACACCGCCCATGTCTCGTCCCAAACAAAAACTAGCCAGAGAAAAGCTATTAACTCCGAAATTCCCCCTTCCAGGCAATTACAACAACACAACACAACACAAGCTACAGCACTTTAGAAACGCTAATAACACAAGCTACAGCACTTAGAAATGCTAACAAACCTAGATACAGCAAGCAGAACACGCAAACAGAAAGCGGAATGCGCGCGCGCGAAAAGCTTTCCCTGCCGAACCCACGAGCCCTGGCTTCCAACCAACCTCACCAACCTCTGAGCCACAAAGTGGCTGTGCAGTGTGCAGCTCCCGGGCCCTGTGGAGTCAGCGGAGGGAGTCCCCTCCTTCTCCACAATTTTGCAAGGGGGAATTAGGTTTAAATCTCTCCCCTTTTGCAGGCTTTTCTGCCCACAACCCCCAACCCACCTTATCTCTAGAGATTTCCCTTCCTCAGTGCTAGCACGGTACTGATCCCCTTTTTACTCATCTCTCTGCTGTTTTTCGTGTTTTCTGTGCTGGGTCCTAGAGGCCTCTGACTTCGGTCCAGGGTCGTCACTTCAGTCCCCGTGAATGTGCCGGCAAGCGGGGCGAAGTGAAGATTGTTTTCAACCCAAGACTGTGAGTCCCAAGGNTACCGTTAAGTAAACACTGGCTATTATTTACATGAATCTGTGTGAAAAGAATCTGACTCCAAGGTTAAAAACAGAAGGCTTACAAACCAGGGCAACACTTATACAATTATAGACCTTGCATATTAGCATATTTATTGCAGGTTTCCCAATGGGAGGCTTAAGAGAAGCCCCCTATTGAGGAATGTCCCCCCTGCATGGGTCTATCTTAGTTTACAGAATGTGTTTTGGAGAGGACCTTGGATCTGGGGCTCTCTGACACCCTCACTACGAAGTTTCCAAGATGTTTAGTCTCTTGGCTAAACAGAACTTTGGATCTAAGCTAGTTATCAGACTTAGGGAATTACAAGTATGTGGGCTAAAAGCATTTGGGATACGTAAAAGCTGCATTAAAGTGTATGTGAAGGGGGATATGAGAGGAGTATATGAGAAAGCAATAATCATTATGGCATCACCCCATCCGCATTTCTCCCCCCCTCTCCAACTCCCCACAAGGACTTTGTCTTTCAGTGTTCAGAGCAGAATAGTCTTTATCTTTTTTATATGTGTGTGTGTGTATATATATTAAGATGATCTCATCAGGGTAAAGGAAAATTAGATGATGTTCAAAAGCTCTCTCTTCAGAACTCTACACTGAAATATTTAAGTACTGTACTTAAGGCAAAACAAACTACAAAAGCATTTAGTTATAGTTAAACCACTGAGATACCAGCCAAGTAAATAATACACAATTTTTTACAGAATACGGTGTCCAAAATAATAATTGGATGGTACTAATGCTAACTTTTCTTGGTGGTCTTAACCTGACCTTAAGAGGGCATGTTTTACTCTACACTTGAAAATGGCCTCTAAAGGAGACGTGTATTCTTCTGGCACTTTCTTGCACAATTCTTTAACTGATTCTTAAAACTTCTACAAAACTACTGTTGAATGAATCAGAGATTATATATTTCCCCAACTTTAACATGACGTTTTTCTAAGATAAAGAAATGTTGCAAATAAGTTAAATAAGTCATGCTTATTATGATACATTAGAAGTACAGTTCTACATATGTCTTGGTTTGAAAGACAGGTGTCTGCCAAGGAAGGCAGGAACCTCCCTTGGAATGGAGAATATGACCTCCTTCCCTCCGAATTATTATAACTTTAAAATTAAGGGGCTTTCAGGCAAAGATATGGGAAAAGGAATAACAGTTCTTTACTAGTATGTATAACAAGGCAAACAAACAACAACAACAGCAGCAATAACAAACAAAACCAGAAACCCAGTAACAGCCTTCTCTCGGCTGTCAGGCACCTTCCCCTTTGGTGTAGTTATGGTCACGGCCGGCAGGGGCGCTGTTGGCTCCCGGCTGGGCTGGGCGGGTGTGATGAGTCCCCCGCGGCTGCAGGGGGCGCTGTGGTGCGAGTTCAGTCGTCTCTTTCCACGTGGACAATGGTGGGCACAGCTGGCGGAAGGGATGGAAAAGGGGCTTCCTTTACAAACCCCCAGGGGCAGCCGATCCTGGTGTCCCTCTGGATAGCAAAAGGAGCTGTAGCAGGGACCTCGGAAGCAGCAAGCTGGAACGTCAGGCACGAGCAAAATCCCAGNCTGCACCCAAACCCTTCTCCCAGCCCAAATCTCACCATATCTCTGCCCTTCCCAGGAGAATGCCCTTCAGCTAGGATAGTAAAGCCAGCTGCACTCCTCCCCCTTCTCTGGTTACTTCTTTTGTCTCTCTTAAGGACCGGTCGTTATTGTTTCTTAGCAACACAATGGGAGAAAATTCTCTAAGAGAAAGAAACAAAAGGAAAAATCCTAAACCCCAGCAACATACTAATTCTGAATCTGATCAATTGCATCGTTATTGGAATGAGAGAAAAACTTTACTCAACTTTGACCTTTGTCCTGCACAGACCACTTGCTACCTCATTCGAAGGCAGACATGGCAGTGTGCGCTATTGGGTGAAAGCCGAATTGCATAGGCCTTGGTTTCTACCAGTAAAATTAAAGAAGGAATTTACAGTCTTTGAACATATAGATATCAACACTCCTTCGTTACTGGTAAGAACTGACAGAACTACTCATTCCTTTTCTGGCATAAAAATAATGAAGTATAATAACTGAAACAACGTCAGCATGTAACTTTACCTATTATTTATTTGCTAGTTTTAGTACAGCTCTTCTTTTAAGTATTATATCAGTTTAACAACTCTTTAACTGCTGGTATTTCGAAGGCTAAGTTATCCTGTACTTGGAGTTGCTTGATTTTTACAAGATGTAAAATGCATTTGTTGGTCTAAACTGATACTACTAAACTGTAGACTTTCATTAAGGAAGAAAATTTGGTGAATCGATCCTCTTCAATTATAAATAAAGAATAATCTATGAAGGAACAATGCAAAGCTTAATATTTTAGTGAGGGACTGCTAACTTAAAAATGCAAAATAAAAAATTTATTGCAGTGCATAAATTATAATTTCCGTATGGATAGCTTTCTCCTGATGGGGAGGAAATTATCGCAATTCTGTATAACCCTTTCCTGAAATATCATTTTATTAAAATAACTTTAACATCACAGCTGCTTTCAGTGAGGATTTGATTTCAGTCTGGCCTAAAAATCCTTTATTTTATCCCCTTCTCAAATGTTAATCTAGAGGGGGAAAAAAATTAGAAGTCCGTTGAAACAGATTTCTTGTGTGTATGGGTGAAAAATCAGCTTGCAAAGGGACCTTGCACAAACTCCATGGAAATTGAAGGTCTCTCATTTGACTTTAGTGGGCTTTGGATCAAGCCCTAAATCCTGGTGTTGTGTAAAATAAGTATTTTTAACATAGATGAAACAGGATTATTCAGAACCTGAGGAAATAGCAGGAGTAAAGATTACAGTAGTTTAGCTTAGTTATTTTGCTTTGGAAATGCAGCTTAATGGAAAATGTGAAGATGTTCTAATTTGCTGTTAGGTAAATGAAAAGCTCTGCAGCATTATGTTGGGATGTGTAGGCTATGAAGCCTTTTGTTTTAAGCTATACAGTATTTTCTTTTAGTATTGTTTTAATTGTGGCTGTAGTATGGAGGATCACAGAAAAAGCAATACGAATACACCAGTGGAATTAGGACAAACATTGTATCTGTATAATGCTGTTTAAACTGCTTGAGACTTTCCCTATGAAAGCAGCTTTATCAAAATATGTAATAAGCACGTTGTGAAAATGATTATTTTCCTGTGTTGGTTTAAATACCTGATGAGATTCATGGAGCTCCTAATTTGATGGACAATACTTTTCTTCTTCTTGCAGTCACCCCAAGCAGGCACAAAAGAAAAAACTCTCTGTTGTTGGTTTTGTACCTCAGGCCCAATATCTTTAAGTGCCAAAATTGAAAGAAAGGGCTACACCCCAGGTATGCGATCCTATAATTAATTCTGTGTGGTTTTCCTTCCTTTTTAAAGCTAGAGTCTGTACTACTGTTTTTACATAAATGAAACATTAAGGATATTTGTACCACATCAGTCTGCATTTAGCAATCTTCTCTGTATACTCTGTTAACTAAGACAGCGCTACTTGTATCTCTAGATGGTTCAATGATCTCATCTGTTAGACTGGAATGTTTTGGATGTTAGACTGGTATTTTTTGGATGTGTTGTTTTCTTTTTCCTTTTAGAACAGCTCATGTGGATCTTGTTTCTATTAGCATCAGTGTATGGTTTTTTTCCGGTAGAGCAGTGATACCAGCATCGTTATAACAGTACAAAGAATGTGAAAGTTTGCTTAAGCTGCCTTGTAAATGAAAAGAGAAATTGAAATTCTGGTGTGTTTTGTTGGGTTTTTTGTTTGTTGGGGTTTTTTTCGTTTTGTTTCAGGTGAATCAATTCAGATCTTTGCTGAGATTGAGAATTGCTCTTCCCGTATGGTGGTGCCAAAGGCAACCATTTACCAAACACAGGCATTCTATGCCAAAGGGAAAATGAAGGAAGTCAGACAGCTTGTTGCCAACCTCCGTGGGGAATCCTTGTCATCTGGCAAAACAGAAACTTGGAATGGCAAACAGTTGAAAATTCCACCTGTTTCCCCTTCAATCCTTGACTGTAGTATTATCCGTGTGGAGTATTCACTGATGGTGTGTTGGGCAGTCTGTTTCACTTGTGAGAGTGAGTAGCTTCCAACATGCCATACAAATTTCTAGCACAGCATTTTGTGATCATTAGTTATGAAAGAAATACATGTTCTGGTATTAGTGTCATGACAGGAGGTCTGGTAAGTAAATTTAGTTTAAATCATGCAAGTTCTTAAAGCAGCTGTCTGTCAACTAAGCAAGCATTTAATGAGTTGTCTTGGTTTGAAAGACAGGTGTCTACTAAGGAAGGCAGGAGCCTCCCTTGGAATGGAAAATGCAACCCCCTTCCCTCCGAATTATTATAATTTCAAAATTAAGGGGCTTTCAGGCAAAGATATGAGGAATAGGAATAACAGTTCTTTACTAATATATATACATGCATATATATATATAGCAAGGCAAACAAAACAGCAATAATTATGGCAGTAACAACCAACAGAACCAGAACCCAGTGACAGCCTTCTTGGCTGTCAGGCACTTTCCCCTTTGGTGCAGTGACAGTCACAGCCGGCAGGGGCGCTGGCGGCTCCCGGTGAGAAGGGCGGGTGCGATGATTCTCCCACGGCTGCAGGGGGCGCTCCGGAGCGAGCGCGGGGAGCACGTGGCAATGGCGGACGTGCCCGAACCGGGAAGGGATGGGAGAAAGGCTTCACAAACCCCTTGGGCAGCTGATCTTGGTGCTTCAGCAGGATCCCCCAGGAAACAGCAGACTGGAACAGCAGGGATGAGCACAAAAATTCCAGGTGGTAGATGAGATGTATCAAACTCCGAAGCTGCAGCGGGAAACTCCGGGACATCTCGGTAGGTGGGGGGTGCGGCGCTAGCGGCGCTACAGTGTAGCAAAGCCTCAAAGCAGCAGCAAAGGAATGGCGGAGGCAGGGCAGCTGCCTCCCGGTAGAGCAGGGAAAGGCGGGCTTGGGGTCCCAGGGCTCCCTGAGGCACCCAAGCAGATGGTAAAAAGGGTCCCTCCCTTAGTGAGCTAGGGTGTTAAATAGGGTCCCAGTGCAAATGGCCGCTCCAGCGAGCAAGTTCCACTCATGGTAGAAGGAAGGCAGCAGAAGGTAGGACCCCGCAGCGACAATGAGTTCTCCCTACAGCGACTGCAGCCTCTCCCTCCCCTCCTAACGCCGGGAGAACAAAAAGCTCTAGGCACTGTACCCAACCCTTTTTCCCAGTTCAAATCTCGTGGCATCTCCACCCCCACCTGAGAAAAAAAAGCCCCAAGTAAAAGAGGACAGCTGGACCCCACCCCCTGTGGCCAGGTCTTCTTGTCTCTCTTAAGCACCCAGCAGTTATCCCTTAGCATGGGGAAAAATTCTTTAAGAGGAAAAGAAAAGAACACAAAAAAACTCCTAAAACCCCAGCATGCGTAGACTGCATTTCCATGTGAGGGCTCATGTTAAGACTCTTCTTAACTTGAAGAGCTCATGTCTCCATAGGGGCATGGGCCCTAAAAGGGGCCATTAGAAACAAGCTCCTCATGAAAACTTCCATAGAAAGATAACTGTTGTGGTTTTGGACAAATTTAGGGAAAAACATCCAAAGGGAACGTCTCCTCAAAGAAAGGCAGGCTATAGCCACCCCTCCCCCACTAGGTTCAGGAAAAAATTCCTCGGAGGAATGTGAAAGAGAAAATAAAAACTATTTATTTAACAAACAGACAGGTAAGGAGTACTAATGCTAAATAATAAAACCTCACGCTGTGGGGAGAAAACCTGAAAGATTTAAAAGTCCGTTTGTGGGTGTCTTCTCTCTCTCTCCCTCGGAGCTGACTCGGCGTGGGGGGGGGGAGGGCTTCCCCCCCGGGTAAGTGGAAGGTCCCCCGGTAGAGTTTCTGAGGTTCTGATCTTATGAACAAGTCTAGGAGAGACGAAAAAAAGAAGAGGAAGGGAAAAAAAAAATTCCAAAATTCCAGGAAAACTAAGTCCGGAGAAGAACAAGCCGAAGAAAAAAACCCACAAGGGTGCTTTTCCCTCGCTCCTCTCCTCCCTGCCGAAGAATGCAGAGAGAGACCTTGAAAAATTCAGATTGCTTTGTAAAGTCCAGTTTTTTTCTTCTCTCAAGCACAATTTAAAGGTACAGAAGGCACAGGAGTCATGTCTAGGCATAGAGCAGTGATATGGGATACCGATACAAACAGCACAAAGTCACCCCATGACAATAACTTAGACTAATACTTATGAAATGCTGATAAAACCCCACATTTTGATCATATACTTGTTTCATTTTTCTTCAGGTATATGTTGATATTCCAGGAGCTGTGGATTTATTCCTTAACTTACCACTGGTCATTGGTACCATTCCTCTACATCCATTTGGTAGCAGAACATCAAGCGTAAGCAGCCAGGGTAGCATGAACATGAATTGGCTTGGTCTGACACTGCCTGAGAGACTAGAAGGTAACTTGATAATACAAATCCCAATCAATTCGCTACTCTCTTTTGATTTTTGTCGGCTTTATTCGTTGCAGTCTTGTTAACAGAGTCAAATTACATCCTTTTATAATAAAGCCCACAGGAAATCCATTGTGGATGTTTTCTTGCCACCTGCTTGTTCTATGTAGAGCAAGAGATTTTTTTCACTCCCTGCCTTTCTGTCTCTAGGACAGGCAGTGAAATCTAGCTTCTTTGGAAAGTGGCAGAAATAAAAGCACAGGATACCATTGTATCTGTGCATAACTTCATTGCTTCCACTTCCGGTATCCCAATTGCATCCTTGATTATAAGGCATTGCAACCCATAATAGCAGTTTCTGGGCTTTCTCACCAGCCTTAGTAGCCAAGGCTTTGTGAAAAGATAATATTCTTTTCTATGGGAGATCTCTCATGGCCAAAGAAAGAATTATGTATTTCCTTCCTTCTCTTTTTGCATATCTAATATCTTGCTTTTTTAAAGTACAAATCCCAGACCTGGAGACTTCTGGAGTACAGAGGACTGCAATGTTCTGTCATTTCTACCTGTACAGAGATTGAATTATCTTTGGTATGATTTAAATTTTAAGGGGATAATTAAGCCACGATAAACAGTGGTCGGTCTGTCTTTGAACATAAGCTTAATATTAGAATAAAACAAAATAGTCTCCCTTTTTTGTTTAACAATTTTTAAGTCATTGTTTATCTGCTGGTGAATCTTTCAGTGGTTGAAGTTTAAAATTGATCATGTTATATATTTTGTCATGCATAAGAACTTGTTTGAACTGTATGTACCTTCTCCCTCCAGCACCTCCTAGCTATGCAGAAGTGGTCACAGAGGAAAACAGACAGTCTGGCCTTGCACCTGTAGCTGCTTTTGATGATTTTCCGAGAGCACTGCAAAGACCATTATTTGCATATATCCAGGAGTTTTGTTTTCTGCCTCCTCCCCTATATTCAGAAGTAGGTATATCTGTCAGACTATGATGACTTATACATTGTTTGTGACTGATTTTTTTTTTGTCAGATGGAATAAGTTTAGAAAGCTGTTTCTCCTTCCCAAAATTGGGAGAAACCATTAAAATTATGAACATGGAATAAGTTGGTTTTGAGGAGGATTTTTGTTTGTTTGCAAGATGCAGATGAATTGCATCAAGAGTTTTCCATGCCTGTTTTACAGCATGGGTTACCCTTTTTATAATTTTTTTTTTTTAATTTTTTTACATGAACTCTGCAACCTTAAATTTAAAAGGTGCTCCATGAGGTGCCTTGGCTTCTCCATCATGCTATTTCCTGGAGCTGCCAACCTGGGAGGCAATTTTTCTTAGCAGCACTCTTCCCTAGTCTAATACTTTCTGGAAATTTTCAAAGTGTTGTTCACCATTTTAGAAACATAATTTTTTAAAATTTGAGTATTAAAAATAAGGTTTCAACTCTTTTACCTCTGCTGCTTCCTAACATTTTATAGCAACCACTAAACTGTTTTGCCTGCATGCGTGTTTAAATTCTGTGAATGTAGGCCTTTCAGAAGTTTCATGTAGAAAAGTGATGTATTGGTATTAATTTATGACTTAAGTTTTCTGAAGTACACAGTTCTTCAACACTTTTGGCCTTTACAGAAATAAAAATGCAGCCACCGAATAACTATGAATGAGATGCAAATTTTAAAGCTTTTAATGTTGGGTTTTTTTTTTTTCTTTTTCAAGAAAAAGAAGTGATATAGGACAATGAAAAAAGTGTCCTCGGGCCAAATTTTGTCTGAATTGATCCACTTTAGGAAAATAGCATTATGTAACACAACTTCCCCCTCCAGGCTTGAAATGGAAAAAAAAAGGCTATATGAAGTTAACTGATTCAGTGTTGTCTAAAAGATGCAATGTAGGCTTAAACTAGTCTTACCATCTAGTTTTTGAGACCTAAGTTAGCAGGCTTGTACCCTTTATTTCTCCTATAGAGAGGAAGAAGAGGTAAGGTTTAGAACACATGAACTTTTTGAAACATCCCATAGGATATTTGAGGATTAACTACTTTAATTTAAAGGTAGAATGGTTCTTTTAATTGATAAATTTCTGCCATTTCAAGAAAAACTTCTTTGCTTCTCTCAATTAAATATTTCTTAAATTATGTTTCCAGTGATATGTGTTGTCATTTTTCTTGTATATATCAGATAATTCAAAAGACTTCTGTGTGAGTAAAGGAGAATTTTTTTTTTTATAGCAGTTATTCATGCTTAGCCTTAAATTACCATCAACTTGTAGTTTAAAGTCTTCCACTGGATCTAATATTTCTATTACTGCTTATCTAAAGGTTTGTCTAACTAGAAGTTTTTCAATTATTTCAATAACCCTTACACTGGAAATGCCACATATCATTATAATTGTCTTAAACTTGTGAATTTTGATTTTATCAAACTGATAAAACTGATGCTAAAATGCACTGGGTTGTTGTGGCTTTTATTTTGGGGGGGTTTTTTTGTTCTGGGTTTATTTGGTTGATTGTTTGGTTGGGGGTTTTTGTTGTTGTTGTTTGAGGGGTTTTTTGTTGTTGTTGTTGTTTGGGGGTTTTTTTCTTTTTCTTTTTCTTTTGGTTAGATTGATCCAAACCCAGATCAGCCCACAGATGAGATACCGTCTTGCCCCTCTCATTGAAGGAATCCATAAAAAGCTGACTTGACTTGGGTTTTGAATCACGCCTGTGTTGAAGATCAAAGTGTCATAGTGGAGACTTGCTTTTAAAGGAAATGGCATTGCTCTTGCCTGTATGGTGAATAAATGAAAAGAACCTGTGATCATGCTTTGACACCTACAGCACATCATAGGACTGCTCCACATGCTTGAAAACCTGCATCCCCCGCCATTAAATAGGGGCACATACTAGGAGCAGCCTTATTAGCGTGCAGTCAGGTGTTTCAAAACACTCAAACCATGTTGTAAGAGAGGAATGGCTGCTTTCTATGATTATATGAAAATTTGCACATGCTTATTACTTATGTTATGCAGTTAAGTGTCACTACAACTTATTTCATTTGTGATGGACTTGTTACCACCCCCCCCCAATTGTTTGTGATCTGCACAAAAAGGAACAAAAGACAGCTTTGACAAAAATAAAAAAAAAAAAAAAAAAAAGAGATGAAGGCTGACAAATGCCCTGACTTTTCTTTTAATTTGATGTAGCCTGGACTTAACCTGCATATGCACGTGCTCAGAATTGTCCTAGTAGGCTGATCCTGTGTCAACTCTTCAGCTTGGATCCTATTGTGGATTTATTTACAAACATTACATGCCTTCAAAGTCAATCCTTGCTGTATGTTTTGCAGCCAACTGTAGTAGACAAGCAACAGATAGGTGGCGGAAGAGATAGCAGAAGGAAACTAATAAGAGATGTGATCAAGATTGTATAACTTCTTGATTTCTTAAAAGAATTTGTTGCCTTTCTGCTTTTATTGCAAAGCAGTGTTTTGTTACAGACTGCCTAAAGATCACTTAATCTCAGGTGAATTCATCACTTGCCAAACTGTTAGAATGCTATTTGTTTTGTTATGTTGCACTGTTATTTATATTTGTGTTTTGGTTTTGTTCTTTGAGGGGGATTTTGAACAGGGACATGCGCAAAACTTACAAATTGAAAGCAGCACCAGCAGACACTAGTAACGTGTGAAAAGAAAGTGTGAAAAGGGGATAATCATATGCTGTCCAGGGTTCATGGGCAGAGATATCTTAACGATTAGGGATGGGAAGGAGAAGGTTTGTTGGTTTTATTTAAATAATATGTAGTTACCTAATCATATAAAAATTATATATAAAATGAGTCTCCAGTAGAAAGTGTATTTCAGATTGCAAGAAAAAATTGAACTATGGCAACTAAGCAGCAGCTCAGTTTGCCCATTTGGTATTATCTTCAGGGTTTATGATACTCTGTCATAGAATCATAGAATACCAGATTGGAAGGAACCTCAAGGATTATCTGGTCCAACCTTTCTTGGCAAAAGCATGGTCTAGACAAGATGACCTAATACACCTAAAAAGTGTCCAGTGTTGGGGAATCTGCCACTTTCCTGGGGAGATTATTCCAATGGCTGGTTGTTCTCATTGTGAAAAATTGTTCTCTTGCATCCAATTGGAATCTCCTGAGGAGTAACTTGTACCTATTACCCCTTGCCTTTTCCATGTGACTCCTTGTAAAAAGGAAGTCTCCATCTTCTTTGTAGCCATCCTCTAAATACTGGAACATGGTGATAAGGTCTCCCCTCAGCCTTTTTTTCTCAAGGCTGGACAAACCCAGTTCTCTCAGCCTTTCTTCACATGGCAGCTTCCCAGTCCTTGAATCATCTTTGTGGCCCTTCTCTGGACCCTCTCCAGCCTGCCCACATCTTTTTTTGTATATCAGGGACCAAAAGTGAACACAGTATTCCAAGTGTGGCCTGACAAGGCACTGAGTCGAGTGGGAGAATGACTTCTTTATCTCTACTGGTGGTGCCCTTGTTGATGCAACCCAGCATCCTGTTGGCTCTCTGCCACAGCAGCTCACTGTTCACTCATATTCAGCTTGTTGTCCACCAGGATCCCTAGGGCCCTTTCCACAGAATATCTCCCCAGAGGGGTAGATTTCAGTCTATGCTGCATTCCTGGATCATGTTTTCCAAGGTGGAAGATGTTTGTCTTTGTTGAACTTCATAAGGTTCTTGTTAGCTCACTCTTCCAGCCTATCCAGGTCTTCCTGCAGGGTGGATCTTTCTTCCAAAGTGTCCGCTTCCCCACTCAGCTTGGTATCATCAGCACTCTTCATCAGGGTACACTTGATTCCATCATCCAGATTACTTATGAAGATATTAAAGAGCATTGGGCCCAATATGGATCCCTGGGGGACTCCACTTGTGACAGATTTCCAGTTTGAAAAGGAGCTATTTACCACCACCTTCTAGGTGTGGCCTGTCAGCCAGTTCCCCACCCACTGCACAGACCACTTGTCTAGACCATAACACATCAGTCTCTGTAGGAGGAGGCTGTGGGAAACAGCATCGAAAGCCTTGGAGAAATCCATGTAGACAGTGTCCACTGCTTACCCCACATAACTGAGCCGGTTACTTAGTCATAGAAGGTGATCAGGTTTGTCAAATAATTTGCCCTTGGTGAATCCATGTTGGCTTTTCCCAATCCCATGCTTCATTTGACTTCTCATAGCCCCAAGTAGGATTCGTTCAATAACTTTCCCAGGGACTGAATAAGACTGATGGACCTATGTGGAAGAGGATGGGCTTGCCAGGTCTCTCCCTTGGAGAGATGTCCCTTGAATGAACCGTGATAGGCTTGTCTCAGCCGTCCCCTGCAGGGATGCNGTCGAGGGAATGGTCAGGACTAGGGGCAGGGAAGGGAGGACAATGTGGAGAAGGCAGGCATTTAGTAAGAAAAGGAGTGGGGAAATACAGCACTACAATGGTTAGCTTTCATTTGTGAGAAAAGCCCGAGACAAGAAAAACAATCAGTCTTTCCTGTAAAAATATAGTGTCAACTGAAGTAAGGAATTCAAACAATAGAAGCAGAAAAACATCAACACATCTGCACCTGTTATTTTTCTGAATGATTGAATGCTTATGCTATAGGTAACCANACCAATAGTATTATATTGTAGTTAAATGATAGCCAATAGAATCCATTGTTGTAATTTAGTAGCCAATGAATTTGTAACACAAATGATAACATACAGAAGTCTATAAATATGCTGCTTTTCTGAAATATAACACTTTATGCCCTTGTCTGGCTCAGTGTCCTTTTATCGTGGCCGCCCCAACAGCGGCATCTGGTGCCCTGTGTGAGG
>VYXC01009976.1:0-12243 GCA_013397175.1 Platysteira castanea
TCAGTGGGAAGGAGGAAGGGGAAGAAAAGATATTTTTAAGGACTTATTTTACTTCTCATTATCCTCTTCTGACCCTGTTAGTAATAAATTCACTTTGTACCCTTAAGCTGAGCCTGTTTTGCCCTTGGAGTGTTTTCTCCCAGTCCTTAACTCATGAACCCTTCATTAAATTTTTCTCTCCTCTTCCAAGCTGTGGCAGGGGAGGGTGAGCCAGCAGCTTTTGTGGGCACCTGGCATTTGGCCAGTGTCAAACCACAACAGTCTCTAGTGTAATATATAAATGAGTGGATGTATGGACACTGATTTTGGGTTGATCACTACCTTTGTTTCCGCCTTCTTTCTTTCATGATCATTTATGGAGAAGGGCACTGCCCAATGACTGTGGAGTAACCTGCCAGCAGGTCATGTATTTAAAAATAATGTTGGGATTAAAAATTTTTTCCATGTCCCATTTTCATGGAGTAAACACAGATTTATCTCCTGGAACAATGCTCTGTTTTCTGCTATTACCAGTAGGGTAGCAGCTGTGGAGGTTCTCCTGCATGGGGCAGAGGTGCACCAACAGGACAGTTCCAGCTAGATACGGAGAGCTGGTTGTTGTCTACTGACACAAATTGCTGTACAACTCAGATTTTTAGTGTCTTCCTCTGAAAACGAACTGGATCAAGCTTTTACAGTCCATATATAACATGCACTAGCTCTGGTCAGATGCTGCCTGTGGCGGTTTTGCAGGTGGAGTTCAGCAAATGCTGACGCATGTCCATGAAAGACAGAAACATGCTATCAGTGGACTCTCCTGATATCTTTACTCCTGGTAAGTAATGCAAACAAACACAACATTTCTTCCTGCCTGTGGAAACCAGTCTCAGGATGGAAGCAACATGAAAAGCCAGCATCTCTTCTCTTATAATGTCTAATAGCAACATCTAATTCTGGATGTTCAAAGCTCTTGCCTTAAGGTGATGCTGTGATATGCAGCATGTTTGCGCCCAGGCACTTGCTGCAATTCCGTATGCAGAGAGCTCCTGGGCTGGGCTCCCCTTGGAGTTCCTCAACAGGCACTAAGGATATGTCATTCTTTGAGTTATCTCTTAGTTTTAACTCAGCTTTCTTCCATGAAATCTGTTTTGGTCTTGACTCCAGGACACTACACAAAATACTGCATTTCACAGTGCTTTGCCACAGAGTTTTGCCAGGGGAGTGGTGGGGAGGGTGAGGAGATGAAAGCTGCCTTTGGGCTTCTGCTTTCAGCCCTCAAGTGTGTCATGCCTTTTTCATCAGCAGTTTTCTTTGTGCCACTTCCAAGCTTGCTTCTCCCTTCTCCCTTAAAAAGGGATTTTAAGCAATGGTCACTGCCCTCTTGGACTGAGCTATGTGGGAGAGGGAGCTCAGGCTGCTCTTGGGTGTTTGCAATTTGCCTCTTAAATCTCTCCTTGGAGGATGCTGCTCACACCATCTCCCATCTTGCATTGAAGCTGAAGTGTCCTGTTACCTTTCCTCGCTCGAATGTGTAGGCTTTATGTATCTTTTGTGCTTGTGATGGTGGTTTACCCTGGGACAGAAACATTTGTGGGGCAGGGAGAAAGAGAACTCTCTCTTTTGCAGCATGAGAGTGCTCCCAGCCCACCCACAGCAGCCTCCCCTCATTTTTGGGGAATATTTCCCAAAACTCAGGGTAGTCTCTCAGCCGCTGGCATTGAGACCCTCTTGGAGACTCTGGCTGAGGTGCAGCCCAGCTCCCCAAAGGCAGCAAGAGTCCTGCACTCCCCTGCCAAGCTCTCACGGCCAGGACCGTGGGCAGCCCAAAGTGGTGGGTTCGTGTCAGCCAGCCCTTCAGAGCTGAGTCCTGTTAATGATGTGTGTAAAGACCTCATGCTGCTGAGGCCACGGTGCTGCTTCAGAAATTCTGAGCTAATTGCATGAAAGGTGAAGCCCCAGAACAGTAAGTATTGATTCAGCCTCAGGCCGTACACAGCAGAGAGCAGCTCATGGAAACCAAAGACCGGGCCTGTGATTGCAGACCCTTAATGCAGCTAAAATACCATGATGCCTGACCTCATCAGAGAAAAGTCACAAAACACATATCCCTGGATTTTTCCTTGCTGTGTCCAGTGAAATAGGGGAAGCTCAGCCAACCAGCCAGGTATTCCTCCCTCTCCTGCAGAGTACTGGGTTTTCCTCCCTACCTGGGAAACACTGGTAGATCCAGACTGAACTCCTATAAGCTCATGGGTAGGAAAACATAACTTATTAATTTATACACAGACATGAAGTGATTGTGGCCACAATTACAAAAGCTCATACTGGGTGTGTAGGGTGAGGGAGTAAGCAAACAAGCAGGGTACATACAGTGTCTTATCAGGGGCCAGAAGAATTTGTAAGGGTTAGGGTTAGATGCTAATATTATAGGGAAGTTAATGCACTTCCCAGGCACAGTTGCAGGCTTCCAGCTCATAGTCTGAGAGAGTCCCTGGCACAATTCTCCCTCCGCTAGCAAACCTGGTGCAGTTCAGAGCATAAGTTTGGGTTGCACATAGAGTGGGATGGACTTTGCAGATGGCAATGTCGTGCCTTTGCTCTCAATGCCTATCGGCTTCCCTAGCACAAACAAGTCCCTGCTGCTAACACCAGAGAGCTCTTACTCCTGACTGTTTAGATGCTGAGGTCTCTTTGGATGCTGAGGTGTTTGAAATTCATGTATGGGAAAGGGGGAGGAATGCTGGCATTTCCATGCATGTAGCTTAGTTCTTTACAGTGGTTTTCTGCAACCCATGAATCATGGATGAAGTATTCCTACAAGACAGCTTGGTCTCTACAGAGGTACGTTTGCAGTGGAGGGAGCAGAGTGCTGAGCAGCAGAACTGTGGTTTTTCTTTCTCAGTTCAGCACAGGTAGGTCGCCCTAGCAGTGCAGAGTAATCTTTCCTCTCACAGCTGCACTGCAGGCAGGGGAGCGAGGGGATGAGGGATTTGGCTAGCATTTGTGGGCTAAGGATGACTAATGCTTCCCTGTCACTAACTCATCACCACTTGCATCAACCAGGACCGTGGAACAGCTTAGTGCAAACCGGCTGAGCGCTGGCAGTGATTTGTCGTGGTCATTAGCGCAGTGTGAGGTGCTGCGGCCACAGGCTCCTGCTGAGGTGTGGCACTGTGGGGTGCTGCCTGCAAGGCCTACAGACCCCTCTGGGACACCCCAGGCAGCAGCTCCCACCTGCACTGCCTGCTGAATCAGTGTGAGCCTGTTAGAGAGCCCGGGGGGAGCATGGATGGCGGAGCAGTGGGCAGTGACAGATCATACGCTGCAGAATGATTGATTTAGTTATTTAGGGCTCTGTTCAGCAAAGATTTGGATCTGTGGGGCTTGGGCTTAACAAGACTTGGGGAGATGAGGCTATTACAGCAGCAGAGGAAGCCACCAGTGCTTCAGGCATTTCACAGCATGGCACTGAGGCATTTATTTAACCTGCTGCACAACACTGGGGAGCCTGTTGCCAGCAGGGAGCCCTTCATCCCAGCCACCAGGTTCAGCCACTGTGAGAGTTTCAGGTGCTGCACAGAGAGGGGTCTGGGGAGTTCAGGTTTGGAGGCTCTGGTCTCAACCCAAGCCTTACAGCAGCACTGCTGGGCAGATACAGCCCCTCATTGCAGCTGTTTCTCCCTTATGCTTCAACTTTTGCTTTGCTACAATGCACTGAAGGAAGGAGAGTTGTGTCATGGGCTTTGTGGATGAGGAGGACCACCCTGGGAGTAGGCTGGCCCTGGGGCCACCTTGCCAGTCACCATAACCAACTTAGTAATTTGGGAGACCTTGTGAAATGCCTGCTAGCCTGCCCCAACACTAACTTGGACAGAGAGACACAAGCTGAGTCACCCTGCAAACCTCTGGGTGTGATGTAGCCCAAACTCCATGTCCGGGCTTTGTTATGGACCTTCGGGATCCAGAGTCTGTCCTGGTCCAGTTTGGTAGGAATTGCCAGGCCTAATCAAGCCAGTGACTCTTGGGCTCTGAGAGGGAGGTGACCTGCTGAGGAAGTTGTGGAAGGGCCTGGGCAAATAGCCAAATGAAATCCCTGGGGAAACTGTCACTCTGGCAGCAGTGTTTGGCCTGGAGCATCAGCTGTGTCTCAAGAAAAAATACAGTAAAGCACAATCATAAAGCACAGAAATTAGGAGAAACTAGGAGTTAGGAGAAGGTCCTGAAAGTCTCCCTCTTTAAAGCACTACCAAAGGAGAGCAGCTGCTCTTCCTTTCAGCTGACTTTCCTGCAAGAGTTGGAATCATCTCCCTCCTCCTCCAGGCAGGTCTTTGCCTGACAGTAGCAGCTTTGATGGGACTGCCTGGATGTCTCTAGTCTGCCAGGACACCCTTTAGTTCAGTTACCTCCTCTGTGCCCACTTACCACCAAACCTTCTGAGACTGTTTCTTGGCTACAGCTGCCAATCTGAATACTCACCTGGAAAACCAAAGCAAAGCAAAGCAAAACAAAGCAAAGCAAAGCAAAGCAAAGCAAAGCAAAGCAAAGCAAAGCAAAGCAAATCACTATTAAATGTAGCCAGGTTGTTAATACAGACAGTTCAGTTGGGGAGTGCATCACCAACCGATGCCTTGAGGAGGGCTCAGTAGGAGGAAGAACTTCACTACTTAAGAGAGGGATGTAAAACTGTGGGGGTGAGCTGGAAGGCACCTGTGGAAAAGAGACCTTGATCTGGAGGATGCTCTATCTGCTTGTGAGAAGATGTCTGCAGCTCTGCCGAGTCTGCTAATATCCCACTCATTGGGTGGGTAGGAGAATACAAAAATGAGTGGCAATAAATCAGAAAAGCTGAAATGTAGGGTGTTATCTGCAAAGTGCAGGTGGAAGAAATATGTTCTCTCTTAAAGACTTCCCACAGATTTAATTCCCTTGTGTTTTTTATTTTAATGTCAGTGCTTAAAAATAGGACTGAAGAAGAATTATAACACTTTTGCTAGTGTTAAGCTGGCAGCTAGTTAGTACTGGCTACTTATTGTATAGGCCAGATTGCTCAGATGAGACCTGCTTAATGGAGGTGCAAAATGGCTGCTGCTCTCAGGAAGCAGGAAAATTTGGAATCTTCTATCTTTTTTATTCCTTAGGAGGCACAGTGACCTGCAATGCCTTAGCTTAGAGTAATGAGTGTTTTGTATCTGTGCTTACCCATCAGATAACAGCAGGTCAACTGGGCTCCTGGTAGAGTTGAGGAGACTTAAATAAGGACAAGCAATTCCTCTAATGATCTCTGCTGCCCTCCTGGGGAAGGCTCACCTAGGATAATGTTGTCCCCTGCTGAGTGGGGATGACCTCATCCTTTCTCTCCAAATCTGCTTCTTGCATTTCTGTGGTTAAGCAGGATTTAAGACCATTAGCAAAAGGCCGTGTGCTGTCTGGGGGAGGTTTGGTCCTGTGATGCGCTTACTTCTGGGTACTGGTCTGAGCTCTGTGCTCCTGAAATACCTAAACACATATTTGAGAACATCTGTGGGAAAAGACTCTGCATTTGGCTGCTGTTTGGTTTAGCTGCCTGCTGGAGCAGAGTCTGCATGTCACCTCCAACATGCTGTGCTGTGCTGGCTGGAGCCTGAACACGCTGCTGCTTCTGCTGGGCATCTGATTTTAAGTTCAAAAGTTACTGGTTTGGGGGAGTGGTGTGACTGACTGAGTGGTTTTGTGAGGGACAAGGGGAGAAGGAGAGCAGCTGGGGTCCAGCAGTGGTTGTGCAGCAAGGTGAACTTGGGCTCAGATTCACTGGCTCAGCTGAGCATGTTAAAGGTAGGGAAAATGGTGACATGAGGGCAGGTGGAGAAAATGGGGACATTGTGTCTCTCAGGGACTCCTACCCCTTCCTCCACCAGTGGGTGTGTTGGGTGAACTGGTTCTTCCAATCTGGTATCTTCCTTTGTGTGATGAGGAACACTGGACTGAACTGCTCCCCTGTGAAGGTGAGTTCCCTGCAGTGACTGGAGCTCGGTGACCCAAGCAGAGAGGTAACAGAAGAATAAATCCTTGATGGGTGGGTGGTGCTTCCCTGCAAGGACAAACAGCCCCCTCCTTTGCAGAATTAATTTGATTTTCATTTAAAATGCATTTCACAACCTCAGTGTGGTGAGATGGGATTCCTCTTTTAAGCTACCTGCAAACCGGCTTTTCCTATCACATCCTGCTCCTTTCCAATAGCCAGCTTGTCAGCACAGATAGGCTGCAGAGCACGAATCCCAGTGGCTGTGGGAGAGGCAGACAGAGCCTGTCTACACAGCCCTTGCTCTCTCCACAGTCTCCTCAGGCCAGTTCTGGGCCAGCCAAGCAGCTATTTTCACTGGTAGCATCAGAGGATGCCTTTGCCTCCTGCAGGCCAGGCCCTGGCAACACCTCGCTCGCATGAGCAGTTCCTGGCACTGCCAGTTTGGGAGTGCATAAAGTACCTTTGTGGTGCCTCAAGAAAATATATCCCTCTTTCCGAAAACTATATGAGATGGAGCAGTACTTTATGCTGCCTCCTGCCAGGCTTTTCAGCATTATTTATTAGGAGCTGGAGAAGAGCTCACGAGCCAGCAGCACCTTCCCTTCGAGCCCTGGTCCGTGCTGTCCCTCATCGTGGCAGGCTGCCCACTTGCCGAGCATGTTTACCTTGCTGTTCAGCTGTTTTAAGGCCCTGCTCAGCAACTAGGATTTGGAGAGATTAATAATGTCTCTTTTCTGTACAATGTCCTTGACAAGCCAGAAATCCACCCATTTGCTGTTTTGAGCAATTAAAATGATGACATGGACATCCACCCCCACCAACCAGTTGGCAAAAGTGCTCTGTGGTGGAAACTCCAGTGATCAGTGAGTGAATCGGGGTGTAGTTTGGCACAGAACAGCCCTGCTGACTTCTGGCCCACACTGCTTTGTCCTCAAACACAAACATCTAAACCCAGCACTGGTACTGCCAAGACCTGCTGCTGCTGTTGGGTAATAAGCCAGCACGTCAGGGTTTGCTGCTCTCTTTGGGCAGCCAGGAACATCGATGGATGTCAGGGCTTATTTATTGGTTGCCCCTGAGATCAGAAACTGGATGTCACCACAGAGAGCTGGTAAGGGAGAAAAACCATTTAAAATACACTCTAAGTGCTCCTTTGCAGGATTAACAAGTGGGAAATGGTAATGTGTGTTTACAGGATGCACAGAAAAGCAAAAGCTGGTAAACTTGCTTGGGTTCCCTTTCCACACAGGAAATTCTGCTTCATCAGAGATGAGGAAATACTTGCTCGAAAAAATGTTGCGTTATTGCTGGGGTCCCACAGCAGAAAAGAATCTATATTCTTACACAGAAGTTTTGGCAAAATTGGCAATTGTTTGAAAATATGAGGGGAAACAATAAACAAAAAAGCATGATGAGGAGTTGGAGTTGGCAGAAGTGGAAGCCGTTCCTGTTGGTTACTTCTTCCCTCAGGACTAGTTCACAAAAGGCATTTAAATGCATGCTCTGCTCTTATTTCCTGCATAGCTGGGAGGCATTCACCAAAGCAAATGGCTGAAAGTGTCCAGCAGGGACAGGTTCCTGTCTCTGTAGCAGCCACAGCACCATGAAGCATCCCCCTAAGTCACCTCTCACTGTGCCACACATTCCCATCTTCAGCAGCTGGTCTGGTCAGTGTGAGAGAGCAGAGCGGGTTGTGATCCCGTTTATCACTTTGTTGAGTGCCTGGAACTTCACTCCAAGGTTTGTGTGGCTTTGGTGTACTTTCAAAATGCCTGGGAGAGTGGCTGAAACACTGATGCACAGATGTGCAATGAAAGTATAAAAGCCTGTGCTTTTTAGAAGCCTGTCATTTTAGAAACGTGTGCTGTTCCCTTGGTTTGCCAAACTCTTACAATTATCGTAACACCTGCAGCTTTTCTGCAATCTAATCCTGGGTGCTTTTTTCCTGCTTGCTCAGCTCATTTCTAGCTGCCTGTCACCTGAGAGATGCCCTCTCCAGCACTGCGGTTATCGTTCCTGGAGCAGCTCCTGGGAGCAGGGTGGGCAGCAGGCGGGGAGCTGGGATTATTCCCTGCTTCCCTGGGACATTTCGTGATCCTGGCTGAAGGACACAAGTGACAGGCACAGCCAGGGATTAGTACGTAGAAATCTTGAATTTTAGGAAAGTCTAATATCTCTGTAGTGACCCAACTCCTCGTAGAATTGCGAGTGAAATATTAGGAATCTTAAGGAAACCAAAGATGCTGGAATTCCACAGTGTAAGGGGCTAGTGTTGGAAGGGCAGTAAACTCATCAGCAAAGCCTGCTTTGTTTTATGTGATGTCACCCTCTGCTTGCTTCCGCTTTGCATTTGTCCACCTGACACATTCAGTCAGAAATACAAGCAGCTTGAGCAGGGGATTTTTTCCTTTGTGTTCGCAAAGCCTGGAGATCTTGGGCTTTGACATCAAAAAGAGCCTGGGTGATGTGGTGGAGATAGAGGTGACCCTGAACTGAAGGATTATCCCAGAGCTTAATGACTTAGACTTCAGCAGCCTCAGACATTTGCCATGCTCTGACTTTTAAGACAGGGTTTACAGCATTTTCTGGGAGACCTCTTGGCCCACCCACACGTGGGTGTCTCCTGGGCCATTCACCTGGAGGCAGCTGCCCCAAAACCATCCAGTGCTCCGAGATGTACTTTCAGGACATCTTGGCAGGCTTGAATGCAATGGGCTGGGCTGTCTCCACAGGGCTGGAATGCTCTGGTGAGGACATGACCACTTCATTGCTAGAGCCACCAGTTCAGCACTGCTTGAGAGATCTCCACTCAGGCTTAGACCACCAACCACTTTTGCAAATGAGAGGGCTCTGTTTTTGTTATCTTTGTGGAACATAAGGGATTTCTTATGCACACCAAGGTTTGTGATGCAATTCTGCATTATCTACCCTACTTTGTTACAAATGAATCATGAAATAACCTTAATGTAACAAAGCACAAAAAAGTAGAGGGATATTTGTATTGGCTTGGCTTAGCTTGCTGTTTTCTTTCATTTTTTCCTTTCTTTTTTTTTTTTTCAGCTTGACAAGTACTCTAAGGTTTTTATCCAGCTTTGCTCCCTTCATGTCATCCCTTTATTTCACACAGATCGCTCCAAAGTACAGAAGAATCACATTAAACAAGAGAGAAACAGACAACACTGAGGTGAAAACAGACCAAGTGTATCAGGGTGTATTTTTCCAACCAATGTCTTTTAGACCCATTTGGGGTCTTCTTGACAAAGAAGTTTAATTTCTACAGTTGTGGGTGTTATTTTCAGGGGTTTCCTCTCTGCAGAATGCTTTGTTTTGACTGAAGAATATTGCCATGCAGCACTTAGGCCACCAGCTATGGAAGGCCATGGCATGGGGGGCTCTCCTAGGGCACATCCAGAGCCTCTGATGCCTTCTGGTAGGCCCAAACTTTTATTTTTCTTGTTGAGAAGCCTTCCAAGGGGGCTCAAGAAGGGGGTCTCTTGCTAGGTGGAGAGAAGCACAGATAAAAGCCACGAGAAAAAGGAATGGAGAGTTGTTTTCAGGTCAAGTCTGCACTAGACAACATATCTGTGTTCTCTTAAAAATCAAAAACATGTTCTCTTAAAAGTCAAAAATCAGTCCTCTGGCAGTAGAGAGCCTGCTTTGGTGAGGCTTTCTTTCTGGTTACCTCAGCAGAACAAATATACTCAGGGCATATCTCACTCCATGGACCACGTAACAAGCCAATAAAACCAATCAGCCCATTTCCAGGTGGGTTTTGATGCCTTTTAACAGCAACCTGCCTGCCAGGAGCATCACTGCTGCCCTGCTGAGAGCTGAAGTGCTGACTGCCTGGTGCAGGCACAGCTCTGCAGTGCTGTAGTGTGTCTGTCCTCTGGGCAGTAGAAAGGCTTGCAATCATGTAGTAACTCAGTTTGGCAGGGGTGCTGAGGGCTCTCAGCTTGCTTGAGGCTTTGGGAGGTGTTAGTCCCAATCCTAAGCACTTGGAAACCTATGTGTTGGAGGCCAAGCTCACTGCCCTTGAAATGGGTGCCAAAGCTAGCACTGATTTCAGAGGACAAGTGTGGTTATGTTTGCTGCTAGCTTGGATCCATCTGGGATCCAGGTGATAAAGCCTGGCTCCAGTGTGGCTACTTTGCAGGCAGAGCATTAGTCTGGTGAAGCTAAACCTTGAGGGTCAAACCCTCAGCAGGCAGGAGCAGATGCAGTTGTTAGTGCTTTTGGAAAAGCTGGGCCATTAATTATGAATGGAGCACGTGTACTTCCTACTTCCACGGGACATGGAGCATAAGGGCGTCTGCCTTTATATAAGATGTGTACAGGCCTACAGTGAAACACTGCCATAGTTAAATGTTAATACTCAGGATCTGATTTTTGGCTGTCTTCCTGCATTTCTTTTTGCAGATGTGAGGGGATTTTTGTGTGGTTTTATTTTATTTTTAGTTAGAAAAGAATTCCTGAAAAACAAAGAGCCTGAGAGCCCTCTGTGTAAGATCTGAATGCTCTCCTAATCAGAAAGGAGGAGAGAATAATTTAGAAGCCAGCCAAATAAAACTCAGGTGCCTGTTAAAAAGCAAACAACCTTCCGGTGACATTCAGAGTGGTCTCTTGCTGCTGCAGGGGGGACAGCATCTGTGTAAACCTTCCAACACAGACATTTGAGTCACTTTTGTTGACATTGATCTAATGACGCAGGTCATTTGGTTTGTTATAGTTATAATGGGACTTTGATTAGTCCTTCTCAGTGCATCATAGTGAAGTCATGAGACTTCTGGACAGCCTACAATGGTCCTTGGCTGCAATACTGTGATTATTGGATGGCTAATTGCAATAACGCCCATTTAGAGTTGCTTGAAGAAAATTAAAGCCTGGACAATCAGTGAAACAAGCCTTTTATGTACTCAGAGCAATATAATGTTTGTTTTTGTTACTACCTAACAGCAAATATACTGAAATACATGGAAAATGTAAATATCTTTATTGCCCAGGCAGTTGTTTGACAACTTGTGAAGCAGCACTGAGGTCACACAGTCCTGTGGTCTGTGGACGGGCAGTGGCAGAGAGCAAGAGCATATTCAGCAGGTGCCTGTGGCCACAGGAGAGTGAGGCAGAGAAAAGCCCAGCTCGTGGAGAGGCTGCTGGAGCCCTCGCAGGCTGTGTGTGCCCTGAGGAGGTGCCTGTGTTGCCCTGCAGGATCCCAGTACAGAGTTGGAGCTCATCAGTGGGATCTGGGGTTCAGCTAGGGCTCACTGGCCTCAGTGCAGGCTGTGAATGGACTGTCAGGGGGCCTTGAGATTTTCCAGTTGCTTTTGTGGAGATCGGAATCTACCAGGCAGCCTCATTAACTGTGGATTAAACAGAGGGTTACTTTTCCAGAGCTTGGTGTTCGTGGTTATTTTGCCCTTTGTTTGGATGAGTCTGTGTATGATAGACCTCTTAGGGAAAGGGGGATGTTGTGCCTGTCCAGCCAGGTTTTAATCCTCCCTGTCTGTTTGTGTGTATGTGATATGCGCCTTTCTCTTCTGTTTGTTTGCTATTTTTTATTATTTTACTTGGTATTAGTGAATTGATGAATTTATATAATTTTATAATCAGAAGTGTTTAGAGTATTGATTGCTAGAAAACCACATGAGAACATTGGGCTTTTGTCCCAACATTCTTATGCTAATGTAGCAAAAATAATTGTATTTATTAAACATTACTAACTCTAAAGCACATTTAAATTGGGACCATTGAAATTCACCTCCTATTTGTGTCAAGGGCTCCAAAACATGTCCTTTTTAAAATACAAGAAGTAACATAAAAGCCTAAGGCTTCTAAAAAGTCATCTCTTGAAAAATAATCTGGATTTCAGCTGGAGGTTGGTAGAGATGCAGTAGACCTTTTAGCAATGAGCTAAGCAACCCTGAAAATTAGGTTTATAATACTTTTATCAACAGGAAGCTCAACTTCATTATCATGGCAACATTTTAGAAATAAATGGTGTAGCTGTACAGAGAAGCTGAGGTTGTGCAGTCCCACAGATGAGCTGGGAGTGGCTGGTGAGCACCCAGGATGTGGAAACCCCAGCCCAGCATGACAGGCTGTGGTTTGGGTAGCTCACAGCTGTTGGGATCCACTTATTATTAAGGTTCTTTGGAAATTCCTCTGCCTGAATTAAGGTGCAAACGAGACCATATGCCAGTCAATAGTAAGGGTTTTATTTGATGGTAGATATGAGAGAGAGGGAGAGAGAGAGAAAGAAAGAA
>VYXC01009976.1:12333-89225 GCA_013397175.1 Platysteira castanea
GCTGCTGGGTTTGGCTCACATTCTTTTCTTTGTTTACTTGTTTGTTTCTCCCTGGGCCTGAGGTTGATGAAAGAATGGGTTTTCCCTTTATCTAATCTCAGTAGTTTGACTTACAGTCCAAAGTTCTTCAAGGAGGTTTCTGTGGTTGTAAATTCTTTAAAACTTTATATCAGTGTTTGAGGCATGAACTGTTTTCAGTCCCTTACTAGGGCCCTCGGTGGGCATGGCAACACTGGGACATATAGGGGCCATGCTCAGCCTCCATCCATGAGCAGCTGCTCTTCTGCTGCCCTGCTCTTTTTGAGCAGCAAAGGGGCAGAAAGCAGGACACAGCCCTGCACTGTAGGGCTCGGGGGACATCTGATGAGATGCATTATATTCTCCAGATCATTCTCACTTCTCTGTGCTATCACTTCTGTATTTGTGTCTAATACAGCAGCAACTCGCTGCTACTGTTGTCTGTCTTCCAAAGATTTCCAGTTCTGCACTAGCTATCCAGAAGGAGCCCCCAAGAGCCCACACCAACAGTTTTTCCTGCCAGACTTCCTGTTCTCTCTCCAGTCTTCAAAACCCAGATGCTCTGGTGGAGTTCAGATGTCCCACAAGAGGTCCTATCTAAAGACTTGGAAGTGACAGAGAATCTGTCTCATCCTCAAGTAAATTGTTCCACTGATTAATTAATTACCTTAATTGTTCTGCACCAAGAGCTATTTCATTTCTCTGTAGAAATGCCTTTAGTTTCCAGGCACTGGATCTCCAGATGCCTTCACCTGCCAGATTAAAGAGCCTCTTCTTATTACTGCTCTGTGTGTGAAGGCATTTGCTGACCACTCTCAAATCACCTCTTAAGCTTCCCAGGGACAAACTAAATGGATTGAATATCTGTAGTTCCCCACCCTAAGGGAGGTTTTTCAGCCTCCCATCCTTCTTGCTTTTGCCTGCAGAAACCCCTCCAACTTGTTCTTGTCCCCTTTTCCAGCTGGATGCAGCAGGGGCTTGTGCAGGTTTTCATGTCTTCTACCTCAGCTAGAGAGCTTCTGGCCATCCACTGAGCCTTGCCCTTCTCTGTGCATGCCAGGGCTGAACTTGTCCTCAGCTGCTGCTCTGTCCAGAGTGAAGCTGAGCCCTAAATCCCTCTCTGGTGTCCGCAAGAAAAGGGGATGGGCAGCATGGAGAGGCCAGTCCTGAGCTGGGTTTAAGCCTGTCATGGCCATGGGGTTTTTCTGCCTCTAACTTGGCATCTGTCCTGGCTCTGCAAGAAGAAAAGGGAAGTCCTGAGACAGGCAGCTGTGCCAGACTGGGGAGGAGGGACAGGGGAGCTGGGGAGCTTGGCTATGTTTGGAGTGTGCTCACAAAGAAGTTCACCAGCTCCAAGTGAATGTAATTGCAGAGAAAAAGTAGGAGCAGCCTGAAAATCACAGGGATGGCAAAACATCCTGCCGAGGAGAAAAGGGCCTTTCCGAGGTCCTGATCCAGTGTCCGTGTGTGCTGTGCTGCCGTGTGATGTGTGAGCACTCAGCCACTCTGCTGCCAGTTAGAAATGAGAAATTTCAAGGGCTATTGAGCACTCTGTGAGTTTTCACAGTGGTTCACCACAAAGTTATTTAGCACAGGTGTTTTGGTAATTGTGATGCATTGGGAAAATTCACAGCGCTCGATGGCCCTCAAACTTCCACCTGCTTGCTGTGGTGGTTAAGTATTAGTGCAGTGGATTATAGGATAAAATATGCAGGAGATACTTGCTGGCTGCAGGACTTTTTCTGGTACTGGTTGTACTTATTCTATGATGGGTTTGTTTATCTGATGTGTATTAGAGGACAGAAAGTTGGTCTCAGTGGCTCTAAAAGTTGAGTGTTTTACACCTAATGGATCTACACCCCCTCATAGGCCAAGCGAGAGGTCTGGGGAGAGGAAAGGGGTCTCCAGACCTCATCCCTGGCTGTGCTCAGCAGCACCTCTAGAGATCCACTCTAGGGCTGCATCACTTCTGAAAATGCCCAACCATGAGGTCTGGGAAAGGGGAAAGGGAAGAAGAGGGGCCTCTGTCCACACTTTTCTAAATGTGTGCAACTGTACAGGGGCTAAAAGTCTCGGGTAAGTTCTCTTTTAATTGTCACTTTCCAGGTCACCTCTGTGCTAGGAGGGGCCCTTTGGGAAGGATACTCTATCTGTTCTTTCATGCACAAATGAATTGATGAGGCATCTTTGCAAGGATGTGATATGGCCAAGTACAAAGGATCAGAAGAAAAGTTAATTTTACTTTAGCCCTGAAAAACTTAGGCAAACAGAAATGCTGATGATGACACAGGCCATTATTAAAAAGTAATAAAACACAGAAAATATTGTTTTCTGCTGTCTCCTAAGCTGACTTGTTGGACTGCTCCTGAAAGCTTTGCTGGTTTTGCTATGCAATGGATGGGCAGCTAAAGCCAAATGACCTGTGACAACGTGGGATGGCTGAGCCTGTTGGCTGCTGCCATTTGCACTGCAAGCTGATTTTTCATTTTTTTTAGTTTTTCAATGGATATTAGCAGTTTGGTTCCCCTTCTCCCCCAGCTCTCCTCTCATATAAACACACAGACCTGACTGGCTTTGCTCCTCCCAATCCTCTCCATATATTCACCCCAAGCCCACTTATCATGGGAATGTGCCTGCACACAGCCATTCAGCTGAAGCTTTCAAAATCTTCCCACTTGCAAGCATTTCCAGAAGATGAAAAGCTGGTGTGCAACTAGAGAGTCCAGACATGAAATGCAAGTAGGCTTAATGGATGGATTTTATTTTGAGCTTATTGAAATATTTCAAAATTCCTATTTCTGACAAGGTTTCAAATGGAAGTTGCCTCCCCACATTCTCCTCAGTCTCCTCTCTCCCTCCCACACCATGGTTTGTAGTGTTATTAACATGTAAATTAAGCTCATTTATATAAAGCAACATCTTGACAAGTTGACAAGTGTTGCATGTAGCACGGAGTTTGGACTGCGAGGCATTTGTGTTTCCATAATCACTATTATTCCCTGGAATGGGAAATATGCAGCAGTGGTTGGGATGCTTATGCTGCATTTTAGCCCCAGTTCCCTTGGCACAGTGCAGCTGGGGCATCGTGCTGGCTGCAGCCAGCAGTGTCTGTGCAGGGTCGCTCCAGGTCCTGTAAGAACCACCAGAGGATCTGTTTAGTTGCTGCTGCTGGAATCGTGTTTGGACCTGTGTGTTGCATACCAACCCTAAATCATTAGAAGAACCCACAAAAGGCTATGAATGCTACTTATGCATAAATACAGTTTGTCTTGCTCCCGTTCATGAATTGTTTTTATGCTGTTTCTCAGCCAAGCGTAGGCTTTCATCTTCCCAAACGATGAAACTCTGTTTGTTTCCAGAAGGCCGGTGGCTCTTGCTCAGTGGCACAGCAGCTGTACCTGGTCTTTTCTAGGGCAAACTCACTGGGTTTCATTACAAGCAGGACTTTGACTTGTTGCATAGTCCTCACTGCTGACCGGGCGTAGCTCCCACTTGTGAAAGGGACTTCCTAGCAAGCATTAGGAGAGGTTGTGACTCAAGTGTGGGAGTTTCCTGCATGGATCCTCATTACCAGATAGAAAGCACTTGAGTCTTGTCTGTCTTCACTTCTTCCAGGAAAAATCATCCCTGAAAGCAAGGGATGTGTTTCGCCTTTTTCTCCTACACTTTGAAAACTGTCAGTACTAATTTAATTAGTTGATGCATAATCACAGGTTATAATTTCCAAGTCTAATGTATTATAATGTTGTTTATACTGATTTGGTGATTAAAGGCCTTGTCAGAGACTTTGTTTCTTTTCAAAAAGAAAAGGTATTTATCAACCTTAAAAAAACAACAACAAAGGGTTTGTTGTTATGCAAATGAGACACACCAGATTAGGGAGGTTTATTTTACCTGAACAGGTATTTATGGTTATTTTCTGTATTCTTGCTGTCATTTTTACTGTCTGCAGAGCCCTTGACTTGCTTTGCAAGACAAATTCTTGCCAGGCCTAACCTGCCCAGCCTTGGCCCATGCTCATGTCCACCCACACCCTCTTGCATTTTACCTGGGACCCCCATCCATCCCCTGGAGGGCTGTCCCTGGCTCTGTGCCTGCTAATGGGGTCTCTCAGAGCTTCTACAGCATCACCCTCTTTTGCACAGGGCTGTTTCTCAGAGGTGCTCCCAATGCACTGGGCCAGCTGCGGGTTCACAGGATGGTCAGTGCAGGCACAGGGGGACTATGGGACACACCACCAGTGGGTCAGCCTGTGGCTGTTCTTCCTTATGGGTGTCCAGGGGCAAAAGGCCCAGTTTGGAGGCTGAGGGAGCCCCTTGATGATGCAGGAAGTGTTGG
Organism: Platysteira castanea; assembly: GCA_013397175.1. Classification (NCBI taxonomy): domain Eukaryota; kingdom Metazoa; phylum Chordata; class Aves; order Passeriformes; genus Platysteira; species Platysteira castanea. The sequence goes on from VYXC01009976.1 coordinate 16,690, forward strand.
TGGGTGTGACTGCCTGGCAGAGAAGTGCTGTCAGGCCTGAGCTGATGGGTCTTCCCCAGCTGCCCTTCTCAGCACTGTGGAGCCTCCACCAGAATTTTACCAAAGCCCACTTTATTTCTCCAATCTCCTAGGAAGAAAGAACATCTCCACTTTGCACCAGAGTTGTGTTATAAATGAAGCCAGATTACGTGCAAAAACACAATAACAATTTCTTAAAAATTACCAACAGAGTTCATGGCAATAATAATAACAAACACCATCACCGAAAGAGTCCTTAGTACCGGCCGGCATGGGTGAGTTCTGGCCCTAGCTTAGCGCCTGTCACGCTACAGCCTCCCAGAAATCACCGGTTTGTGTCCATTTTCGGCCAGCTTATATACGGTTTTTTCGCCCTGCGGCGACTCTGCAGCTTTGTCTTGTATTTCGATGAGATCAGCCTACGTGCGGGTTTCGGTGCGCGCGTAGGCAGAATGAAATGATTGCCGAAATCCTGTCTTGCCATGATATCAGAATTGGAAATCTCGGGTCCTAGACGTCCTTCCTTCCAGTGTAAAAATAGAAACAAAGGACTTCCCTTTGCTGCCATGGGAGTGACGAAAGGAGAGTTCTCGTTGATGTTCTGCTAATTTCTCTGGCTTCCTGAAGATGATGAGTACTTCACACTAATCAAGATATGTTCTCCATTTGCAGGTTTTAGGTGGACACCCAGATTTCCAGATTCGATTCCTGGAATCAGTCTTTGTAAATGCAAATGTCTTTTTTCTTCCTTTGTGTTCTTTCAGGCAGCCAGAGGACCTCCAAGTTTCGCCATGTGCTTTTAATCCATGTGTTTTAAATTTATTTCTTATATTTCTCTTTTCCTACATTTATTTCTTCCTTTTTAGTGCATTTTGTGTGATTAACTTTAACATTTTCCTAAAATAACTATACACCTACTAATAATACTTAAGGGTTCCTGAGATGGACAAAGACAGAACCAACACACAACATAAAAGAATGGCCATTTTAACTTATACTCTAATATTACAAACATCTAGAAATATCAAGGACAACTGAGGTACAATTTTCCAAAAGAAAAAAATGCTCGGGAGTTATCTAAAAAGTCCTAAATTTAAATAGTTTTATACGAACAACTATAACTATTTTATGCTAAAACACACACATATATTATAACAGACACTAACATGGGATCCCTAAAGACAACAAAATACTAATTACAAAAACAGTAAAACTAATGATATCACTCTCATGATTTCTCTGAGTTGCATATCTGAGGTAGCAGGAAAAAACTTACAGAGTTTAAGGCATACATTTAGCAAATTTGAATTTCACAATGAGGCTTCTTCTTAATTAAATGCTTTAACCTATACAGGCACGAATTTTATGAATTGCATGTATATCAGTTGGACTGAAGATCCAGCCAGGTGGAATGGGAGTAAGCAGCAAAGGGCAGGAGGCTTCTCTGCCCTGAGCAGGATACTGTGTAAACCCTCCTGCTTGGGGAGGTCTGTTCATTTCGCATATGGTGTCCTCCAAGAAATGTCCATGGCTGCAGGCTGTGGGTCTGTTCCCTGAAAAAGCAATATATTTCTACACCTTCCTTCTGGAGGCTTCACTGTCAGTTTTCTGCACCCCAGTGAATGACCATGTGTGTCTGTCATCAATTCCACAGTCTGTTATTTAAATTATAAAGCTCATTCCTTGCAGCAGCATATGCACAGCAAGTTAGCAATCTATGCATAAAGTCCCAGCAGGCAATGATTGTCTCCTAAGGAAGGCAAAAGGAAAGGCAGCCCACTGGATTGACAGAAATATCACTGAATTCAGATTTGCTCCTGGACCAATTCAGTTTTCTTTCTAAGAAAGCTGGCATTAACATGGTTGCAACTGAGCACAGGTGAGCACAGTGTTGAAAATTAGGGTGCCAACACAATTACAATGTGGTGTAAAAAACCCTCAGTCTTATCAGCTTGTTTATGACCTCAGTAAAAACAAACCCTGGACCTGAACAATTATGCGAATTCTGCTTTGATTTACAGTAATGATAACCAGCAATGTGCTGCCAGAGCTGCCTGATGTGTGTGCCCAAGGATCCTGCATGGGTCTCACAGGGCTTTCTTCAATGTTTTTCCTTAATGGCTCATTAAGATTTGGGTTCTGGTTAGCATAACTCCCACTTTGGGTATCTCCTTCAGCTGTGGGTAGTGAGAGCCCACTGACTCATCATTACTAGAGGGTAGAATGTGGATATGGAGAGCTGCATCCTGTGAAAAGGGGTATCAGTGATCCAGGTGAGATGACAAAAAATTGTTGTTTTCTTTACTTGGAAGCCATAGTAGGGCTGTTCTTGCCTTAGCTTGGGCAGTGGCCAGGCAGGGAGGCAGAGGAGACTGTTTTAGCCCATTTTGCCTCTGTGGTGTGGTCTCTGCAGGACACTACCAGCAGACAAGTTTGAGCTGTGCTGGCTCTTCTTCAAAGCCTCGAGCCACTCTGAGACCAGTCTTCTGGCCCACCAACACACCTGGGAGTGTGGTGGAGACACCAAGAGCACCTCCACTCCTCCAGAGGTGCTGAGAGGTGCTGAGCCACCTGGATCTTAGAGCTTTCTGTGGATGAAAAGGCTCTTTTCACAGCAATTGCTATTTACACTTTCAATTGTTAAAAAGAGCTATAATTCAAAAGTAACTGAGCCCTGCCAGATCTTTTCTAGGTATACTCCCAGCAGAGATTTTTGAGGTCTGGCTGATTAGACTGCCAGGGACCGAGGTGTGTGTACATCTCTTTTATGTCTGCACACACACGTGTGCTTGCATGGGCAGGGAGATGCCTGGAGGCCCAGAGCTCTCTCTGGGTGCTCCAGAGAAGGCAGCCCAGGGCTCCTGCACAGACTGGGCTGGGGGTCTAGCGAGTAAATCTCTCCAGCAGTGTCACCTCCTCAGGGCACCCCAGCTAAAGCCTCCTGTGCATTCTTGCCCAGTGCTGAATTTGCAGTGCTGTCCCAGTTACAGTTCGTGGTCACTTGCCTCCGTGGGGTTCCGTTGTATTCGCTCTTGCTCAAATAAATCAGAGGAAGCAGCTCCTGCCCTGGTCCCCCAGTGCGCCCAGATGAGGAGCATTGTCCCCTAGCCAGGCTGCTGCAGCAGAGCCCACTCACCCACCTCCACACCCCAGGGAGTGCAGAGGAGGATGTGGACACCCCCCTCCCCTCCCCAGCCCTTAATATCTTGTTAGTAATTTCAACCCTTGGAACAATTTCTGGATCCCTGGTAATGGTCTGTCTCCTTGTAGCAAAACGATTTGGGAAAGGCTGCCCTTCACTCTCAGGCTTTCAAATGACCTTTTTTTTTTCTCTGACAGAAGGATAAAATCACAAAAACTAGTGGGATGGCTTTTGTTGTTTGGGGGCTTATGATGCAATATATATTGGCTGGTGTGAAAGTTCCCCTTGCTGGGTCTAGCCCCTGTGTGCTTTGCCAAGCAGCCTCTGAGCCATAGTATTAAAATGGCACATCTTAATCTAATGAGTTTAAGCACAAACAGTTATTATTTCTAAAGAAATACATGCTATTAAGTGCTATCAAGCTTCTACAGATATTATTATAACATTGGATGAAAAGCATTAGAAAAGGCTGAACTCTCACCTGCGAAGAGGCACATAATGCAAATCAACAGAGCTGCATTTCTTTACCACTTCATTGACTCCCAAACATGCAGCTTGTAGGAGTCCTTCAGGATACCCCCTGTTCATAACTCTGTTTTATTTCCGAACACCACTAAAGGAACAGTTTTTTCCCTCAAGGTAATTGCATAACTTCCTTCTGTTTCACACTAAAAAAGCACCATGCACATCAATGGACTGCAGAGCATATTTAGATATCTCTTAGCCTTTGCTAATGATGTTCAGTAGATCAATCAGGGGGAGAGAGTAATTTTTTTTTTTTTTCTTCCTTATAGAGGATCTTGAGCTTTCTCTGAGGGAAATGACCTTGACTTGATAATGCAGCTAAACTGGGAAAGCTGTTTTGCTATTCAAACTGAATTTAGACTAGCTAAATAAATAGCAGGCAAAAGAACAAATCTTTTCCCTTAAATAAATGTAAGATATTAAGACCTGGCTTTGCAATGATTATAGTCTAATACACAGCTTGCTGAGAGGTGGTATTTTGCCCATGTCTCTAACCCTGAATTTTCCGTTCATCTCTGTGGAAATGCTTCCTTTTTACTATTTTGTGCATACAAAGAACAATTTAAAACTTAAATGGCATGGTCAATCAGAGATACCTAACTGGTTCTTTGGAAAATATGAATTGTCCTTTTTTTTTTTTTGGTTGTTAATACAAACACAAAACAAGTCAGTGGCATCACATTAATCATTCAAGCCAATTGGAAAGTCTCCAAGCACCAGCTGAGTTAAAAAAAACCCCTCCAACAACTAAACAAAACCCCACACACTTTGATAAGAGCCAGCTGGGAATTAGATTCTTTTTTCCCTCTAAATTTCAAAAAGAACAACAACAAAAAAACAACTCGAAGAATTGGCAAGCAAACAAATTGAACTATCATGGCCAGTTGTAAGGGCCATGCTTTGGCTCTGGAGAAACAATTCATAAATATTCATTAGCCTGGGGAAACATGAAAAACAGGATTAGACTTGTTCGTGGGAGTTCATCTTTAGGGTCAATGCTAGGGTGAAAGAGCCAAGACAGGGAAATTGCAGTTTTATAACGTATTTCCTGGGACAAACAAGATCTGCAAACAAAAGAAAAAAAACAACATCAAAAGACAGCAAAAAAGGCTTGTCATTTCCTTGCACAGCAAAGATGCTGTCTCAGCTCAGGCACGCCCGGTGCGCTCCCCAAGTGCAGTGGGACAGCGCTGGCTCTGGCTGTGTGTCCCCAGGGGCTCTGTGTGGCCTGTCCCCACATGCTGGCCTGTCCCCACAGACTGTGGCACTGCTGCCATGCTGTGTTTGATGCTTCCGAGGTTGCCTTATCCCATATTAATTTCTGGCAAGCCGAATGTTCCTGGGAGTTAGTGCCTGTGGTGTGTTGTAGCTCTGTACAGAAATCGGGGTTTTACTGAAGAAAAATATCCCATGGTTTTGAAGCTGGCATGGTCGCTCCTGAAGTCCTTCCACACAAAGTCAGCGCACAGCAGAAAGCTAATTAGCTCAAAAGGCAGATAGGATGGGAAGAGTCCACAATGCTTCCAGTAACCACCCCCAGCTTGCTGGGGGAATAGAATGCTGTGACCTCTGGCAAGACAGCCAGGAGCATGAAGATGTCCATATGCCACCTATCCCAGCTAGAGGCTGAGATGAAGAGAGGTGAGTCTCAGGGAAATGGCAGCCAGGTCCAGATGATAACCCAGTACTGCAGGACTTGGAGCCACTGCCTTCCTCTGCTTCCAGGGAAAAGGCTGGTCTTCTGTTTACTTGTGCACCCCTTGGCTGCCTGTTTAGAAAGCAGCATTGGTATTGCCTGTTGGCAGATGTGTGTGTAATTCCTTAGCAGTTGCTCTCCACTGCTGGGATGGATGGCTGTGTGCTGCCATGAGACACACACAGGCATTAGCAGCAGCACTGTGAAGTCTGTGAGTTAGGCCCTGTGCTCATAGGAAAAGAAAAATACATCATGACTAGAACTAATGAAAAATCAGCCCTTCCACTTTTCCCTCCGCTGCAGCATGCAAAGTTAATCATGTTTTGATGCCTCTAAAGCAACTGGATAAGGGATTTTAGTGACTTTATCCATCATCAGTTCAGGACAGATGCACCATTTGTGATTTCTACACTTAGAATCTTACAATCATGCAATCACTGTACCAGGTTTGTGTCAAAGTTTTGGTAGCAGTGGGGCTACACGGGTGGCTTCTGTGAGAAGCTACCAGAAGCTTCCCCAGTGTATGATAGAGCCAAGACAGACCTGCCACTGGCCAAGGCTGAGCCCATCAGTGGTGGTGGATGGTGGCAGTGCCTCTGGGATAACAAATTAAATAAGGGCAGAAAAAACCAAACCCCTGCACAATTACAGCTGAAGTGAGGAGTGAGCATCTGTGAGAGAAACAGTTCTGCAGACAGCAAAGTTGGGGAAGAAGGAGGGAGAGGAGGTGCTCCAGGCACCAGAGCAGAGATTCCTAAGCTCCAGATATCCAGCCTAACCTTCACCCAGCACAACTTGAGGAAATTTCATCTTGTCTTGTTGCTTTTTACTTGGGAGAAGAGATGAACCCCTACCTGGTTACAACCTCCTTTCAGAGAGGGATAAATCTCCCCTAAACCTCTTCTCCAGGCTAAAAACCTACAGTTGCCTCAGTTGCTCCTCACCAGACCCTTCACATCTTCTATTGCACAGGAATATGATCCTTAAAACCTGGTGGCTGGGACAAGGCGTTGGAGCCTCTCTGCCATTGAACTAGGACTAGGAATTGCAAAACACCTCACCAAGTGTGGGTGAGGAAGTACAGTCCAAGAGTCTTGCCAGAAATTGCACTAGTTACGTTGACAAATAGGGCAAGGATGAAGCTGAATTTAGGAAAACTGTAGCTATAAATATTTTCTGCCTTGCTATAAGTAAGAAAACCATGGAAGTAAATTGATTAGTTTGCAGGATCCAGCTGTTAAATACCAGCTTTCTCAGTTCCAGTGGGAAATGCTTTGCCTTGCGGTACTCAGGATACTGTAATATCGCCTTGCGTTTTTGTTCTCTTCTATGTCTGCAGAGTAATTTTCTCCATCTTTGCAGTTACTTCTGTCATCTCTGGTGCCTTTTAATATTCCACAGTAACTCTTAGCAGAAGCACCAGAGGCTGAGGGGAAATTGGGCTTTCTCCACCAGAGCCTCTTTGTGCAGGGTTTTCTGTTTGCTGATTATTATCTTGAACAAGCAGAATCCTGACAAATGAAGGGGGGGAAGAGGCTGCTCCCTTTGCACTTTCGTACCTTTCCCAGGTTGTTTTCCTCTGCTTGCTGGGTTACAGAGATACAGTCACAAAGCTTTAATACTCTTGCTTTGGGGCGAAGGATTTCTGAGCTTGATGATGTGGGAAGGCAGAGGCTGCAGGACAGGCTGTGCAGTGCTGCATCTCTTCCCCATTTTGATTAGAGCTCAACATGTGCTGAGTGAGGATAAGGCTGTAAGGAGTGACCAGCCACAGTATGGCAATGCCAAACAACCAATTGCATTTTTATTAGAGAGGATTTAAAAATGCTCCTCTGCAGTGGGTCATTCTGAGTCTGGGTTTTATCCCAGTCCAGGTGTCTCACAGGGTTTGGGTACAAGAGTCATGGGAACAGCAGGCCAACTCAGCTGCTGCTTCATGCCTGGTCAGGCATTCCCAGCTATAAACAGGGAGTCTGAGCCTCATCCCTCCCTGCTCTGTGCTTGCTTTAGTATCTTGCTGTTTCTTTTTTCTTGCTCTGCATTGATACTTCCTTCACACTTCTGCTGGTCCTCGATCACCAGCAGCCAGAGCATTGCAACTGTCTATATTTTAACTTGGAGTGAGCGGCATCTTTTCTCCCAGCAACAGGCTGCTTTGCTTTCTTCCCCTCTTCTTCAATAAAAAGTGACAAGTGCTCCTTCACAGAGCAGTACAATCAAAGGAGCTGCTCACAGAGAGCTGACAGTAAGTTGTGCACTGGCTGCAAACTGTTTCACTGTGGGACCGCTTAAATAGAGTTCACATCCTTCCCATCTCTCTCCCTTGTGTGACAGTGCCTTGCACCCTTTCTGATTATATCAGAGCTTATCTCATCGTGGCTTATCTGAATAATCAGCTCTGGGTTTTTGAAACTATCTCAGAGGGATTTTTTTGTGGCTTTGCAAAGCTCTGTAATGTGGTAGATGCAGCTGAGAGCTGTACAGAGGGCTTTGCTCCCTGTTCTGACACGAGCACCTTGCTAATTGCTGGGTCAATATATAAGGAGCTTTTCTAACCATTTCAGGATGCACTGATGTGCATCTTCAACAGTGGTTCAGGCAATCATTTGGATGGAGGATCTCATCTTGCTGAGTGCTGAGTGCCAGCACTCACAAGCAGCAAGGGAGCCTCTCAACAATGCTGCAAATCAATAATGTCTCTAATTTCCCTCCAAATTCCCTGGAGCTTGGGAGTTTACCTCTCCCATCTCCGTCTCTAGCAGTGTTCTTCAGCACTGACGGGCATCTGTTACCCACTGTCTCAGTGCCAAGCTTTTGCCAGTGTGTGTTGGAGGCATCTTGGCTGAAAATGCTGCTGTTCCTGGTCACAAGCTGCTGAGGATCTGTGTTACCCAGGGCATCCCCACTCTCAAAGGGACTGTTTGACAGGCTACTTTTGGGCTACAATGGCAGCTTTTGCAGTGTGGCAGTGGATTCAGCAGAGACTACTGATGGTGGATATGGCTGTGCCGTTTTTCTCACCACAGTGGATTTGGGAAGGGCACAGGTGGGGCATAAGCTTTACATGAAATGCATGAGTAAATTCCAGTCGGGGTAAGGGTGCCTTTTGTAACCTGGCCTTGCAATTAGGAAGGGGAAGGACTGCCACAGCCATGTGTGCTGGCACAAACCAGTTCCTGGTGTGGAGATGTTGGCAGGAGGGTTTGGCACTATTGCTGACAGAGCAATGCAAGGATGGAGAGTTCAGGGATGGCTTTTTGACTCATGCTTAAATCTGAGTCTGGCTAATTCCCACTAAATTTAATTTTAATTTGTTTGGACCAAGTACATTTTAAGATGAAATATAGAGTTCAAAACTAGTCAAAAACTCTCCCAGCTTTATAGAAGCTTCATTTTTGTCTATATTCCTAGGGATGACCCAATAGTGCGCACTGGAATCCACCATTTCCAGGAAGGCATTGCTCTCAGTATTTCTTTGTTTTATGTTGTTTTCTTATTAGTATCTACACTATTGGCATAGTTTAATCCCAGCTGGTAACTAAGAACCACACAACCCCTTGTTCACTCCCTGCCCTGCCAAGTGAGATGGGAGAACTGGAAAAAAATGTAAACCTCACGTATTGAGATAAGAACAGTTTAATAATGGAAATAAAGTATAATAGCGATATTAACAATAATAATAACATGTTGTTGTTGTTGCTGTTATGAAAAGAAAATAGGGCGTGGAATAAAAACCAGGATGATGTTATTCCAAGTGATTCACAGTGCAATTTCTCACTACCCACAGATGGATGCTCAGCCTGTCCCCAAGCAGCAAGCAGCGGCTCCCCCCAGTTAATACACTGAGCATGTGGAATATCCCTTTGGCCAGGTCAGAACAGCTGTCCCAGCCATGCTCCCTCCCAGCTCCTCATGCACCTGCTCACTCCCAGAGCATGGGACACTGAAAAGTCCTTGATTCAGAGTAAGCACTGCTTAGCAACAGTTAAACATCAGTGTGTTACCAACATTATTCTCCTCCTAAATCCAAAACACAGCCCTGTACCAGCTACTGAGAAGAAAATGGACTCTCTACCAGCTGAAACCAGGACAAGTATGTTTCAGTCAGTTATTACCTTCATTGTTAGGTTATTTTTTTTACCCTGCTAATTCAAATGAATGTTGCTTTATCGAGCATAGATGTACATTGGTATGAGCAGTAGGAAGCTCAGAAAACTACTTTGCAAGGATTCTCCTGCTGCTGTGCTAATGAAACTGAAACACTCTTCCTTGCAGTGGTCTGTGCAAGATAGCTGGACTTTTTACATTTTGTAATTAGTTTCTAGATGATTATCTATTAATATTTCATGCTTGATTCCATGCCAATGTCTGCTTTTGGCCAAACTCTCTTTTGACCATCTTATTTTGCATATTAGTACTAAGGTTCTGAAGAAAACACTGCTTTTGCTGAAATCTGGGAGACTGCACTTGCTGAGCAGACTGGGGTAGCAAATTGGGAACTTCAATAATTAGTCCTTCATTCCCAAAAGTCTGCTTATACAGCACATAAATGTGAACTAACCTTTAGGAATCCTCTGCAGCTCTGACACCTAATATCAAACTTACACTTTGCAACAGGACAGAGAATGTATAATTTATGAACTAGTGAAGTATCTTTAATTAAACCAGTATTTTCTAAATTTTGACTTAATTTAATTCTAATCTAACAGAAAGAAGCAGTCTGAGTCCAGCCGAGGTTTTCCTTAAATACCACCCTTGTTATCTGGAAGACTTTGAATCAAGCAAGATAGATGGTTTTAATTTCCATGTTCTCAGTGTAACACTTGGGGTCAATGTTTGCATGCTTATCATAGGCAGTTTACCTCTGACAACCACTGATATTGTTCAACTTTTCCTTGGTGAAGACCTGATCGACCATTATGCACTGTATTTATTTTGTCTCACACGAAAATATAGATGATTGATTATTCCATTATTCTATTGACCAAGGCTGTAACAAGGTGTGACAAATATGTGCCATTACAGTCCATAACCAGCTGTGGAAGGTGGTGCAGTCAGGTAGGAGAATTTTAATGCACACGGCTCTCTGGAAAGCCTTAGCAAACTTTCAGGACACTGCATTTAAAAGATGTTACCTGAATTAATGGTCTTCATTTCTGCTAGGTACTTTCTAAGGATGAAAAAAGAACAGGTTCTGATCTGAAAAGCTTAGAATATGACTGAGAGTCCACAGGAGTCAAGGGAAATTCTTCCAGTGAGTTCCTGAGCTTTGGAAGGGTCCTGAGGGTAATCCTTCTGTTTACTTCACTGAGAGTTGTGTCAGTCCTGAAAAAAATCTCCATTTGTTAACTGCATTAAAATGTGCAGAGAAAGAAGTGTCTTCCATCACTGATGTAGCACATTAATGTGAATTATATGCACATACCAAGAGGACTTACAGTTGGAAAGAGAAAAATCCTGTATTTTAAAGCTCTTTATCTGCAACTTGGTATTTGAAATGCGTAATTTAATTATCTTTGAACTTCTTTGTTCCTTCTTAAAATAAATCATATTTAATTTTCCTTTTAAATATCATGCATTGATGGACACAGCACTGGGGATTGTGGCAACAAAATGGTGTTGAACCAGTCACTGGAAATTAGTAGTAATAAACAATGCATTTGCTACCAGTCTGTCATATTAATTAGTCTTCAGAATGTGTCAGTGCTTTTCATTTGTATTTAACATTGCCTGAGCTTACTGCCAATTAAATACAATGTTGTTATCAACTCTACTTGCACGTGATTACATTGGATTAATGTGGTTCTTTTCTTTGATCCACTATAATTAAAAACCAGAGTTCTGATTTTAAACAAGTGTAAAAATATAATCAGTTTGTATAGCAGCTGCCTTTTTCTTCTAATATACTTTAATAACATTCACCTCCAGTTAACAGCTGTGGAAGCCCTGGGCCCTGTTTAACAGCTCAGAGGAGACTGTAGCATTTTGGAAGTGCTGGAAGAAGCCCCACATGTGTCCCTGTCCTCGCCCTCTGTCCAGATGTTTTGGATGATGTTTTGGAGCAGGACCTGTGACCCTTCAGCCCCCAAATCCTTCAGGAGAACTCATCAAATGCAAACTGAAAGAAAATACTACCTTAAAACTCCATACTGTTTCTCTTGAAGCCTGATGGCTGCTCCATGCCTAAATCCTGGAGAGGCTCTGATGGCTGGGAGCACCACAGAGGGATGTCTTATCCCTCAGCAGTCACAGAGCCCAGGGGCATATGGAGACACGGGGTCATGCAAAATGGGCCCCTGTGACTGCTGGGAGGATGTGAACACCTGTGTGACAGCCCCAGAATAACCAGTCTACGCAGTCTCGGCTTTTGAGGCTCCAGTGTTTCACTGAGCTCGATTTTGGAACCTGCCACCCAGCAGGGGTAAGGAACAGACAAAATGCCACCACTCAATGCAGAAGGACACTGTTTCCCATCATTTCCCACTTCTAACCTGCTGACAGACAGGGCTCACCTGGTGGAAAGGCTGGAGGAGGCTGCTCTTCTGCTGGAGCAGATAGAAGTAATTAGTCAAATCACTGCGGCGCAGAGAGGGAAGCTGACCCTTCTCCTCTGCGCTGCAAATGACTCATTGCATAACAACTTCAGTAAAGGGATATTTTTTTCCCTCTTCTGCTTTGAGCAGGGAAACAGAGAGATGAGTTTTTCAAAAGGCCACCAAGGCTTTTGTTTGAGAGCTTTGCCTTCCAGGTCTCCTAGGACCATTGAGAAAGTCATGACCTGAATAAATGTCATCAGCAGTCGCTCTGGGAGGGATGGAGACCAAAAGCATTGCTGCCTTTTGAAGGAGCATAGCCATGACCTGGTGAGCAGCTGGCAGATAGCTGGTGACTTGTTATTCACCAGCCTGACAGACCCAGTTATACCAGTTATACGGCCCAGTGGTGTTGGATCCTATGGGAATAAGGCAGCCACCCCCTTGTCCATACCAGCCACATGGGGAGCGCACAGCAAGGGCATGCAGCCCCTGCAAAAGCACTGCTGGCTGGAAGAACATTTTCCCAGCAAGCAGAAACAAAGAGAGACTTCCTCTTGCTTTTTGCATCACCTCCCAGGCAGTGAGGAGCAGTCAGCTCCGTGTCTGCTGAAACTTGCCTGGTTCAGCTGAGCCTTGCCCACTGCTGCGCTCCATCAGCTGCCATTGCAAAGAGCAGAGTGCTGCAAGAGGCAGAGTTTGCCTGTCCCAGCGTTCTCAAAGTGCCCCCCGTGCCCTTCCTCACCCATTCCCAAAGCAGAGGAGTGGTAACTAAGCAAAGAATTAAGGCTGAATGAGTGGCAGGTAGTGAAACATGAGCCACGCCTTGCTGGCCCCTCGGTAAGTAACACACAGTGTTCTGCTGAGGCAGTGCTCTTTGTGCACATAATAAGTAGCATTCCAGTGAGATGAAACCTCAGGCTCCTGATTCAGCTGATATTTCTGGAAAATTGTTGACCTATTGCAGTTTATTCAGGATTTTTCTTGTCTTGGTAGAGTGGGTCTAACAGTGACAGATTTGTCATTCTGTTTCTAACAAATATGCAGCTTTTGTGACTCTAAAACTTGTGCCTTGAAGCATCCCAGACAGTAATTGCTTCTGTGCTCCACAGTAACACTCTGTGTGTTACTTCCTTTAGGCAAGGAAAATAATTAATTTAATATTAAATAATAGGATTTAATATAGCTAGTGCTAGCTTGTGTCATAGAATAACTCAAAAGGACAATTTTAATTTCCCCTGATGTGTATATTGATGGTTTCTCTCCTGGGCTGGAACCAGAGGACAGTGTGGCTGCACGCTAGGCAGTGAGAAGGGCAGGCCTACTAACAAGAAGTGGCTGTGGGGAAAGGGTTCAGGAGAGCCACTTGTCACCTGGAAAAATTTTAAAGGAGAAAGCAGGACAATGGCCTTTCGGATCACCCTGGGAAGGAACAACTGCAGAAGCAGTCTTCTTGCCTGGGTGTGATGCAGTGGATTTGATGGATTAAATGCTGCTCTTTTAGAGTTTTCCCTGCTTTATTGTAGCATGAACAAAAGGGCATTTCTTATGTCATTTCAAAGAGGAGATGTGTCAAATCATAGAGCACCAGGCTGGAAGTGACCTCAAGGATCACCTGGTCCAACATTTCTTGGCAAAAGTACTGTAAGACAAAATGGTCCATCACCCTGTCCTGCTGAATCTTAAGAGTCCAATGTCAGGGAATCCACCACTTCCCTGGGGAGATTATTCCAATGGCTGATTGTTCCCACTGTGAAAAATTTTCTTCTTGTGTCTAGTAGGAATCTTCCCAGAAGTAATTTGTACCCATTATCCTTTCCTTTTCCATGTGACTCCTGTGAAAAGGGAGTCTCCATCTTCTTTGTAGTCACCCTCTAAATAGTGGAGCATGGCTATAAAGGCCTTCCCTAAGGCTTCTTTTCTCAAGGCTGAACAAACCCAGTTCTTTCAGCCTTTCCTCATATGGCAACCCTTCCCTGTCCTTGGCTCATTTTTGCAGCCTTTCCCTGGACTCTCTCTGCCTGTTCACATCCTCTTTGTGTTGCAGGCCCAGAACTGAGCACAGTATTCCAGGTGTGAGCCGACTAGTGCTGAGTGGAGTGGGATAATGCCTCCTTTATCTCTGCTGGTGATGCCCTTGTTGATGCCACCCAGTGTCCTGCAGTGTCCCTTTGCTGCAGCTGTGCACTGTTCGCTCATACTGAGCTTGTACTGCAGTGACAAACCAAATGCTGCCTTGTGCCTTGCCACCTATTAAAACCAGCAAGAGGCTCTGATCATATCCCTTCTCTGAGAGTTGCTAAAAGGCTTTTGTTGGCAGCGAGATGCAGCCTGCGGGGACCTGTCACACTGATGTTTCCTTGACAGGGGTCAGAGATCAGACAAACTTCTTCAGTGATGTACGTCCAAGTTGTCTTTCAATATCCTTTGGCCTCACATTTCATGTCACATGGTTTTTCCAAAATACTAGTGTTTAAGATGAAACTCGGGCTGGAGCTTGTACCAGCCCAGAGGGTACACTGCCAGTTGCACACTTTTTTGGGGTGTTTCCCCCAAAGTCAGGCAGTGCATGGCTCATCCTTGGCTTCCATGGGCTGGATCTCCAGTGCAGCTCAGCCTGCATGAGTGAGGATGCTGCAGACAGCTGAGGTCTTGGGAATTGCTAATGCAACCAACTGCTCTGCCAGGAGAGTATCCTGGGTCCCCCACTGACCGTGTAATTAAAATGGGGACTGTATGGGTGTGAAGTTAATGCTGCGTACATAATGTATCTGTCCCAAGGTAAGCCTTCGCATCTGTTCTCTGTAAAAGTGTAAGTGCAGGATATAATTAAGCAAGTGAGAAATAGTTTGAGTGGAAAGTAGCGCTGTCCACCAGCAGCTCAACTCATGCCTCACTGCAAAGAGCAGTGAGTCTAACCAGCCAGAGTTAGAGCTGGCATAAAAATAGGCTGGAAGTGCTCCTGGTTAAAAACATTCATGGCTTAGTTTTTAAATTTTTCCCCTTTATTTTGTCATTGAGGACAAGGAGAAACTTCAGCCTGTAAATGCCAACGGTTCTCCATTTCACACAGACATTCCCAGGGACAGCAGAACTGCCCGTAAAGTGTCTGTCACCTAACGAAAACTGGAAAAAAAAAAATCTTCCAGGTTTCTTCACGCTCCTGTCACTCATAAATAAATTGTTACTTAAGCCTTGCCTTCCCACCTCCTTCTGCTGCTGAAGATGGTGACAAACTTTCCTCAACATGCTGCTCTTCTGGATGGGGGAGAGCTGCTGCAGTTCAGGGAGAGCTGCTAATGAGAGGGAAAAGAGGGGGAAATACCTGTCCTGGCAGTTTAGGACTGGAAGTGTCTGGAAATGCTTCTGTGGAGTCAGAAAGGCTCACCCAAAAGATTAGCAGCCATAGACAAAAACTGAACTATGCACCTACCCAGGCTTTTCTTCCCACCTCACCTACTTTTTTTTTTTTTGCTAAATGTCAGTTTGCTTGTCAGCCTCCGGCTGGGGTTTTCATGTTATTCCCTCACTTCTTTCAGTAGGATCCCTTTGCCAGAGAAGGAGAGAAATGTCATGGCATGACAGCTCCTCTGTCCCAGCTACACATGTGAGTGGGGGCCTCTGGCAGCGGCCAGCGCACGGCATCTGGACAGACAGACAGCACAGCTCCTGATGGGGGGCATCAGGAACAGAAAGGTGTAAGGGCACCTGTCACGCCCAAAAGCAGTAGCTGGTGGATTTAGAAGTAAAATATGCAAATTTGGTGTCTGCACTTGGGTGGTCTCTCCCGGCAGAAAGTGGGATGCCAGATGCCTCCTGGCCTCTTTTTCTCCCCCTCTATCACACCCTAGCACTGACTCCTCAACACTTTGAGATGCATAACGTTTAGATAATTTAATGGTTTATAGTATATGTATATATAATCATACTTATTGCTTACAATAATTTTATATAGTATGTTTATATATGCATATATATATCTCCACATATAGCCCTCTAAAAGACCTTTATATAATTATGTTTATATGAGATATTTAATACTTATGTAAGTATAATAAAATAGAATATAATATAAATGTGTATACACATATTTAGAAAGGTGTTACACATGCATAAGTATGTGCTTATATATAAAGACCTTTTAAAAAGTCTTTATGTATACATACAACCAACATATATATATATGCACATAAATATACATATATGCACACATTTTAAACTTTAAAAAACACTGGGGTTTAGATATATAAAGACCTCTGTGTATAAATACCTGAAAACTTTCTATATCTATGCATTATCTATATCTATATCTAATGGATATAAGCATTTTGCAGAGGGCTGTGGCTCTGGTGCTTGGCTCAGCTGTGCACAGCAGTGCCCACCTCACCTGCTCAGAAGGTCTGGGGGAAGTCCTCATCTCTATGGACTGGTGCAGCTGCTGCTGCCCCTCCTGTCCAGGGAACTGTGACTAAGTGCCCAAAACACCTTCGGCTGAGCTTGTGCCTGAGCATTCGTATTTGTTTCTCTGTCCCTTGATGCCACTCCATAAACAATGAGATTTCAGTTCCCCCTCTGCCACCTTTCTGAGCATTTCCTGGCATCTGTATATGTTTAGACCTGATAAACATGGAGTGTGCTGCAGTCTGTCCTGTGGGAGATGCACAGGTGTGCACACACCTGGGGCTCGCTGTCTCGCTCCGTTAATTTTCTGTCTTGTTTTACTGACAGTTGGTGTCTCAGCCTAGTCCAAAAGTGACTCTGGAGAGTGGCTGAGGACAGGGCAGAGTCAGAGCCCTGCTGCAGGGCCAGCAGTGATGGCTGGGTCTTTGGAGAGGAGACCCAGGCATGGAAAGGGATGTTTTGCTTCTCAGCTGCTGGATTTGACTAGAAACCTTCTGTTTAGTGTCTATAGCACAGATACTGATGGTTGGTTTATCATCTGCAGCCTGGTTTACATCAGGAGAGGCTTGGGATTCAGCATTCCCTTCCCTTCTGGTTACGGGACTCAGTGGGGCTTGCAAGTGCTGCTGGAAAAGACTGAGGATGGGGCACTACCTGGAAAACACAGCTGGGGTGCACACACCTGGGCAGACTCAAGGCAGTGCAACATCCTTGCCTACATGCAGCCAGCCAAAGCTGTTATGTTGATTTTGTGCTCCCTGGAAACACTTTTTTTTGGCCATTTTTTTGCATATCTCTGGCTCGAAATTTATAAAGCGCTTGACCACCCAAGGAGCTTTGCAACTCCACCATCTGCATCATCGCACAGCAAGCAGGTCCCCACCTGTTCCAGATCAGTTTAAAGGGAAAAAACCTTCTAGGAAGGAACTGGAAGTAGAATTGGATGAAAACTGCCTTCTTAAAAAGACCAAGAATTTGCAGAATCTAAGTGGCATAATGAAGGAAGCTTTGGCAATAAAGCAAGCTGTGTGAATAGGTCAGGAAGGGAAACCTGAAGGGACACTTCGTTAGATTTAGACCTTGGAAAGACAATTCAAATGCACAGCTTCTACAAACACAGGGCACGAGAAAGACCAAGGAGAGCAGACTGGAGGGCTGCTGGCTCAAAGCACAGGGCAGGAGTATATGGACAGGTTATGTGCCCTCTTCCTCAAAGTGGGAAAAATACCTGGCTTTTGGATGAGGAGGAAGATTTGGAGCATGGGCTAAAGGCAGTGGGGGAAAGAGACTGAATGCAAAATTGGAGGTTAAGAAAGGTGTGCAGAAATGGAATCCCAAACACATGAGCCCACGCTGCGCTGGGTTTTATAGCCTCTGATCAACCAGCAGGGACTTGCAACAGGACATTTTTCGGGTATTTACATACTTTCCTGGGTTCGTTAGGCATCTACAGAGCAGGCTTGGGTTCCCAACAGCAGGGAGTGGGCAGTCTTTCTCCTGCAGTTTTTAAGGTGGGTGCTTGACCATCTTATCAGCTCAGAGGTGGGACTGTGTACAAGGAGTGTGTCCAATGTTGTGCAGGCATTTAAGAAGGGCTTGCTGAGTGATCAGGGTGCGGTACTCAGAGCTTCGTCCCATTTTTCTGAGAGAAAGACCATTTACAGAGACATGAAGGCAAACAGGATAAAATGCAACATGATTTATCAAGCAAGATTAACCTGAAATCCCTAACTGATCTTGCAGATAAAAGAAATTCAATGGTTCTCCTCCCCCATGATTTCAGTGAATCCCCTGCCTTTCTGCTCTGAATATCTTACAGCATAAATCATGCTGGAGAAGATGGGGATTAATTAAATAACTCAGAAATAGGTGACAAATTGGCTAATTGGGCCCAGTAATGGTAAGAGTGCTTTTTCAAGGACCGGGCTGCAGCTTCCTTTGATCACTCTATCTGCATTAAAGGCCTCAGCAGAGGAACAGGGGCGTTTGCTGAGGGAACCTGGTGGGGAGGATGGCAAACACACAAGGAGTTTTGGGACATTTTAGTGAAAGGACCTGGAAGACCATGAACACACAGGAGGCTAAAACAACTGGTACAGCATGGTAAGAGGCACTCTACTATCCCCCAAAGCCCCGCGGCAAGAGGGAGCACACTCAGTTTATCTCATGTGGTGCACCAAGGCTCTGAATTTCCTTGTGCCCTGCTCCATCCCTGTGCCTGGAGGCTTCTGCAGCTGCGTGTTGGATGCTGTCAGATGCAAAAAGCTGTGACATAATCAGGCAATGCTGGTGGTATCACGCCTGGCTCAGCACCCCCTTGTTCACAACTATCAGGGAAACCTGTCACAACCACATTCTGGTTTTCTTGCTATACTTCTCCCTGCTCTCACCCATCTCTCTGCATGCTTGATTGCTGAATAATGTAAATATACACCCCCTTCTTTAGCATAATTGAATACTAATTCCTTAATACATGTTATTTTCCACTGTATCTCCATTTCCCCACTATCCATCTTAAGGGTGCCAACAATTGCTATCACTGTTTGACTGCTGAGTGTATATAATTAGAACAGCTGGCTCAGGTAATTTCTTTTTGCTTCCTTCAGTTCTTTCCTCTACTTTCCTCTAGTCTGCCTTTTGGGGTTTTGCTTCATTTCAGGCATTTTGGAGGAAGTTTTCAAAGTCAGGTGTTTGGCTTTTAACTCTTTCACCCATTGAATTAGAGGCCAACCAGCTGCTAAACCCTCTAAAATCTCTGAGCTTGTTAAACTCTTCTGAGTGGCTGACTTCTCTCATTCTCCATTTCTTATCCCTAAGGCTCTAAGTGGAACTTTGTAAATGATGTTTATGCAAGTGAATTGCCTGGTTGAGAAAACTGTCTGGCTGGTTTTATTCCCCTATGGTTGCCAAGCATCCAGCACTGCTGGCGTTCAGCTCACCCCCAGTGTGCCCAGGGAAGGGACATGCCAGGACCTGGATCTGGCCAGCCCATCACCTCCAAGCCATCATTGCTCTAGCAACAGGGGAAGGAAAACACCCAGTGGCTGTGGGATTCATGTGGAGACACAAAGCAAGTCCACACTGGAGACCTGAGCAATTCCAGCTCTCCTCTCTCCCCAAGTCAGAATTTGTCTTGAAAGATTTCCTTTCACAAGGAAGTACCTGTTTAATTACAGCTATTGCAAAGACAGTTAATAACTGATGAACACAACAGTATATTTTAATTGAATATATTGAGCACGCTGAACAAAAAGCACAGTTCTTGACCTTTCTCATGATTGAAATGTTAGAACAAGCTTTTCTAAATTCTGAGCCCATGGAGAGCGTGGAGGGGACCACCCATTGCTGTTAATGGAGCCACCCATGTAAATTCCTTTATGACAGCTCAACAATGGGCTACTGAAAGTGCAGTTAGCTTCATTTCATACAGTTATCGTTCATGTTGGAGGGGAAAAAAGCAGGAGGGATTCTCTGGCTAAAGCAGAATGCTCCAGCTTGCTGTCTCTGGCCACTCCAGCCTCAGCCATCCCACACTAACACTTTTGTTAATGCCTGAAAGACTTTGGGTGATTTAATGCCAGTGGTTAGAGTTTGTCATTGCAACGGGACAGATCTGTGAACTAACCAGCCTCTCCTGTCCTCCAGGATCAGGACAAGACAAAGCCAGATTTATTCAGGATGCCAGGATGCCAGGTTGCCCCAGTGCCCACCTGGGTGCAGGAGCTGCAGAGATATGGAACCCACACCCCTCCCTGTCCCCTCACCCCAGCCAGCTTCTGTCTTTATTGATTTCTAAGCTTGTGATTAAAGTTTGCTCGTGCTGTACCTTCGAGAATTGGCACTTGGGTCCTTACTCCAGCAAAAACTCGCATTGATCCGTGCTGAAGCACAGGCTGAGTAAGCCCTCGGGGACCAGCTGTATATTTGCAGCATGGTGCTCTTCAGACACATGACAATTTCAGCACAATTTTGTAACATTAAAACAGCATTACTGGTGTGCCTTTAACTGGCCATAAATAGAAATCTTGACTTGTCTATAGTGGTTTGATATTCCAAGCTAGGCAAGAACATTCAGTCCTGGCTTGCAAGCCATTTTATCACCAAAAAGAAATTTTGTAGGATAAGTAAGTCAAGAGCTTATTCTTGCAAAACTTCAGCTTGTGTCTGTGAGCTGCAGTGAAACTGCAGCTAATATTGAAGTGCAGGAAAAAAAGGAAAGGCTGCTTTTAAGGATCATTAGTGATGGCAAAAAGATACAAAAAGACCAACGCCATTTTACACTTGTAAAAATACCCCTAGTAGAATCATATTTTTTAATCTTCAGTACAAAAGCTCCATAACTACAGCAAGGCATTAGTTTCCAATGACTAGCTAACCTTTTTTTCTATAGCCTCTGGCATTAAAACTCTCCGTGAAAAGACACTTTAGAGCTAGTTCGGGCAGTTCATTTTCTGTCAGTCAACTCTTAGGCTGGAAGTATAAAGGCAGCAACATGACAAGATTTCTATTTTAATATCTTTACTCTTGATAAGATAATCCTAGAGGAATGGTGGTGATCAAATATTTACAGGCAGTGCTCACTGACACAGTCTATTGTAAAATTAAATACATAAAATTATGTGGGGATAATGTTAATGTTGTGATAGAAGGACAAAAGGCAGCGTGCTTGAAATGAAGGTTGACTCTGCTTAATATATCCTCTGAGGCAGGGATCGGTGCTGCTGGCATGGGGAACAGAGGAGCTACTTTTATTTCACGTTTTGTGACCTTTCTCTGCTTTTCAGTAGCTTGTTTGCTATCTAAACACACTCGCTTACCTAATGATCTTGATTTTTAAGTATGTATTTGTGTGTATGCTGGGTGTCTCTCTGAGATGCACTGCATGGCTAACGAGGCCTGGGACAGAGCAGGATTTTGCACCGTGCCACCCTCCTGGGAGCCCAGGTTTGGTGCCAGCCCTGGTTTGGGCTGGGCTGCAAGGGGCAGTGCAGAGCCAAGGGCACAGCTGGGGCACATGGGGGATCTTTGCCCACTCTCTACATCAGTCAGAGTGAGCAGTTACCTCTGGGGAGCTCTTCCAGGCACCCTGCAGACATGCATGTGCCCCAGGACAGATGGAAGTGCCCAAATTCCTGGTTTTACTGACCAGGAGATGCACTCAGGGATAAACCTTTGCAAATACATTTTTTTGGCTTCCCCTTCTCTCTCTGCATTCCTGGTGGGACAGGAGGTGACCAGAAGGCCCTGTCCCTGCCTCAGCTGTCCCAGAGGAGCACTGGCAGCACTGCAACACACCAAGGCCCCTCTGCCACTGCTCTTTAATGATGCTCCAGTGATGCTCAGCCAGAGCACAGGGAAAATGAAGTGCTGTTTTAGGCTGAAAAGCCAGTGCTAGCTAATATGGGAAATTACTCGAGCAATCATCACTCT
Source organism: Platysteira castanea (assembly GCA_013397175.1). Classification (NCBI taxonomy): domain Eukaryota; kingdom Metazoa; phylum Chordata; class Aves; order Passeriformes; genus Platysteira; species Platysteira castanea. The sequence goes on from VYXC01009976.1 coordinate 38,435, forward strand.
TTTCCTGTCACTATGGTGACAAAAGAAATGACAAAAGCCTGAGCAGAAAGATATGGTGACACAAGTAGAGAGGGACAGAGCAAATGCTTGGCAGCTGTGGCCAGGTTGAGGCAGATCTAAGAAGGGACAGGCAGTACAGGAAACCTGTACTGGAGCCACTGGTTGCTGATGGCTTGTGTCCCACACAGGGGTTTGCAATGTGACACAAGTACTAAAGCCACGTGGCTCCAAGTGCCACAACCAATGCAGCTACCACAGACCTAAAAAACAGAATAATCTCGGCTGTACAAGGCTTTTATGCCACAGCTTTAATCCTAATGTACTAACCACTGATTTTTGCACCACTTTCCTCTGCAGGACTTGTTTGCTACCTGCCATAAGGGGGTCTGCAGCCAGTCCAGCCTCCTTCCCACAGTGCCAGCAGCTGAACATCGTTAGAGGACACACTGAGGAACTCTGCTCTTCCCAGCCAAAGCAATGATCACCTGGGACTTGGAAACAGGTGTCCAGAATGAATGGGAAAGCACAGGGGGACATGCCTGGAGGCAGCCCAGGGTCAGGAGGAGCAGCTGAAGTGACTCTGGCTGTTCAGCCCCTTGTCTCCACAGCACTCCTGGTCACGTTTCCCTGGGGTTGTTCCAGCACCCCCATCTCACCACGCACAGGTTGCTGAGCTGTTCAAGGACAGAAATCTATCTCAAGAATATCTTCTCAAGAACCTCCAAAGAAGAAACTGGGCAATTGCAGCAATATGTGCAGGTCCAAGGACAACTTGCTCAGGAGTCTCAAGTGGAGAAGGTGCCAGTGTGTTGGTGCCCATCCTGCAGTGGCACTCCTAGCCCTGGGGGCCATAAGGGGTCACCAGCAGATCAAACAGCATGCAATGTCTTTGCCACTTTAGGCTGACTTTTTCTTTTCTTGGAGTCACCTTCTAAAAGAGGAAAAAGGGTTAAGCACAGTGGGGGAACAGAAGAGGGTTCTGGAGAGAAAAGGGGGGAAAACCTTCATGTTGAAATGCCAAGCCAAAGACACCCTCTGCCCCACCTCATCTTTTTTGGTTTTTTTTCAGGAGGGAAAACTATATTTTCCAGCCAGCTCTACTCATGAGTGATTGTGCAGAGCTCTGCTAATGGGCTCTGCCAAGCTGTGGTAACCCTATGGAGCTATAGGCAGGAGAGGTGGCAAGTTGAAGAGGACTACAAGGGAACTCTGCATGATATTTTTTGATGAGCTGATTATTCAGAAATTTCACAAGAGCTGAAATATATCACTCTGAAACTCACAGCCCTGCCAACGCGCAGGACGGCTTACATGAGCAGCAGCATTTTCTCCTTCACAGCATTGCTGGCCTGCACGTCAGGAACCAGATGTGGGAATCGGACAAGGCTTTTCAGCAGACATCAACCACAGTGACAGTGAGAGGTGGGGAGTGGATGGGAGGACACACAAAGCTGACATAGAAATTATTTTTCTACTTTCATGGCTGTCACTATGTGTGTATTTGGGCTTGAAAGTTTTTTGTTAGCTCTGTGGGTACTGGGGCATTATGATTTTTATTGATTTACAGCTGGGTATGAGATCACCCTGGATCCCACTTGGATTCAGGTATTTTTATTTCAGGAGTGCTCAGTCCCTGGCCACAGTTCAGGGTACTGTTGCATGCCAGGAGCTGACCTTGACTCCCCCCACTGCAGCCAGGACCCACTGTCTTAGCATCAGCCTGAGTCTGCAGCCAAGTCAGGCTCCCACAGAGACCAATAGAACATTTTCCCTTCTCTCCAACATTAATTAAAACCAAAACACTGGGTTATTTGAGCACAGAATCAAAAGAGAGCCTGACACCTGGTGGGTGGGTGAATGTGTGCTGGGGGAGGCTAGAAGCAGAATAGATTTCTGAATTAACACACAAAGTCTTCAAGGAGCTGACACGGCCCATCCCCAGCCCATTGATCTGTGAGCACACAACCAGTTTGAGCTGTCTGGGGTGGCATCAGCTGTCCCATGGAGAACCTGGAGCTGGTACATCTGCATCTGGAGCAAGAACAATGCTGAATTGCTGAAAGGCAAGTAACAAACATCCTCATGCTGCACTCACAGCCTTTGCTGAAAGCACTTGAGCTGCCTCATGTGGCAGGAAGTGGATGCATGGGCCGATGTGTCCCCATCAGATGCGTGCTCTCAATAACCCATCTGTTCTCCTGTGCATGTCCTGAGACACCTCTTCTGCAATTTCTTTTCCTGAGCAGTCAGGGGACAGAGGACATGTGGAGCCACATCCTGCTCCTAACTTGCTCCTACAAGTCAGTGAGAACTGTGGCTGAACCACAGCTGGTTTACTCATGGAAATAGAGGCACAGCCCTTGCAGTCTTTCCGAGGAACTGCTGCTTCAGGAAAAACTCTTTGAAATTGAAAAAGTCTGGGAAATTTTCTTGTGTGTAAGGACAGGGAGCGAGGCTCTGAGCTCTGTCTTGTTTCGAAGCCACCCCATCAGAACCACTCCTCTTGTGCCATGTCCATCTGAGCCCCTGCACGGGTGATTTTTCCCTTGTTTCCTGCTTTGGGTGAGGGAGCTCAGCACTGCAGCATTCTCCAGCTCAAAGGCAAGCCCCAGGCGCTACCCCCATGAGGGCGAGGGATGAAGGTTGAAAAGGACAAAGATGGTTACAAAGGCCATCAGTGCCTTTAGCACAGCATCTCCTCACATTTCCAGCAACTGCATCTCTGCATACAGCTCTCTGCCTGTGGAAAATTAAGTCTGTAAGAAATATATAAATGATCCAGACACCATCTTCAAGGCCCATGTCTTAAAAAAAAGGCAAGGGTTTACTCCACATACTGCTGCAGGATGTCGTGTACTTCATGATCTGCCTTTTCTAATCTCTCCTTATCTCTCACTCCAATCCTTTCTCATGTCCCTCATCTATTGCAAATTCCCTTTTTAAGCTGGAGTGAAGCACATAAATATTTTCATGCTGCATAAATAGGTTTTTTTGTGCATAATGTCACAGGAGGCTTTTTTTAAAAACAGGACCTTTAGTGCTGTGATAACAGTCTCCTCATTTACACAAATGAAATCTTCCATGGAGCTCAGCACTCATCTGCTCTGCAGCCCCCATGCAAAATGCTTGGCACAGTGCCCGCTCATCACAGGCTATGGAATTAATACAGAATATTCCATACTAAATAGGAATCCATTGAGCACCAGGTTTGAAAATACCTTGCAAATGTAACTGATGCTGAGGTTTCTCTTTTAGTGTTCCCCAGCAACACAACTGTTGTCTCCTTCTATGTGAAATCACAGCTACTTGAAATGCTAAAGTGCAAAAGGACAACCATTTGTGTTGGCTCATTTGCCAGCATCTTTGACCATTCTGTCTGCTCACCTTACCTTCTCTGTCGCTTCTTGCTCCCTGACCTTCATTTCCTGTTTATTCAGCCCTTGCTCAGGGTCTAAAAAGTGCAGACACCATCAAAATGGACCTTTCATTTACTCTGCACGGAAAAAGAAATAGTGTTACAATCTGTACCGTTTTTAAAAGGGCTAATGGAAGATATTGGGGGCCACACTGGGTCATGGTAAGTCTTTGAATCAAAGTGGTTTTCAGGAGCAATATTTAAATAGCACCACAGTAAAAACTGGAGTCAAACATCAGTAATTTTGCTCTAGTATATCTATTTATATTTAACAAGCACGAAGACTTTAAGCCAATGGACTGAATGGCTCTGCAGTACAAAGCAGAGAGAGACACTTGGGGAAAATTAAGAAATTTCATCCATTGTGCATTTTCATACTTCTCAGGTTGGGTTGTAACCCTCCAAGACAGACTATCATGGAGCAGTTTAGTTTGTTCTGAACATGACCACACTGTGCTCCCAGGCAGGCAAAGCTCTACCAGGCTCTGGTTTGGACCTGACCCTGACCTCAAGCCCTCAGGTAGATTCTGCACCCTATGGCCTCCCTCAGCATGACTTACTGAAAGACTTGGGAGCATTTTGTTTTTCATTCTGGGTTTGGGGGACACAGAAAGCTTTGGCTGGTTGCTTCCCTGCAGTTCCAGAGAAGGATTATGGGTGATCTTTTCATGCAAATCTTGCGGGCTCATTTCTTCTCTCTTCCATCTGTTGTTTGACTTCTTTTCCTGTATTATGTGTTAACAATCAACAACTAACCCATGGTGGGTTTCTTCCTGTGCGGGGTTCTGAACACAGCATTTCTTGCCGAGAGATTGCTCTGGGTGGGTGGCTCCCACTTGTTGTTTGTTGCTGGAAGCAGCCATTTGTGCCAGTCTAAACCTAATGTGATTACTCTCCCATGAGCAACTTCACATATTGATTGTTTTACAGAAGTGTTTTGTATCACTTAAAGCTCCAGAAGCCTTGTCATAATGCATTAAAAGAAAAGAGAAAAGAAAGATCTCAGGAAGCTTAATATTTCTTGTTATAGAACACATCTGAAAAAAAAACCAGCTCTCCAAGTTTATCTTGGCTAGTCTATAACAAAGCCTTGCTTTGTAGGAATTGCCATACTGCTAAAAGATCTAATTTTTCTATGATAAAATAGCCTACATACAGTAACTGAATCAAAGAGAACAACATGGAGTAAACACTTTATAATGTACCTAAATGCAGTTACTACCTGATTTTCCTGGCACTTTATTTCTATTTAGGCCAAGGGACAATTTAAAAAAATTCATTCCCAAGTACACAACTCAGAAAAATATGAGTTACAATTCAGAGCAATATTTTAAACCAGTGCTGTTTAGTTGTCTTAGTTGGAATTCAACCTTGATGATATCCAAAGATCCAATAAAATTTTTCATAGAAGAATCTCATATTTGTAGAACATAATAAAATTTTTCAGCTGCAGCTCCAGGGCCACTGAGAACTGGAGAATGAGGTCGTTCTTTCTGGGGACTTTCTGATGTCATGGGATGTGTTCCAAATACTTTGTTACCTGAGAAATATCAAACATAACAGATCATTACATATAATAGCAGCTTTGATCTTTGTTAGTAAGACAAAATGTGAGGCTGTTTATTACTAACAACTTAGATGCTCATTAGTGTGTTCTGACAGGAGTCACTGACAGCAACAGGCAAAAGGAGATGTTCAGTGTTAAACCCCACATAGCACACTGCACCTCCTATTACAGCCTATGCAACAGAGAAAGGAGAAAAACCTTGCCCATAACGATTTTAAAATTATTTACCATAGCAAGAAAGAGATTTGTTTGATTTATTATCTGCTTTTTCAATAAATTGCACTTCTAAATAATATTAATGCCTGCGTTTCACATTGTGCTTTTCATTCCTAATTCACAAAGCACCCTTGGACAGAGGTCAGGATCATTTTACAAAAAACAAACATGAAGTGAGGCCACCTCTCTGATGCCCCTGAGTAAGACAGCACAGTCTCCAGCTTTGTTGACTGCTCCTCATAGAAACGAAGGATTAGAAAGGGCATCTTGTGTCACCAAATCCAGCTTCTTACTCTTCAAACCTATTTTGCTATAATAACCTCATACAACACACTTTGGGGCTCATGATCTCTTATATAAACTCCTACAAATAATCTTTCAAGACTATCATCTCTTGTATATCCTCATCCATCCTGACGCTGTGGTGGGACTCTGCCTAATGCCAAGGAATTACACACCAGTGATTTGGGACCATCATCCTGAAAATGTCCCCAGCCTCCCACACTGGAGAATGAATGGGGCATTTTTTGCCATGTCTGGTCCAATTTTATACATCTCTTGGTGGTCCATCCTAATAAAAGACCTGTAATAGGTGCCATGATAGATGTAGAAGGTGTTCCTGAAGAAGAGAAATAGAAATGCTGAGACCCTGACAGCTGAGGAAGCTGTGTGTGAAATCGCTGCACAAACTCATGGCCCAGTTGCTACTGCAGTGGTAGCTGAAGGCTTGCAGCAGCCCCAGGTGCTGACACAAATGGGGCAGTTGAGTTTATCCCTGAAATACCTCTGCTTTTGTGTAGAGACTGACATCCTGGCAAACAACAGAGCCTCAAGTATGCTCAGTCCAACATCTTTCTATCAGCCTCTTCCTTTCTCAAATAACTACTTACTGGAGGAGTTATTAATGTCTTTCCACCTACACAGCCGAGATACTGACACACACAAAGGCAGTGTTCAACCACTGAGGTCATGTTCGAGTTGCTGGTTTGAATGTCTCTCTGGGCAGTTCTATTATGCAGCAGCTACAGCAACAGGATACCATGATACAAACCTTTGCTAATAATTGAGTATGGGCTTTTGGCTTGGTATCTTCAGTTTTGTACCTTTACTTCAGAACATGTTTAGAGCTGGCTTCAATACTGGGAAAATTATTTCAGCCTATTAAACACAAAGCTGTTACCCAAGTGTCAGACGAGGGCACGATCCCCGAACTCGCTCCCCAGGGCTGCATGTGAGGCTCGGATCTTGTTGCTGTTGTTGCTGCAATTCCCCAGCCACCCACTTCTTTATTTGATTGTCTTTTCTCACTGAAACATATGTTTCCCATTCCCACATTTTGAGCGACAGTTTCCATTGTAAGCCCCTCTTGACTGACAGTTTGATGGCAGCCTGTGAATCACTTGGCACGTTTTGTGAATCTGCTTCAAGGAGGGTCTGGCTGCTCAGTAAGAGCATCCTCTGGCAGCTTTGGGGGCAAGAAATTTGCACCATTTTAGCACAGGTTTGGGTGTAAAAATACCTAGCCACAACTGATATCATCCTTACTTGAAGCTCAGCATTGTCCTGCACCTCAGCTCCTTTACCCCACGTCCTGGGACAAATGTCCATCACCCATGCTCGTCTTTCCCCATTTCCCTCTCATACAATGTGACACACAAAGCCAACAATGAATCAAGAACTGATCACACGGACAGCATTTGGTTTTGACAGGAAGCCCAGGTAGGCATTCAGGCTACTAGATGCGCAAGTTTAGAGAACATTTGGCTCTCAGCTTTCTTCACCAACAGTAACGCATTTGCTGCTTTGCCTTTATGCTGTACAATCACGTCTGTGTCTCTGGGCCTGATGTTTCTACTGTAGCTATAATTACAGCAGTGCTGTATGGAATTCATGCACTGGACAGCTGAATTAAATGAATTAAGGGTGTTGTGGTGTGCTGTTCCTGTGCTGGCATGGCAAGCCACAGGCCTTCCCGGAGAGCGCTGCGGGGCTGCCCTGGGGAGAGCGGCTGTTCCGCTTCCCGCAGCCCTTCCAGGTGGCCCTGCGCTCCTGCTCCGGCAGCTGTCGGCCCCACAACACAGCGGCGATAAAGGCAGCGAGAAGGGTCTCCGCATGGGGACCTCGGAGGATCTTCATTCACACAATGACATGCAGGTTCCCAAAAGCAGAGCGAGCACAAAGCAGGGAGTCTGGATTTTGTATGGGGATGAAGCGGGTGGAGAGAGCACATGGACTAATGGTCTCAGGGCGCAGGGGCGGCACATGGGCGGAGTTGGGATACTGGAACCAATAGGGAAAACCTAAGGGTGTGGCCAGGACTAGGGGCGGGGAAGGGAAAACAATGTGGGAAGGGCAGACACGTAGGAGTGGGGAAATATAGCACCACAATAGGGAAGTGAAAGTCCAGAGAATGAGGTGTATAACTTTCAGGACAGTACTATTGCCAGCCTCAAAACAGAGCCCTGGAATGGGTGTGAGGGGGACATTATTGCTTCCCACAAGAGGATGACATTTCATTTATAACTCTAGCTAGCTCTTCTGTAGCTCTGTTTTCATAAGAAATAATCATATGCTTCAACCAGAAAAATAATCAACCTCGACACTGAAGCTACTGTGCATTAGCACACAACATTTATTTGGGGAAGCCTTTTGCCATGAGCTTTCTTGTCTGGGTGTCACTGCTGTACACAGCCACTGCACCACTTCTGGCTGTTTACACCTTCCCTTTAAGAGGTAATGTAATTCCTGTGTATAAACCTCCCTTCTGCACAGTTGGAGGGTCTGGATATTTTACACTTAAAAAATATCAGCAAGGGCCAGATTATGTTTGTTGGATTTGTGTTGATAATTAATTTTCCTTCCATCCCATTGAAATGACAACAATATTACTTTATATGTACTTAATCAGAAAAAAAAAGAGAATTTTGGGTGGAAAAGCACAGACCCTATGATCTGATGCATCTTCTCTTTGCTATTTCCAACTACTTAAAGCATAATGTCACACTGAAATGCACACTTGGAGTGCTGCATTCACTTCTGACAGATTGTTATGTTTTTCAAGGTGACCTTCATAAAACATGGATTTTTTTAAGCTTATACTTCATTCTCGGGTCATAAGAGTTTCACACAGACAACCAAACTGCCAGCTCCTGCTTTCTAATTAATGCTTCTTGGAGGCTTCTGAGTGGGGGATATAATTAATAGCACTTAAGTCTGGAGTGCAGAGAAATCTATAGCAGATTACTGGGATGTTTATTTACTTCAGGATTACACACAAACTGCTCCTAGACCATGCCCTCTGGGAATTGCCCAGGCCCTGGCACCACCTTGACTCTAACTCCAGTGTAAGCACTCAAAAGGTTGCCCTGCTTATGCAGCGAGGCTCTGAAACTACTGAGGGTCTCTGCTTGCTGCACCCCTTGTCCCTGTTCCCATGTCCCATACCACAGCATGTTGTGTTTTTCACAAGTGCCCGGGGATTCTGCTTTGCCAACAGGTGCAGAAAATACCTCTGACCATGCCTGTGTTGTCACTGTGGAGCCCACCCAGGGGACAACCTGCTCTGTGGCCCACAGTGCAGGTACAGCATCTTCTGGGGCACGTGTCCTCACTGCATCCCAGATCCACTCTGTGGATCACAGGTAGAGGCATTATTTTGTGGTTTTATGCAGTTTAAAGTACCAGAAATAATAGGAGGGTTTTTCTTACAGTAAAATAAGAAAAGATGGCTGTTGCAAGTCATTTTGTCATACTTGCCTAAATTTAAGGAAAGTGATGGGATTGCTCTGGTGTTCACTCTTATGCATGCAGCATGGATTGTCACACTCCAGAGGTGCTGGAGCAAAATCAGATGCAAGTCAAATTGCCAGTTTAAATTCCTCCTGGCCAGCTGCTGCTTTCAGTGGTAATTTCCCGGCTGAAGTCAATAGAACAGCATTTTTACATATAGGCTGAGATCTTGGTGCAGAACAGGCAGCTGTGAAGCAGGATGAGTGCTCTCAAAGAATGAGTGGGAAAAAACAACAAAATTTATACTCTCTGGAAAAGCTGCAAAGACTATATTATCTAGAAACATTGCCAGACTGGGGACAAGGGGGAGAATTGACATCAGAAATCCTGCAAGACTGTGCAGGACACGTTATTTGGAGGGATTTTTACAAGAATTTGGCATGTTGCAGGACAAAAAATATTCAGGTGGTTAAGCAATTAAAAGCTATTGAATATTTGTAACTCCAGCACTTGGCAACAGAATATCACTGTCAACTTCTTTATGCAAAGGGACATTTTGATATTGTACTTAAGATTGACTACTTTTCTAATGGCATAAAATTATTACTTCAGTTATGCATAAAATAGGAAAACTTCTACTGAAACTTGTGCAGCCTGGTTCTTTCTTCAGAAATAACAACACAGAGTGAAACTGCCTTTGAAGAGAAACATTTTTCACATACTATCTGAAGGTTAGTAAGTCTTTTAATCTTTAGCCTGTTTGCTGGCATGTGCAATTTAAAATGCACAAAACAGACTATCAAAACACCCAGCTATACATAGTTAGAAAATTCAAAAGGCGCATCTGAAAATAGGCTTGGAAATTAGGGTGCTGCATGAAATCCTGCTCTTTGAGTAAGGACTTTTTCCCTGTGGATGCACCTCAAAAAACAACCAAGTTATCAAACACAGGTGGCCATAGGGCAGTGTTGGAATGAAGAACAGCTCCCAAAGAGATTCTAAAGAGGTAAAATCTTGGTGCTATTAAGCAAGAGAATGACTAACTGGGGAAATTCTTTATTAAATATCCTCCCCTAGAAAGTTTTTCTTTCCTTTTCTTTCTCTCTTCCAGAGTCATGTGAAGTTCTCCTGAACTTCAGCTCTGCAGATACAGTTCTGTGAGCAGAGCCTGCACTTGCTGGGGCCATTCAAGAAGTGACAAGTCCTTCTAATGAGGTGGGATACACTGGCATGGGGACACCCAGGGGAAGACCAGAAACACATGCAAAACACAAATTCGCTCACTGATTTCCTTTTCATGCACTCTAGGCAACTCCACACACAAATAAAGTATTTAAAGATAAGCATTTTCTCAAGGGTGGAAACTTAGCAAGGCTAAATGGGTTAATTTCTTTAAGCAAGTGGGTGGATGTTTTGGGTCATCTGGGGACTGATGTAGAAGCACTGAACTGTAGTTAGTCAGCCAGCCGAGGGATCAGCACCAGCAAATGGAGTAGGGAGAGAACCAAGAGCTTATTCCTTATTCAAGTATTTCTTAGGAGAAAGAAAAGTTGCTTGCCAGTCCTTCTTGATCAGATAGTCTCTAAATATAGGTAAAAGGTGCTACTGTACCAAGTCCAGTCATATAGGAGTTGTGGCAGGTTGTGAAGGACTTGTGATAAATGGAAGGGTAGATGGAAAAGCCCTAAACCACAGCTTGGTCTGCCCAGGCTAATCTAGCTAATCTGGGCTTCTTTGAACAAAACAATGAAGTAGAAAAATAATGCATGAGGCCTTAAAAATTGCTATTTATTGGCTGCAGAACACCCACATTCAGCTCTTTTTGACTTTCTCTGTGCTGCATGGAAAAACCTCAAGTCAAGTGTCATTCAGGTAAACCTACAAATGGCAAAATAAATCCTTTTTAGGTCAAATACAAAAATAGCTTCAAAGAAGGATGCATATAACCTTGTTAATTTGCCAAAATTTTTCAATCTTCATCACTTTAGAAGCAAGGTTAAGAGAGTAGATAAAGGCTAAGAAGTACAGAAGGTGCAGAGAACCTTTATTTCAGGTTCAGAGTCTTAAACCTCAGAAGCAAAATAATGTCATGCAGAAGAGATTGACAGTGATGCCCAGTGTTGGGAATCAAGAGTTGGAAGGACTGCCTGTACTAGGCACTCTCATGATAATGATGCCAGGAAGATTTAATTTACCAGTTTGTTCTAGGAAAGGTAATGACCTTAACATCACGGGAAATGTATCAAGAGGTCATCCATGCAGACACACGCTGATTAATTTTCATAATAAATGGAAATAGATGTCCAGGCACATGAATTTGCTTGGAGGAATGAATTTATATATCCAGCTTTGTGTTTAGTATAAGAAGAGATAAAGAACATTTTACTGATATGTGGGGATTTAATTCCAGCCCCTTTGAGAATCTCCAGAAAAAACACATTTCCAATTCATTTGTGACCAGACAAAAAAAAATCCCCCCAAAACCTACCAAATCAATAAAGGGAAACAATATCACACTGGAATAGCGATGTGCCATTTTCCCCTAAGTGCTGTTCATTTGTTGCTGTGCCACAGATGAAGCACCATATAATGCCTCTGTTAGAAAAGGGTGCTTACACATGCATTACCAAGGATATGCTCTTCCTGGCTGAGTAATTCATTTTTGAGCAGCATATTACTGAGAAGGTGAAAAGTGGGTGTCTAAATGCAACTCCAGCACCCACTGCAGAAATATGACTGTGTAGCCCAAACCCTGCTGCTCCAAACCCTGGAGATCCCAGCTGCTGGGGAGAGTTTTTCTTCACAGATGGAAATGACATGTGTTACATGGCTTTTTCTGTGCCCATCCACAGAAGGGTTGGCACAGCTACTTTGGCTGGAGGAAACAAAGCATGGTCATGATGCAAGAAAAAAATGGAAGAGGACGTCTGATGACCTCCAAATGGAGTTATCCAAAATGCCATCCAAATGGCAGAACGGCACAGGAGATGGGAGCTGCCACGTAAGTGTGCCATGCATACAATGCACACTTTAGCTCAAGATTTCTCAAGCTGGGCTGCAAGCAGTGAGTCACACAGAGAGAGGAGGGTTATTTATGGGATTTTGGTTATCAGAGGAACAACATGAAACAGTCAGAAATGACAGAGAAGTGAGAGTGCTGGATGATGGCAAACAGCATATGGGGAGCAGGGGAGAGGGAGCTTTTGGCATCCTTGCTGCAGTGTTACATCTCAGTGTAACTCACATTGATCTCCAGAGACCAGTTCATTTCTGCTGGAAGAATCTGGCTCCTGGGAGTCCAGGCACAAAATGAAAAACTCTCAATTTCTAGAGCACCAATGTTAGTGTTTGCCAAGTGTTTTCTCTTTTTTATTCCTCCCTGCAAACCTTTCTTTTTTTTTTTTTCCTTTTAGAGCCAGTGGAAAATTTAGCAGAACAGGCAGTTTTCCATCAGGCTTAGTTTTGGAAGTTGAACTGATTTAATACTTGACAGGTCAAGTTAGTATTTGCTTATCCACTCTATAGTCTGAATTCTGATGCAATTTTGTATGTATAGGCGCATATGCATATGTGGTTGTACAAAGACACACCAATTTTTGCTCTTTGTAGAGGTACCAGGGCTATTTTCTGTCCTAAAAGCAGAGGGAGAATATGTTAGGTTAAAGACTCCTCTTAAGTAAATGCTAATGATTCTCATTTCCAGATACACTATTATTTTTGCTGCCTGGAAAATAATGCTCTAGGATGGTGCTGATTTGTTCAAGAAGGAGCATGTTATTTCAGTCACTGTTGAAGTGCTGTGTCCTTTTGGAAACAACACAAACCTAAGAGCTTTGATTTCTTTTGTTTCATTCTAGATATTTTCCCTGTTGTCCTCAAGAAGCCTCTGGAGGCTTGAGCAGAGTTTTGGGTGTTGAAGGAGTAAGTCAATGTTCAAATCATTACCTCTAATTTTCCTGGAAATACTTCTTCAGAATTTCTGCTTCAGCTGCCATTTCTTCTTCTGTCCTCCACTTGTCAGGGGAATCCTCTTTGTCGTGTCGTTGCAACTTTTTGAGGGAGAAAGAAGAAATAAAAGTATGTTGATTTTTTTTTCAATCTAACTATTTCATGTGTCTTCAGCATGGACGGAGCTGGTGATGAAGAGAGGAAGGGTGAAGGTTGCTGGTTTAGAGTGGTGACAGTGGTTAACTGGCTGTGCTGCATTTACAAGGACAACACCAGGTGCCAGGGTGAGTGACAGGCAGTGACAGGCTCAGCTTTGTGGGGTGATGGTCAGACACCTTGTGAGTCTCTGATGCAAAACTGGCATGTAAAACAATAGGATAGCACTCAGGTACTTTGAAGCACCCACCACACCAGTGGAGTGAGCAGGACACCTTGTCACAATTTCATGTAAATTTTTCTCTCTGTCTTTTCCTCTGCCCATGGGGCCACCTTTCCTACCAAAGACGTATTTGTGATAACAAGGCCCTGTTGCAACTGTTTCCCACCAACAGTTTTTTTTCTTTTTTTTATCATTCCCTCTCTGCATGCACGTTATTAATCCTTCCCTGCCATTGTTGAAAGCAAGACACATCCCTGGTCTAGAAACAAAACCTGTTGTTTTAAGCATAATTATATTTCACTGATTTCTTGGAAAAGTACAAGAAACATATAATTTTTGTGTCCAACCTGCACACTGTGATCACAAAAATCCACTCTATCCCATATGCAGTAACTATTACATGATATTGTCCCAGACATGATAATTTCTTCCTTTGCCACTCAAGAATAAGGGAGAAGGTGACGGCTTTGCTCCTTTCCTGAAGAGGGGAGTTCCATATTATGGCAAATACTGGCACTTGAGTGACTATTTGTGCACATGTCCATTCAAAGAACGCCTGACACTTTGTCAAGTGAAGGCAGCATTTACACCAGACAGCAGAAATATTTACTTAATGGAATAAGTATTGAGATTCCATTGGTTCTCTAGTTTTAGAGCACAGCACAGACAGCATTAACAGCACCAGTGCTTCTAAGGAATTTCATAATACTAACTTTTTGTTAATGTCACAAAAAAAAAAGTTGAAAATGAGTGAATTTACACCTTTTATTCCAGACAAGTGTTAGCATAGAAGATGAGGTGGTGAAAAAACAAAGATGAAGCCATCATGAACCTGCCAAGCAAAGTGCATTACTGTATATGGCATGTTTAGCAATAAACTAGGATTGTTAGCATACCTCCAACTCACAAATACTTTTATTTGTGCTATGTTTCTCCTACTCTGAATTTTGCTGCCAGCTATAGTCCTATGTAGTTTTACACTCTGCAGCAGAGATTTCTCCCTGCTCAGCCGATGAAGCTGTATTAGAAAGCCATTTCCTTTCATGCCAATACAATGAAGTAGCTGTAGGCAAATTAAAGAGTATTACTGTTCGACTTGGAGAAGACTAATCTTCATTGTTAGCACTAACTGTGTTATAAATCCATCTTGTAATAATGCCACAGAATTTGAGAGAAAGATTTAAAAGCCAGGGACTGGTACAGTGTATACACTATCAGCACATGCCCTGTGTCCACGTGTCTGCTCTCATCCTCTGCACACACCCACAGAGTGCATAGATACAACAGCTGACTTGGCAATGAGTTATTGGAAAGATTATTCATCATCTGTACTTTCTATGGACTGGGAATGCTCACACTTCACAAGAGGATGCACCAGGACAAGGCAAGTGGTAGTAAATCTGACTGAGGTGTGAGCTGTTTTCTGAAAAAAAGCAGTGTCTTGCTCCTTCAACCTAACACTGGTGGGAGGTACAGCAGACAAAAGCTGGAAGGCAAGGGAGAGCTGCCCCTGTTCCTCAAGGTCTCCTTGTTTAACCCACAAGAATGCTTTTAGTGACATGATCTGGCTGCTGTTCTCCCTTGCTATCTTGTTTCTGCACAATCCAGGTGAGAGCTGGCTCCATGTGGAGACTGGTAAAGTGGGGGTGTGACTTGTAGATTGTAATTTTTTTTCCTGTTCAAAGAAACTGAAGTGAGTAGTAATAAGGAGGGTTAACCTGCAATTGGCTGTTGTTGTCTAAATTAAAACTGTGCAGTTACAGACCACAGTGACTCCTCAAAGTTGGCAAAGGCAAGGGTTTCTTCTGCTACATAACAGCTAACCTTTAAAAAGAATCAATCTTTGACTTAAGGTTAAAACAGATGGGGAGCAGCAATGAATCTTGAAACTTGCCTGGAAGCCCAGCAGCCCTGGCTGCCAGTGCACAGCCCCCAGGACACACAGCAGCCCCAGCCTGGATGGGAGCTCAGTGCCGGCGTCTCGAGCCTCTCGATGAAAAGGTGCCTCCACATTTTGCGGGCACACTGAGAATGTCAAACAACAGCCTGAGGTGCTAAATCAGTGCCACAGCCAACACATTCATTGTTCAACTGACTTACAGATCAGTATTACTTCAGTATAAAATTGCTACATCTACCCCCAAACAGGGTCCCAGGACTACTCTGTGCTCAGAGCTCTTACTGTGCCAGTCATTTCTGAGTTGTAATTGGCAATTATCACCCCAGTGCCACTTACTTTGTGGTATTACCAAACTAACACTGCAGATCTTGGAAAAAACACCTCTTGTGACTGTCTACCCTTCTCTGACACCACCATCCTGCAGCTCCAGTACAAGCCAAACCACAGAGTCAGCAACTTTGATGCAAAATAGTTAAATTATGGATAATCTTGCAAGACGAGGAGTCCAGAGGAGGACAAGAAGTTGATAAGAGGACTGGAGCACCTTCTCTATGAACACAGGCTGAGAAAATTTGGGCTGTTCAGCCTGGAGAAGAGAGGGTTGCATGGAGACCTCACAGCACCTTTCAGTATCTGAAGGAGGCCCACAGGGAAGGGAGAGGGACTCTTCATTAGGAATTGTAGTGATAGGACAAGGAGTAATGGGTACAAATTGAAATAGGGGAAATTTAGTTTGGATATTAGGAAGAACATTTTTGCTGTGAGGGTGTTGGGATACTGGCACAGGTTGCCCAGGGAACTTGTGGACGCCCCAACCCTGGCAGTGTTCAGACACACTGGATAAGGCCTTGAGCAGCCTGGTCTAGTTGGAGGTGTCCCTGCCCATGGCAGAAGTGGTTTGGGACTAGGTGATCTTTAAGGTCCATTCCAACCCCACAACATTCCATGGTTTTCTGGATGCTAAAAATTTTGCAGGTTCAAGATCAAGAGCACCAACACAAAATAAAGGTTGCCAATACCAACTCTAGCTCAGGGATTACACATACTACAGATCCATGGAAGCTGAAAAGCACAATGCAGGTCCACCTGTGCACCCCCCTGGTTCTTCAAATCCCCTGGATCTGCTAGGGATCCCTAATGGTGACAAGGTAATATGATCATGGATGGGTTTGGTTTCACGTGGTTATGTAATGTGTTCTTGTGTAAAGTACTTTTCAACCAGATTCAGTTCTCCCTGTGAGGGCCTCTGTAAGCTAAAGCTACTTTATGTAATTTTTTGTTTGTTTCTTTTAATAAAGAGACGTTAAGAGAATCTCCTTAATATTTTGGCTAAGTTGTAAAGCTACTTCCAGGAGAGAAGAGCATAGATATTTCAGTTATAAATTTTACTGATTTAGAATTCAGGTGGGAAACAAACATAACAGTTGATACTTGTTTCTTAGGGACTTCTGTGCCTTGGAGTCTGTTCATATTCACCTGCACATCCAAGTCCCAGCTGTGAATCTCTGCAAACATCTGACTTGCTATGGAAAGTTTGGATTAAACTGAGGAAGCAACTCTCTCTTACACCTCGAAAACACTCCAAGGTTCTACTCAAATTAAAGGGAAAAAGAGTGCCTCTATTTGCCGGATATCCATCCATAAAAAGTAGTGAATTATCCATCTTTCCTACCTGTCAGACAGTAAAAGCTGGATAAGTTGAGCTGACATCCTTACTCAGATATATCCAAACACAGACTAGCTTGAAGTTTGTGATGCTTTCTGTACAACAATTCTGCTTCTGCAAACTCAGTGCACACAAAGGCAAGGTCTATAAAACCTTTTCTGTAGGGCTCCAAACTAGTTACCACTTCAAAGCAGGTGGTACTTGGCCTGTTTTCTTAAGAGAAAGGTGAGGCAAAAGCATCTCACCCGGTGGACAAAATGTTTTACTGCAGAACTCAGAAAACCCTGAATTCTCTGAAGCCAAACCTGATTGTAGACACTGACTACAGGAGTGTCTCAATCCTGAGCATCAACAGGAAGGTGAGCAACCCCTTCAGCATAGCTTAGATAACCCCAAAAGGAGGGAACAGGATGGGAGACCATGAGCAGCTCTTTTAAACAATCTCTATTATGCTAAATTTTTCTTTTAATATTCTGAACAAGCACCAAGACACACATTAGTCAATTCTCTAATCACAGTTGCCCGGCAAATTACACACTGTATCTGCTCCACATTCTTCAAGCACCAAGACTCTTGTTTATAACTGCAAACATCTTCTTGCCTTGCAGTACAATAAATGCACTATTTCTAAGATATGCCCTTCTTCAAGCAGATCATTACTGATGTCTGACTTCTTGGGCTTGCTGATAAATTATCCTCTTCTTTCACCTCAAGCAGAAAATGCTCTTCCACTGATAATCTATGACTGTCAGTCTTGATTACATGTAAACAATGGAGTTCTTTGAATATTTCTGCTTGTGAAAAGTGTTCATTTTCTCACTCATGTCTCCCAGTGTGAGATGCTGGCAGACCTGACAGCTGTGCTTTATGTTATTTTATTAAAGTTGCTAGTGCTGCAGAATGGTCTATGTTTTTATCACTGCAATTCTTAAGGGAAATACAATATTGTTTTATAGCATATTCACACTGGGGGACCTCTCCTTCTTGGCCTTTGTGGAGGAGCCCAGAACTCTCAACACAGCAGACTACAGGGGAGTTGGGTCTATGACTAGCTGTTACTTGAAGTGATATGTATATGATGTTTTTTTCTTATACCATAACACCATCAGAAAAGCAGCCTGTGCAGTAGCCAAAACTATTGGGAAAAAGCTTTTATGGTAGCTAGAACTATTCTCACTCCCCATGAATATTTATAATTGATCGTTAAGAGTTTATAACCTCCAATGCATTTAACTAAAAGAAAAATTATAGTGATGGAGAGTAATTACACAAAACTGCAGCAACATAACAAAACTCAGCTGCTTCAGCAATTATAAAATTCAGTATTATCAAAACTAGCTGCTAACAAAAAAAAAGAATGAATTTTTGCCAGTGGCTTGAATCAGAGATTAGGCATTACCCAGCTGCTGGTGTTCATTATTACCAACACACCTTGGGATATTCGGGCATCTTTTCTATACTTAAATCCTACACTGTGGTGGAATATTGAGAGTGATATCTCAACATCAGATTAACACATGAACCATGAGCAGGCTGAAAATCTAATTTCTTCTCACCAGTAGCAGCCCTTTTCCAGAGGCTGGAGACAAACTTGATCCTAGGGCTGCTACGCATTGCTTTGCCCATCTCCCTTAGGGCAGCAGAGTCGTGTGGCCGACACACTCCAGAGCACACCCCTGCTCCTCTTCTTGCACTGCAGCTCTGGTGGAGCATCCCACGCCATGGGATACCAACTCCAGGGCTGAGCTGGCTGTGGCTCCTCAGCCCTTTGGTGATACTAGGAGCCTCCTGGTCCTGGTGATGACTTCCAGCCTTCTAAGCCTCCTCTGGTATTGCTTTTACAACTTAACTCCTGAATTGCTTTCTTTGCCCTGTGCCCCCTGGTCTTGACCTCCTTGCTCTTTTCCCCCAGTGCTTTCTTTCCTTTCACTTCGCTTTGTATTTCACTTATAACCTAATAAGAATTCCCTTCCACCCTACCCCACAATGTGATTAAATACAGCATTTACTGCTGTTACGGGTACCTCCTGCTATGCTCCAGCCTTTCCTCACTCTCTGCTGTCTTGCTGAAAGGAGTACAAGCTTTTTGATAGATGCCCTCCTCTGCCAGTCTGAGCCTCCTGCCTCCATCCCACTTGCCTTCAGTTGTGGCTCAAGTCTCGACTTGACTTGCAAAGTAAAATGAAAGAATAATGGATGAAACAGTGGTTTCATGAAGCTGCTTCGCAGGGATGCTAGAATCACATGGCCTCAGACATCCTGTTCTGTCTGCCTGGGGGAAATCATTGCAGCAGCTCCCAGCCCTGGGCTTGCCTCCCAGCTGAGGATCGCCCCTCTTCTGCTCAGGGCCCAGGAAAGTCAAAAACAAGGCAGAGAACAAGCACAGCAGGCTCCCGTTTGACCATACAAGAGACCTGCCAGACTTTGTGTTAATACAGTGCTGGAGGCCTCTCTGCCCCCATCAGCTGCTGTGGGATCAGGACTCCTTTCCAAGCCCCTTTTCCACTGCTCCCCCTCACAGCCTGAGCAGCTCAGACAGTTCAGTGCTTCCTGCATCTCTGGGCCTGTCTCCATATTTAATTACAGCTACAAAACTGCTGTAATTTAATTGCTCTAATTTACAGTGAACACTGCAGAAAAGACCCACATCCTATAATTTTCTCATCTGCTGACTTTGCTTATGATTCTATATAATACAGATATCTGCGTTTGCATGAATCAGAAATCCCTGATTTTGGGGTGGGTTTTGCTTGCTGCATTAAATCGGAATTACATAAGGAGATGGGAAAAAAGCCTAAATTATCTGCATTTTATATGAGACAATTTTTAAACTATCTACCGGAAAATCCTTCTCCAATTGTTTTACTGCTTCTGCATGAAATATGCTTCTACCTCACAGCTGCTGATATTGCTGCAAAGCATATATTCCACTGGAAACCTCAGTTTATCAAAGCTATGTTTTAGAGAGTGGTGGTTCTTTCCCCTCCTATCGACTCTTTGTCATAGTGACTGCAAATATTTTTTCAGTTTTATTGTTGCGCTTTGGGGAAAGACTTGAACCTCACACTTCACATGGACATATGAATAACTCTTTAGCAAAGCACTTAGTTGAAGAGAATTTTGTGAAAATACATAAAGGTTAAGTAAAACCCTTAAGCATATGTGTTTAAGTGCTTTGCTAAAATAAACTCTGCAAATCCCAGTTTCTAACAATTCTGATAAGAAAAAAGAATAAATGTAAAAGGAATCTTAAGAAATTTCCTTCTGAAAATATAAAAGATAAGTAAGCCCACAAGCAGAATGACAGTTGCATACAAAACACATTTGCCATTTAGTGAAATATGTAGTTTGCACTCTGAAGAGCTCAGATCTTGACAGACTTCCAGTTTGGCTCCAACTGAGATAAAATTCTTGGAAAGTAAGCACATTATAAAGGAGATACTTGAAGGAATATCCACTGGGGTAAGAAGCCCTGCCAAAGACTTGGGGAACTCCTATTTACAACCTGATTTGAATTCAGGCAAGAACCTATCAGTGTTTAGATACATTTTCACCATGCCCATTATCCTTGTAGTTAGCAGACAGTGTTAGAAACACCTCTGTAGTCTTCTTCACCTGGGAAGAGAAGGCGGATTTTTGTGTGGAGCTTCCTAATGTCCTCGGCTACAGAGGGCTGTCTGTACAAGAGAAATGTGTCACACAGAGACCTGGCTAAGAACTGGCAATGTCATCAGTGTGATAATGTCAGACGAAACCTTATCCCGTGTGCACAGCCTGCCATGCAACATTACTCATTTGGAAAAAGGGTATTTTTAATCAAGGAAAAGCACTTTAATCAAGGATAGAGTCAGTGATTCAAAAATTTCATGCAGGTGCATGTATTACTTGACTGAAAGCCTCTTCCCAAAAGGTCAGAGCTGCAGAGAGATATGCATGTCCCACTCCAAGAGCAGAGATAACCTTGAGCTGCCTGTATCAGGCTGATGTATTCTGGCTCCTGCTGCAGTGAGTTTCAAAGTCAGAACTTCCCTTAGTAATCTTCTTAGCTTTAGACAAATATATGCCATACCCTGAGCACACTCAGTAAGATTCATGACATGCCAAGGAAAACATATGTGAGTTAAGGAGGTTGATTTGGTTTATTTGCTTTCTTTGTCTTTTTCTGATGGCACAAAAAATATCAGCTGCAGGTCCGATGGCATTGGCACAGAGCCAGTTCACTGTGCAGAGGAATGGGAGCATGCCCTCATCTGCAGGGGAAAGTTCCACCCCTCTCACCGCGTCTCTGGGATGTACAGGAAGAGCCAACAGTGGTCAGAGTGTATTTCTTGCTCTCTGGGGAACTAGCTTATTCCTATTAAAAAAAAAAAAATCCTCACCCTCAGCAACACTTAAGATGAAATTAAGAAATTAACATGGAAACATTCCATCAGTGTGTTCTGGAGTAACTCGTACTCTGAGTCACTCCCTCCACTGACTGTAGGAGGATTTCAAGGAGACTTCAGTGTCTGAAATGACAAATACTGCATATTGCAGGTGAACCATGGGGGCTTCAAAGCCTGCTTTTGTGTGTGCTTCTCAGAGGACCCCTAACCTGCCAACAGACCTTCCCAAGATGATCCTGTCTGCTTTCCCCAGAGTGCTCTGGATCACAACACTCCTGGATAAAGCTACATCCTCAGAACAGCCTTTTCCCCCAGGCATCTCTCAAATACTTCTTTAGCTTTCAGCCTTGCACATGCAAGGCTACTTCACCACCGAGATTGCCTCCCTGGGATTTAGGTAGCCAATACCCTCTAGTAAGTAGGTAGTAAAATAGGTTGAGGAATAAATTGCTCTCGTTCAACATTCACTCAAAAAAAAAATGGCTGCATTTATTTTGCAGCATATTGTTTTATATACTGTTTTGTTATAATAAGTCATGTTTAAAATGTCATGACATTTAAATCAACAGCAGTAAGAGGGAAATGCTGAAAAAGAGCAAGAAGATCAAAAAGAATCTGAAAAATCCTGGTGAGACATTATGGGCCAAACATTCTCATTACAGTAAAAATAGTCACAAAAGATCTTAAAACTCACCCATGAGAAATCCAGTGTAGACAAACCCTCCCTGCCCAGGTCTCTGTGTCCCTGTGGTGTCCCCAGGCCTGTGACAGCTGGGAGGTGGCGGCTGGCTGTGGCCAAGGGAGTCGGGCACCTGCTGCCAAGTCCTCCTGGTGCTCTGCATCCCCTTGCAGGTTCATCCTTTCTCTGTGCTGCCCTTTGCCACCGAGCCACTGCAGTACTCTGGAAAGCTCTACAGCACACACACCCTTGGAACTTGTTAATGCCACTTGGCTCAGTGAGGCTGTGCTGTCTGTGCTGTCATATAAATGGACGTTACAAATAATATAAAAGACTGCTTTAATGTGGCTTCACAGCCTTTGAGGAGACACAGAGCCTACCACATCTACTACTGATGAGCCACATGCATAATGGCAGATTTTCACCAGAAGGACTTTTAATGTTAAAAAAAGAAAAGGGTGTGGATCAAAGGAGCTACTCTGCCCCTGCAGATTCAATACTCTTCTTTTCCATCAGGTCTGGACTCATATGCCAGCATCCCTCACTGCTGCCTCCATGCTCCCTCACCCCCCTCCAAGGGAAAAAACAACAACTGCAACAACAAAACAGATGGTGATGCAACGAAACATTAAACCTGAGCCCAATACCTGAGCTGTACCATGAATATTTCACTGCGGCACGGGGTAGAAATGACAACAAAATGACCTTTTCTACCATCTTAAGGGATATCTAACCTTGTAATTGCTATAGACACACTGAAGAAACACAAGAGAGAGACAAAGACTATTTAAAAGAAGTTGTGTATATTTTTAAATACTACTATCTCTATGTTCCCATTACAACCTGCCAATACAGATGACATTTACTTTTGCTCTGAGAAATGAAAGAAATTCTAAAAGACAGACTGCATTAAGAATCTACTGATAGTCCACTGACCTAGTGGGATAAAAACCAAACAAGTTTTGTCAAGGGCAAATGTCCCAGAGTCTGTAAAATCATCTCTTAAAGTAGCAGCAGTAAAAGGAAAGAAAATCTTCAATGTCTAAAACAGTTTTTAAACCCAGTGGAGGCTCACAATGATGCAGTAGCAGTGGATGGCACCAGACCCATATATGGGAGCAGGACTGGAGATTTCAGGTGGTCAATTAACAGTTCCAGTTTTCCCAGCCCATTAATATTGCTGTAAAACTTATGCAGGAAGTTGTCCTATTAAGAGACATCACAGGAGGTTTTGCCCATGTATTTCTTTCCCTATTGTACAAACTACACAAAGATATATTGCCCATAGCAAATACAGTCTTAGATTTTGTTTTGGATGGATGGATGGATGGATGGATGGATGGATGGATGGATGGATGGATGGATGGATGGATGCACGAGGTGTAAGAGGGAAAGTGAGGAACAGTTTGGCATTGTTCAAGCAGACTCCTTCACCCCTCAGGTGAATCTCTGAACTCATGCATGAAATCAAATGATAAAAAAAAGTCAGAGAAAAGGGGCTCAATCCAGGAGACCTTATTTACTCAGTGAAACTCAGACTGGGATAACAGTGGCTTTTCAGGAGGTGGAGGGGCACGGGCTGCCTTCACTTTGAGGAGGAGGAATCTTTTTGTTCTTCTTTCAAGCTGCAGTGTTGGCCTTCTGCTGAAATCCCTTTTCTGGGGTATAAGGCTACAGTTGTACCCACATAGTGCCCATGCAGAAAAATAAGGATGGCATAATAGTAATGGAATAGAATATTCTGAAATTAATTTAAGTGAAGGAACTGTGAATTTGGGGAGAATTAAATTTTAGCTGGATAGACATGGCAGTTAATTAAGGCTGATAGCTTCTACTAGTAGAAAGGTGGTTTTGATGAAAATGTATTGAAAATATTATTAAACTGCCTAGGAAAAAACAGTTGCTATCGCCCATGCTAAAACCTCCCAGGCATCCCATGTTTCTATATAGAAATCATATACTGATAGCATTTGCATAACAATTATTATTTAATATGTAGACTTCAGTATCATCACTTTTGGACAGAATTAATATTAAAACTTTTGAGAATAGGTATTTTAGAAATACTCATCTGAAAAGTCACAGGAACTTTTTTAGTTTGCAATATTTTTGCAACTTCTGTTCTGGTGATGATACCTTGGCAGCAGATCACCACCTCCTCTTTGCATAATCCAGAGGACATGGTCCAGAGCTATGGAAAATCCCACACTGTTTGGAGGGGAGGACCACATGACCATGCAGAATGGAGGGTAGGAATGGTATAAAGGCAACTTAAAGCAACCCAAACACTCCCAATTTTCAGAGACAAAAAGTAATTTTGTATGCTTTCACTTCAATCAGTTCGTTCATGCCTTAGGAAACAATGAGATCAACAGAAATGAAAGCAGTTTCCAGCAGATGTGAATAAAACACATGGCTCTGCTGAGAAGAGCTTGTACGTTATTCCAGAAGCGCAGTCAAAGACTTGTGGATTAAATGCTGTGAGAACGGATCACACATGGACTTGCTTCATCTGAATTTACCAGACTTGGAATTTGCAGGTTTCTCACTCCTCCTTCAGGAGGGAGTTGATTGGGGAATCAGTAGTACAGTCACACGCTTTCCAGAGAACTTGCAAAATAATTTTATTTATTTAGACACATTTTGAAGTTGCAATCAAAACTTCTTTCACAGGTCTGTCTCTACATTTCTCTCCTTTCTTTAGGTCTTTTTTCTTTAAATTATTCTTCAAGTAAAAGTTTTAAAAAAAAAATACCATGTTCTCAGTGTGTTTCAGGGTTTTCCTGTGCACATACTGCGTGGTACAAAAGCACACTAGCTCTCCCCATCCATCCTGACCCATAATCATTATTAAACTTAATTGCAGAAGACACTGTCTTCACAGTTTTATTTCTCATATGACATCTCGTGAATTGCTTTTAAGAAAAGCCATTTACTATATATATGTAAACTAGTACTCTAATGTCACATTTTTGTTTGCACATACCCTTATATTCATGTCAGCTAGTCCTAATGTAAAAGCAAGTGGCCCTTCATGTATTTCAGTTAGGAAACAGTAGCATGGATTTTCATAAACCAAAAGTTTGACTGATACTATGCAAAATCTGTTCCACTGAAAAATTGGCATCTCGCCCATCATCTTCCCCAAAGTTCAGTATCTTTGTCAGTGCTCAGCTACTTGACTTCTTAATTGTCTGTGTTCACTGGCTGTATCAAATGGAGTTTTCTTTTTGCTTTTGCTCACTGCATATTACATCTTTTAATTGGTATATATAATTACTTACCACAATCTGCCATGCCAGATTTTCTAAGCATTAGTCTAATTAACTTAAGCTTGATAATTATGTTTCAGATATCATAACAATATGCACAGAACTTGCAGATTATGCTCTTGGTTTAGCTGTTTCTGACAACATTTTTCTCCTATTACCTTTTCCTTTTGTTTTTCTCTTTCTGTACAGGGTGGAAGCACAAGCAGAAAGAGGGACTGTTTTCCTCTTTAAATGACTCCAATGTTCTCCAAAAGCAAAAGCTGGCTGTTTTAAATAGGAATCCATCAAAAGTAAGTCAACACAAATGAGAATAGATCCATAATGCAAGGATTTCCTCTTTTTAGAAGAATAAAAGATAAATATGTCACTGAAGAAAGAATCTTGAGATTCTCATAGCGGAAATTGTAGAGCATTCTAGCACAAACCTACAGCATTTATGTGCAAATTATGAAAGTATTCAGACTTTGCACAGGTCTCCAGCCTGAGCCATTCTAATTATCCGCCTGTTGGCGACAGCCTGTCGCCAGGGAGGCAATAAATAAGAGATAACGTGCCTGGGACCTGGCACACGCACCTCTCCAGCACAGAGAGATCATCCTTCACAGAGGGATGCAGCCCATCTGAGCAAATGAAATATGCAAGTCTGAGACCCCAGGTAAGAGTAAATAGATGCAGAGGACACTTACGCCACAGTCATAAATAAAGGAAAGAGAAAAGAAAATCTGTGACAGGCTGTGGGTTTGTATTTGGCTTTTTGGTGTAAATCAGCATTTCTCTTCATTCCTGACAACTCACCTTGGTATTCTGCTTTTACTTGGAAAATATATCCTGCAGTAGTTTATTTGTCTTACTCCTGGACGAGAGCATGGACACTGTGTCCCACCACACTGAATGGCCTCTGCCCAGTGGGACAAAGCCAGGAAGACCAGACCTCCTCTCCCTGCTTCCAGAGACCATGGATCTGTCTTGTTGACTGGAGTGCAACAAGTTCTGTTAGGTCCCAAAGGCACCCAGACCACAGTTTGGGTATTTAGGCTGCAAACTCACTCATGTCTGTGCCAAGACACTATTTGTTGGACTTTTGGGTGCAGCGGTGCGTAAGTGCTGTCAAGCCCACACAGAGAACCGCACCAACGGCATTGCATTTACTCTGGAGTCATGGTGAGGATTTAATCAGCTATAAAACACTGCTCAGCTGCTCCTGTATTTTAACAGACTTCATGGATAGAGACAGGGACAGGCAGCTCTTGCTGAAGTTCCCCTCACTCAAGCCCTTATTTTCAGATGATTGAAGGGCTGTCACCCTTGACAGAAAATATTATCAGCAGTCAAGGAAGTAATCAGGGTGGCAAGTACATAAATAAGCATAGTATAAATCTGAATATTGATAATTAGCATTTGATTCAATCAGATTAAAAGTGTTAGGCCACTGTAGCAGCAATCCCTTATAGAAAACAATTTAACATTCCAGTTATCTTTAATGAATTAACCTCCAAGTACGGCTGAGGTGTAACACCCTAAGAATCCCTTTGCTCATCTACAGTCCACTTGCAACTAATTTCACTTCACAAGCCCAGCTCAATTAACATTTTTCTGTATTTCACACATCAGTAACTGCAGTACTGAAATATGCACTCCTTTCCCAAATTTAATAGCTGAGATATTTCATTTTTTTTTTATTCTACAAATGAAGGAAAATCATTTCCTGCTACTATCTCAAACCAATTAAAATTCTTTTAATATTGGCTTTACAGCTCTTCGATACATATATGAACCAAAAAGTCTTACATTTTTCACATAATAATTACTTGAAATTGATCTGCTATGCAGCACTCCAAAGACAAAGGGATTTACAGTAAGCAAATTTTAAAGTTTAGTTTACATTTTTCATCTCTAGAGCTTTAAAAGAGTGCTTTTTGGTTGAAGGTTTTATATTAGGAAAGAAAACTCAATTGGTACAACTAAATTATTTTAATTTAAAAAGAAAAGAAATTGGAAAATGTACAGATTTATTGATAGGCCTGGAGGAACACACTGCCTTTTAGGCCACTATGGAACTACAATTACTCAAAAAGCTATTGTAAAATAAAGAAAACATTTGTATAGTAAACCGTGTTCCTCGTGTGGCACTGGTAGAAGGACAGATCGCTGAGATCTCACAGAGTTATCAAATGCCTCTCAGATAGGGAAGCCACTGATCAGTCTCAGTAGCAGGGCAACTGCTGGGCCTCATGGCTCTTTCCTTCTACTTTCCTACTTTTTCCTGGTGAATTTTATAAAAAGACAGTGTCATTTAATATCATTCCCATTTTAATGGGGGGACATGGCGAGGAAGCTCTTGCTCTGCAGCACGGTAAAAGGAGCAGCATTTGTGAACAGATTATAAATCTGATGTTATTTTCCTTTTCACTCCATGTTTGCAGCATTATTTTAGAATTAAGAAAAATGAACACACATGTAAGATAACAGCATCCATGCAGCAATATGGCATAGCTGTTATTCCGCTTACAGGCATCCAATTTAATTTTATCATTAAATACCACACAGCACCAATTCCTATGTTCTATTCCATACTGATTTTAACCTCAGCGCCAAGCATTTTGTGCTGTGCTTACATCTAGAGCTCACTGTGAAGAAGAGCACTGTCAGCAGAGAGACATGTGGGGATACAGTACACGGCTCCTTCTCATATCAGGACTGTTGAATTTTCTTCTCCAGCTGAAGCACCCACATGATGCCACAGAACTTCACTACCATTCCTTCTCTGAGCTGCTGAGAGCTGCTATAATTAAGTTATGCAGATAGGACACAGCCATATTACAGCTTGCCCATATAGATACATAGAGTTTGTTTTGTATATTAATTTTTATAATAAATAGGGGCATGTGTAGCCTATTTGGTTACATGAGCAAATTCGTGCCCTGAAACATGATGTTCTCATTAAGAAAAGCTGCAAGCCCAAATCTTATCTGAAGTGCTGTTTACTTTGCTGGCAGAACAGCCAGCATGCTGCAGAGCCTCCATCTTTCACTATGCCACTCAAAATGAGAGCACCCCATAATAAATCTTGGAAGCTTAAAAAAAAAAAAATTAAATAAGCCAGTAAGAGGAGAACATATACTAAAAATCAGTAAGTGCATAATTTAGATAACATTATAAAATAACATTTTTAGATGGAGTAAGTTTTTTTATCACACCATTTCTCTCTGATATTTTATTCTCAGAGAATACTGAATATTGTAACATCTTGCCCTTACCTGAATTTTTACCAGCCCTTGGTTTTTATCACATACAACACTTTGGAAAGTCTAAATAGTAGTTAAAAATAAACTCTTTGCTAACATTCTATTTCCTCTACTTCCATTTATAACCAACACCACACTGCATTTATGCATGAATCTGTTCTAATGTCAAAACCTGTTTCAAGCCTGATTTTACTCATACTCTTTGTCAAGTGTCTCTGGGCTCCTGCAGTAGCTCTGATCCCCTCAGCCAAAGGGGATCCTTCTCCCTCTGGGGAGAAATTCTTTACATGAAGTGTGCACTTTTATCCCTGACCAAGTGTCCAGGGCCAAACCTTTGTGTGGTGCTCCACCTGAGCAAATGAAGCCTCCAGACTCCTTCCCACACTTTCTCCTGGCTGTAGTGCCCAGCCAGGGCCATCCTGCTTCCAGGAAAGCACTGGTAGGACACTCAGCTGCCTTAGAGCCAGAGAGAGCCCACAGGGTAGCAATTCACTGCCTCCTATCACAGCTTACTGGCACTATCTGGGCTGATAATTTCATATTTATTTCCATAAACGTTTGCTGCAGATGACAGTGCCCAGCAACCGGAGACATTTCAGAAGGTATCCTTGAGAACATTAGGAAAGCTATAAATTCTCTGTTAGGGATTATTTCAGTGGCATAGATCAAGTCAAGAGTTTTGATCCTTTCAACTCATCTCTGGGCTTTTGAAACATTCATAAAAATTTGGATAAATCTACTATTGAAAAAAAAATTTCCCAGTTCACACCTAAAAAGCCTCTTGAAAATTAACATTGAGAAGTATCTCATGTTCCTTTTTTAATGAAGGGAGTGGGAAAGGCTGACAATGCACTAAAGAAAGCAAAATAGTGTGTGCCAATTTGCTGTTTATGATGTGAAGACAGATCTTGTGCTGATTTTGGCACCAGTAGGAAAAGTCTATTATCTCCAACTCACCTAATGAGATCCTAGGTAGGAAGGACATTCTAGACAAATTTGTCAGTAAATCTGAAGCTGATTCACATCCCCATTCAGCAGGGCATTTAATTTCTCTTTCAATGCTTAAGAGCTGTTTGAACTCACTTAAGATGATCACTTGCTTAAATGCTAAAATAGGATTGCCCTGAATACCAGCAGCCACATCTATGGAAAAAACCCTTCTGAGCCTAACAAACATAGCTGGCTGTGTTACTCACTGTCCACAGCTGAGGGTAAGGACTCCTGCTTTAATTAAAGTGATTGAGTGAAGACATCTGAATGCTCACAGAGAAAGAAATTAGGTCATCATGTGTGTCAGAAAATTGCATGTAAAGCTGGATTAACACTAGGGAAGAAAGATGAGACAGTGGATGAAATTCTTCATGAAAATGTTATTTGCTAGTTCAAACCCAAATATTCTGACAAATTTTAGGAAAACAACATTTCCTACATTCTTAATGTCTCTTCTCTTGCATCTTCAGAAGCTTCTCTCATTATCACACTTCACCACTGTCATGTTTCAGTTGTTTCTAATGAACATTTGATCTTTTTAATAAAAAATATAGGAAATATGCATGGTGCTTAAGGGGTAAAAAGAACCCCGGCAGAAATGACCACATCCTGCAGTGTTTACTCATAAACATTTCAATAGCATGCCCTTTGACCTGCAGTGATAATTGGGGTCTGCAGGTCTTCCATAATTGTTTCCCTCAGCACAGGGAAATGCGAGGTTTAACAAAACAATCTGGAAAACTGTAACAATCACTGCTAATAAAAACAGCATAGGAAGGGAGGACCCTGCATTCATCCAAACAAGATAGCTTTGTATATAAACTCAGTATTGTTATTAACACAGGATAAATTAGTGGCTCGTAACTGGGCCTTCCACAATTACATTAATTTTGTGAAAATTAAGGTGAATAGTATTGACTCTAGTATTTCCATCTCACTTTGGAGCTTCAAAGAGGCAGTGTGAGAACAAAAGGAGTGAAGCAGGTTCCAGAGGAAGTGAGGACAGTGCTCCTTTCTGCTCCAAATATTCAGTGTCAGTCACAACTTTACTGAGACCAGTGTATCAGTCAGGACTATAACTGCTGCTCTTGAAGGAGATCCACCACCATCCTGGCCATCCTTTCCTTCCTTTGTCTATTTTTCCATCCTCCACTATGGTTTTCTTTTTCTCTCACTTTCAGTTTCATCTGATGCCAAAGCAGATGCTGTGCAGCACCCAGCACAAGGTACCTAATCCGGCAATGATGAGAGGACAGCCGTGAGAGGGTCTGGGATTTCTGATGCAGGAAGCAAGAACTGAGAACCACCAATTCCCAATCAAGTTATGGTGTCCATAGCATTGTTTCTTCTAAGAGACTATTTCAAAAAGCATGTTCAAGTTAAACCCCATGCTCCATTTAACACTGGTGTCAGAATGACATGTGGAGCTAATTCGATGCATCTGTCTGGGAGAAAAGGTGTGGATCATAACTGGCCCTTCCACGATTACATTAATTTTGTGAAAATTAAAAAGATAGAAATATAGAAATTCCATTTCTATCTGCCACTGTAAAGCTTCCCTGCAAACTGAGATGAAAATTCCTGCTGTTTCTGCATGACTACAAAGTACCCAATATCCACGGGCCCTTTCTCTAAGGACACATTATTAGCACGGATTGAATGAAAGAAATGACGCATTTGCGTATTTCCCCCAGCAAGCATTAGGTCAGCCCTTGGCTGCCTTGGCAAGGAGTGAAATCGTAATGGGGCTGAGAGAAAGCAAACAGAGCCCATCCTGCCAGGCAGCTGCCACTGCTCACGTCGGAGCCGTCGCAAACGGGAGATCGGGGCAGGTCTTGCTGTTGGTTAATTTGCATTATCCAGGATAAGCCCTGGAGCCAGCATGGTAACTCTGGATTCGCAGAGCTGTAATGGGGCTCTGACCTAATGTCACAACAGGAGAGCCAGGCCCCATCGGCAGCAGAATTTGACCCAACCAGGGTCTGCTGCATTCAATGGAAAAACATCCACTGGCTGCACTGGAAGCTCGTTCAGTGTTTCAGTGCCAGCAGGGACACAAAGTTCAAAAGGTCATGCAGAGAAAATATAAAGGGGAAATTGTTTCAGCGTACAAGAAGCTGCTTCAATCTTTTTTCTTCAAGCTGGTCTATCAGTTTGATTTTCAGCAGAGCAATGTGCCTTACCATGCAGGCTCCCCTAACTAACTAGGCAGGAGCACGATCGGCTTTAAAGAAAATCACGAGTTTGTCTGCAGACAACTCAATATTTCATTGCATCAAGCCCTGTTCTCATACTATTTTTTATTGATCAGAATATCTCAGGCTATTAAGTTTATTAATTAAATGATAATTTTTTTACTGGTGAGCATACAAGGAGATAAATGTCTTACAAATAAACTCAGATCTTGCAGGCTGAGTCATGTGGTGATTTAGAAGTCATTTATCTTTTTGTCTCCCCCTCAGCAAAAAGTAATCATTGTCACAATACTCTGCAAGTCTAATGTGGCTATGAAATGTGCAAAATAAAGAGATATTTTTCATTTCCAGCACAATTATACCAAGCTTTTATGTTATACTACTTTGTAATTGCTATGCTAACAAGAGGATATGGATAACTGCTAATCCATTTCAGCACAAACTACCACCCTGGTGAAGTAGGGAGGGATCTGATACCATTGGCTGAACCCAACATCTGTAGAGGCTGAATTTAGATTCAAAAGTCTCTGTTCTTCAAAAAACCCCCTGCTAGTATATGCCTGAATTTTCGTTGCTATTTTGAGCCAGGCCTGAGGTTGTCAGATGATGCTCTAATGCTGAGACACAGTAGCTCTCAGAGGAACTTTCCCCCAGTGCTGTTTTTCCCTTCCTGAATCACTGCAGAGCACTTTGATGGGAAAGAAGTGCTTTTTACCCCACTGCCTGCCCCACAGCAAGCAGAGAAGTTGATCAGGTGCCTGCTAAGCATGAAAATACCACAGTTCTTGGATCAAAGCCCTAAGCAAACTGTGGCTGCCCACTGACACCAAATATAAGGGTCAAGTAAGAGTAGAAACTCAGAGAGCAAATAAAATTAATGATTTTTGCACTTTTTGTTCTAAAAATTGAAGCTTTCTGTCTATTCTAGAATAGGTTAGGATATTCATAGAAAGTGAGATGTATTGTACAACACAGAAATGGACACAGCAAACAGAAGAAATTGGGAAAAAAAAGGTAAACTCTTGAGTAGAAGTCAGACTCCAGACTGGATCTTTTTTCTCAGGCCTTTTTTCTCTGATATGGTTTTGCCCAAGTAAAGATAGACTAAAACGTCTTCAAGATTTGGCCCATACATTTGAATACAAAATACTAAATATTAGTTTCTTTTCTTTAGCATTTACTAATCTCTTAAAAATCACAGCATTACTTCCCGTTGATGGTACCAATGGTTTTGGGCAGGCTGAACTAGTTTGGTCTAAGATAGTTTTGAATGAGACACTGCAAATCAGCCTAACACAAGAAGAGCCACATTCTCCTATGTTTGCAGTGTTGCTCTACCAGTTTGAATTGGTGCTTAGCAGAAAGAGGCAAAGGCTGCAAAGGCAATGTTCACAGAAACATACTTTAAAATAAATGGCACATCAATACAGGGAAAGCCTCTAATTTTTCATCCTTTCTGCAAGCAAGTAGCTGCCAGAGTACCAGCCCACAGGTGCTTATGGTACATCTGCAATTCCTTGGGGAGGAAAGTGGCTGTTGTTCCAATAATAGTAAGCTCCAAAGACCTTACTGACATTTTCCAGCGGAAAAGTAGGGCATGGTGTTAGCAGCATGCACATATACACCACATGCAAGTCCTTTGGCCTGAAGCACAGAGACCACACTCTCCACAAATCCACAGCCATCACACAGGTCAGGCTGCTCCGTGCACTCTAAACTAGGCTGCTTCCATCGAAGCACCTCAGGGGAATTCCTGCAACATCCCATCCTGCTCTCCAGAGCTGTTTACTTACTGTTCCAAATCAACATCTGATACAGATTAAAAGAACCATAAAGTGTTTAGAGAAATCAAGATCATGCATGTCCTGTGACAGCTTCACTGAGAAGCAATGATGCTGCACTGAGTGTTAGTTTGTCAACCTTTGCTACTTACACAATTCACAGCCAATTTAATTAAAAATATAACAGATCTGAAAGCTGCTAAAATGCTTGCAATGACTATCAGTTATTTGATAAGAGTATGAAAGAGCCATTAGAAGTGAACTGTAAGCAAACTTTTTCAAGATTGAATAAGAAGGGCATTACAGTTCCAGCCATTAATGCCATGATTTAATAAAATTAGCTGTCCATCTTGCCTTAGAAACTAAGCATTTTTTATCTCCCTCACATTTACAATCAAAATATGCTTATAAAAGGTATAGTAAATTTCATGGTTATGAGCTGCACATTTTGCATTCTGAACACTGAAACAGCCTCCACTGACTCACTTCATCGTTCAGTTGATTTAATACAAAAGCTTTTCCCTCCCCTTTTCTACTTGTTGATAAGATGAGTACTCTGTATTCATTAGTAATCAAATACAATGGCAAATGCAATATTGTTGCACAGATGAACTGTTTTTATTACCAACACTTTCATGTTTAAATTATTTTCTTTAAATAGTTATCTCTTGTTATTCTAGTTCAGCTTGTGAAGTTCTGACAAACAGCTTGGACAAAGGATGCAAATTCAAATAAATGAAGAAAAAACCCCAGAATCATATTGATTACATCATTAAAATAGGAATGTTTAGCCATACCCACAAGCCTTTGAGATTGCCACTGTGGGATAGTCCTGGGAGAACTATGAGTAGGATTCTCCGAAACAAAACATGCACAAACCTTGCTCAGCTGCTTTTGTCTCCCGAACACTTGAATTCTGATTGCCTTTACTTTGAGGTATAGATTGGTCCCAGCAATCCTGCTCAGCCCTGCAGGGTCCCCTGCCAGCAGAAGGTACTCACTAGATCAAAGTCAAGCATCTACAAGTTGTGCAATCCTGAGGGTGTTGGAAAACCTCCTCGGATCTTTCACAGGTTTGAAGAAGTGGAGACTTTCAGCCCTGGGAATGCACAACTGGGAGGTCAGAACAGCATTAGTGCTGTTATTTGACTAATGAGATCCATGAAAATCAAATTTTGAATTTAATTCTCACTTGAACAAACAAAGCCACAGGTATTTATTTTATGAGGTACATTTCTCAAATCTGTCTTCTAACTTGAGGAATTCAGAATACCTGCAAAGAGAGGCAAGCAGGTTCAGAGTAGCTCAGGTGGTGTGCCCACAGCAAACTCCGGCACAGGAGTGCAGATGTAAAAGGCAGCCTGCACTCCTGGGAGCCAGGACTGTCAGATGCACAGCTCCCCTGCTGAAAGCTTCAATTTTCAAAATTGTCAAAAAAATGAACCAAAGGAAAAAAGAGGTGGCTTTCTTTGATCCCAGAGCTCCAAGAACAGAGATTTGTAACAATACTGCACTATATATAAAATATATATGGACACACAAATACATGTACAAATATACGTTTAAATACGTTATATGTAAATATATATCAGTACATATTATATGTATGAAAAACAAAAGTTAACAAACCTTGTGCTTGACCCCTATTCTTAAAGGTCTCAAGTTCTGTTTTGAAATTAATTTTATACAACTTATCATTTAATATTTTTTCTGTTTAGAAGTAGCCCAAATGATTTGCTTTGTTGAAGTATTGAGAAGTTAGAGTATTTATATGTATAGCAGCAGATGCTGCTGTCTCTCTCACAATATAATACAACTTTATAACTTATACTGCCTTTCATAGCAACTGCATTTCCAGATGGACAGCATTAAATACAAGGAAGAAGCGAATTCAGGCAATACACAGTAGATATGTGTATTATGATACAGTGATGTAAAGTGTTGTTAAGACACAGTGTGATGAATAAATTAAGGCATTGAGCAACAAGGCAAATAAAAGAGTGAGAAAAAAAATGAAAAGAGAGGCATATGCAGATGATAAAATATACATAAGAAAAAAAGACAAAAGTTGAAAAAATGGAGAGTTGATGAGGCAGAGAGATACACAGAGGCTGCTCCAGATGGTAGAAACAACAGAAAAGGTTCTCAAGCTAGTGTGGCAAGACTACGTACAAAGGAGCACGGCATGGTTGCAGAGTCTGCAAAAAGACAAGCAAAGGCTGCATGAATGACTGCTTTTGGAAATAAGGGGGGACCTTGAAAACACTGCAGATTTTTTTCTCAGCATGGTCAGATTGCTTAAAGGCACCTGATACTACGGCTGTGAAAGGGTCCTTTAGCTCTGGGGCTTGAGGAGGCTCTATTGCCCTGTCAGGAAAGGGAACATGTTATTACACAGTCTGACAACCACTGGTCAACAACAGGGACACACAGACATCTCCATGAAGCACACAAGGAGTGTACATGCACACAAGGAATCACTTATCTACCACACATACACTGTATCAAAAGTTTGCCCAAATGTAGAGCTGACCTGACCTCTCCACAGTACACACTACATATGTATGTTAGATCTGCCTTATAGCCTCCCTGTATTTTACATACAGTGTAGAGAAGTCAATCCCAAAAAATACCCTGCCACCTGAGCAGTTTTTAGCACAGACTGAAGTGATGCATGATGCATATTTTTTTATATTTTGAAAAGTCAAGCATAACTGCACCATGCTACACTGTTTTAAAAATATTAATAAACAAACACTAAACAATCTCAAATTTAGCTCTTAGGCCTGAAGCTATGATACATGAGTGGCAAAGTGGCATAGATGTGTTGGCCAGAAATTACTCAGTTCTAAGTAAGTGGCAAGAGTGCTACTTGAAATCACCAAGCATACGCTACTCATCTGTGGATCTCTTTCACTCTCAAGTTGTCAGTGTGAGAACAGTGCTGAAAAGAAACATCCCTCCCTTAACCTCCACTAACAAGTCTCCACAACATCTAGGCTTTCAGACTAGCAAGGTCTGGTGCTCACACATAGCTTCCACAGTGGCATTTTCAAGCAGAGAACAACAGCAGTGACACATTTAAACTTTGTTCTTTTCCATATCCAGCTTTGTTTCCTTGCCCATCATCTGTAGTCTCTGCCAGCCCACTCCCAAGAAGATCCTGGTATGTCAAACAGGATTTAGCTACAGTGCTTGTACATGTAGTCTTGGTCAGCTCAGAACACCCAAATGTATAAATGCTGTGCTTAACATTCCTCCGACAGATCCAATAAAGCTGTAAATGAAAAGTAATTGAAGCAACTTTGTGCCCAGGAATAAAGCTAAATTAAGTAGCAAGCACCGAAGGGATCAAGACCTAAACCACTAGTTCCTACAACATGGAATCAGTCACTCTGGCACATCTGGGCATTCAGTGGTCAGAAATGAGCTTGATTCTTATGCAGAAACCCAGTAAATAACCTACAGGTAATTTAAAAGCCCTCAAGAGGGCAGTCAGAAAAAGCCCAAGTCACTTAACTGAATTACTGGTGGGACTCTGTATGGTGGCTAAACATCCATCTCTCTGGTGTCAGCTGTGGAAGGCAGTAAATGTAATCTATCCAGTGTAACCAAACAAAACAGCATGCAAAGAATTGGTAGCAATTCGCTCTTCTGGCTACCTCTTGTTTTATGCTCAGATTTGAGGTGGGTCATCACAAAGGACTTGGATTACACAAAAAATCTGTGATGTGCTACTGGCTCATACTCATATGAACATGACAGTTCAGAATACGAAATGGAATGTGGATGGATTCACTGAAAAACAACAAATCAAACCTTAATCATCAGTTGTCATGTTGACGACAAGACAGTGCTATTTTATAGGAATAGCCCTTGGAAAAAGGTTACATTGCTCATATATAACCTACCTAACACAGCAGTTAAATAAGTTTCAGTTAACTATTAACACTTAGAAATCATTAATCTGTTTTGCTTTTACTTTTCAAGTAAAATTCTCATTAGTGTACCACTGGATTCACTAATTAATGGCACACTCCTCTAAAGAGCATGTAAATGTCATGTGGGTCCAATGCCTGTGCAACAGAATTACGGAACATCTTCAGGACCAGAAGAACTGTATGTTTTCATAATGAATTTAGGATACTGTCAGTCATGATCCTTTGCTGGGAACACCATGCTGAGATGCCAGCTGAGATCTCCAGACTGAGCAGGGGCTTGGGCTGTCAGAGCAGACCAGATCTGAACTCTTCAAAAAGGATTAGGTCTTTCTCAGAGTCATGGGCAGGAACTCAGCACAATCCCGTAGGAAATCAGAGCAACCTCTGTCCAAGACTACAGAAAAAACAATGTCTGTCAAAAATAGAAGCAAGATGCAAACAACCATGGCTAAGTGCATGCCCAATTTGGTAAAAACAAATCAACCACCACTGTAGGTAACCCAGCTGCAGTTATTCAATCTGATTGAGCAGAAAGAGCATTATTAAAAGAATTAACACATCCTGTCCTGAGATTTATTTGTATGGAACCAACTCGTGGGTGAGATCATGTAAGAATTGATTTTTCTGCCTGACTTTAAAAATAAGGTTATGGAGAGATGAAAAACCGTTATCTGAGGTGTCCAGAAAGTCTTAAACAAAACTAAATCATACCTAAAATTCACCTAGTGCATGTATATGTGTTATCAAGGGGTGGTAAAAGTTGTTGTAATGGATAAATTATTAAATAATTTTTTTAACTTTATTTTTTAAAGTATATCACATATTTTGAAGACAATGGGACTAACATTATTTCATTTACTAACTAGGTCAATAAAAATGGCTGTAGCCAAGCACTCTATTAAAAGTCCATAATGTTATCTTAATGGAGGAAAACTAAGAGAGTTCTTTTGGAAGTTTTCCATAAAATTAATATTGTAGAATTTCAGTGGATGTCTTAAATAGTTTAAATAGTAATTTTTATTAACAGACTTAATAATAGTATTAAATTAAAATCATTACTTTCTCTAAGAGGAAGTATTTACATTCCAAGCATCTTAATGGAATTTATTCTTGAAAGAATTTAGAAACAATGCTGATTATTCAACATTGTGAAGTGGGAATTGGCTATTTGGCATCCACACATAGAAGATCTGCCAATTTGCAACTACTGTAGCACTTACTCGGAGCCTCTCTGTCTAAACCACTTTGCATGGCAGCCGTCCAGAACCTTGACCTGTAATACAATCCACCTCCTTGTCAAGAGCCTTTCTTATTGGAAAGCGTTAAACTCAACCAGCAACTAAGCAAAAAAAAAAAAAAAAAAAAAAAAAAGACACCTGGGTAATACACAGGGCAAATAACTGAGAAAGTTGTTGTTTCAATTTTCTGCTCATACCCTGTTTCCCTGGGCTTTTCACCACTACAATTATCCCTTTGGTTTATCTTAGGTTATCCTGTGTTCCTTATTTCTGTGGCTACATGCTTATTGAAGGTCTGTGCACATATTCTGCTGAATGGCATCTTCTTATTTCGACTGCACTTACTACCTGCTAATAGGGTTAAAACACCCACCAGGCAATGCAGATGAGCTGTGTGAGCCTCAGAGGGTTGTTGAGGCTTAAGAGCAGCATCCACAGTGCTGGAAATGACACATCCCACAAAACCAAGCGCAGCACAGGAGGCAAGTTTTTGGCAAAGGGAGGGTGCTGGAAGTGCTGTGCATCTTGTTCAGCTGGAGGAAACCCCAGCTCAGGGGCAAAGTTGATCACCATCCTTAACTCCTGGTGGTGAGCAGAAAGCATTAATTATGATATAGCTACTGTGGCCAAAAGCAGCCATGCATCCTATGCCTGGAATTAAAACCCGCAGAACCACAGAAAAATTCTGCTTTGAACTCATGCAGGTATTTCTCAGGGAGTTCATGGAGAAAAGGAAAGCCCTGACCTGACAGAAGGGTACTGAAACAAGTTTACCTTCCTAGTAACTCAGTAGATTTCCAGTTCTGCTCCTAAATGAACAAACTCACGAATTTCTGATGAAATCACTACATTTAATATCCAAACACAGTACACAGGCAATTGAAATTAATACTTTTGGAATGGAAACTAATGCTTATCACTGGTCTTGGGTTAGAAGAGTCCATTTTCCTGACATTCTGGAGTTGATTATAAAAGGCATCACCAGCACCAGTTTTGGACACAAGGGTAACACATGCACACACCTTCCAAAGTGATCAAAAACTCATGTCCCGCCTACACCTTCTTCACCTTCCAATCAGCCAGGGGCGAGGGGGAGGTCACGATGACAGCACTGCAAACATAGCCTGCACAAGAGCCAGCACAGCTCCCAGGCTGGCCACCTTCACTGGAAGTTTTTAACAAAAGCATGTCTCCTTTCTGCAAGTTGTGTCATCTGAACACTGACTTACTACCATGAAAACAATGGATTGAACAGAAGTTATTTGTCATTGTGTAATCAGTAGAGATAACCAGACTGCTTCTCGTTATCGATGTTAGGCTGGAATGGACATGGGTAAGAGGTGTAATATCACTTTGCAATTGCTCCTAACACTGGAACATTCCCCCCTGCCCCCAAAATGACTTGCCAGAGAGTTAAAGCACTTCCACAGAAACTGGCAGAATTGTGACATTCAGAGAACAGGCCAGAACACTGAAGCTATTTCAACCATTACCTTACCAGACACATTAAAGGACCAGATCCAAAGGCCATAAAAGTTCCAGGAAACTTTTTGTAGTCTATAATGAGGTTTGTATCAGGCTCCAGGTCCCAATCAGCCTTCCCTAGTTTTGGTATTCATGTTTGCTAAAATTACGAAATGTCCTTTCATTCCAGAGAATCTTATCAGAAAATTGATCTCTTTATATATAAAGTCTTCAGGCAAGGTAAAGTCCTTTCAGGAGTTTTATGGTTTCCTATCATTCTTTTCAAAACCCTCTGGAAACTGGAAAATATGCTCATACTGTTTCCATGTTAAAAAGAATGGTTAAATAAAATAGAAATATAGTTCTCAAGTGTTTGCAAATATCCAGCCTTGTATTATTTCTTTGGCAAAAATGGAAAAAGTTAACATCAAACAGGTAAAAAAAATTTCATAATTAATTCAGAATGACACAATTATTTACAGAAGTACTTACCTGAACATTATCTCATTCTCTTATTTATAAAACCTATGACTGTGTCCTCTCTATGTATTTGAATTAAACTATCTAATGCGAGTGTTATATATGAATGGCTCAGCAAGACACTGTATTGTATCAACACACCTTATTCTATGTAAAACCAGATTGCTAGTTCTGGGACTGTAAACATGTCAGACAATAATTTTATTGCTTTGCAGGTAGCAGAACCCCCAATGTTCTTGTTCCGAAATGGTGATTGAGTGATAGCTTTTAATATTGCCTAATGATCACAAACATGTGGAGTCTTGTGTTAACATCTGGTTTATGGGTAAAGTCGCACACAAAACTACTCACAAAACAAATAATTCCCTGCCCTCTGAAAGCTAGAATTAATAGAACAAGGACATGTTCTTTTATTACTGAAGAAGAAGTAGCAAGGCATGCTGCAAACATTTATAGCTATGGTTTATGTAGTGCAACTAACTGAACAAATCACTTTGTTCAAAAAATTCTTAGAACTCACAAGCTCTAAGGAGGGGAAAGCAGTTTGTCAGGGACATTGAAGGAAGAAATAACCACAGAACCAAATCTCATAATTCTGAGAATGGCAAAGCTTTCACTGCAGACAAGGAGAGCTTTGCCTAAGGGCAGCCTTAGCCAGTAACATGTGATGTCCAGGCAAACTCAAGAACTTCTGAAGGTAAAAATAAAAACCCCGTGTCAGTTGTTCCATCCTTACGGCTCATTTTTATATCAGTGAGCATCACATAACAAATAAAGCCTCAAGGACTATTAGAAATCACCCTACTTGGTCACAGCTACTACAATTTTACTTACAGATCTTCTACAAAAGTGTGTTACACAAGCTCCACTGTGGACTTTCCAGTCTTTTCACATTTATTTCAATACCTCAGAAACTGCACTACCGTACATTTTCCCCTTAAATTCTAGCCCAATTCTTTTGTCTGGCTGGACTTTTTCCTAAGTACCTTGATCTTTCCAGATGTGAGTTCACAGCCCAGAGCCCCATCATGGTATGGCTTCCACAGAACTCACTTTGCCTGCAAGGCCTCTACTCAGGGCTAGGAGTGCATGAGAACAAGCCCCTCACACTTCCTTTCACAAACCTTGGGCCAACTTGCACCTCTTGCTGGGCTTTTCTGGAAGGGACAGGAAATAGCCCTGGGGGAGCAGAAACTGCTGCACTGCATAGATGCAGAGGATGTAGAGGAATTTGTTGTGATAGTTTAAGGATATTGTGGTCATTTTGCAGGCATTTATAGGGAACCATCTTGTGTTCAGAAGGCTTGAGAAGTCCAGCCTGCAAATCTACTGCTCTTAGTGCTGAGATACAGAGAATGAAATCCCCTGAGCAGAGGGTGTACACAAGGGCTGTTCCTTACACACACCCCTATGCACCAGAGGTCTCACCTCAGCAACACTCTCACACCTGGGCCACAGGTGCATTGTAAGAATCCACCAAAGCCAGTTTAAGTACCAGTGCAGACTTGGCTACATGCTGCAGGAAATTATAGGTTCTCCCAGTCCTCAAAGCATCTCTTTCAGACAAGTTTCAGAAGAAAAAAACCCATAGTATGAAGAATGCTCTGAATAACACAGAGAACAATGCTCAGCATCATTGAAACTGTCACCACCCGGCCCGTTCCCTGGAACAGCAGGGCATGACTGCTCTCCCACCTCGGCAGCAAACAGCCCCTACTGTGCACTGTGTTCTACGGAGGGTGGCTTTTTCAAAATCCAAAACTTCTAGAGCTGAGATTTGGTTGAGACTCAGAACCTCTGTCCTCTAGACCCTAACATATGCATATATTCCCTTTCATGCTCTCACCCCTATAATTAACTGAAGAGTCATATATTTTAACAAACTGGTTAATTGAACACAGTTAAGTTGCAAAATTTAAGAAATTTGCCACATTTACATACATAGTAATGAGATCAATTTCTTTCAGCTCATGTAGACATATTGAGAACTAATGAGGTACTTAAAACGTGTATGGAGAAAGTCTACTTTCTATTTCCATGCTGTAACTTAGAGCTTGTTAGGAATTTAGCTCTTTATCAGTTCGAGCTATGGCACTTACATTGATAGAAGGCCTGTTAGCGGTGGCTCCTGACTGCATTAAAAAGTCCTTTAATGCAGTTTTGTAGTGGCATACATCTCACTACAGTGCAAAAATGGGCAAACACTGAAGACCACGTTGTTGGAAAATACTTTGTCTGAGAACACAGCAAGCAGAGGGCTTATCCTTTGAAGGATA
Organism: Platysteira castanea; assembly: GCA_013397175.1. Classification (NCBI taxonomy): domain Eukaryota; kingdom Metazoa; phylum Chordata; class Aves; order Passeriformes; genus Platysteira; species Platysteira castanea. The sequence goes on from VYXC01009976.1 coordinate 81,201, forward strand.
ACATCCACCAACTCATAATTTAGATAAGTAATTCAGAGGCCTTTATAGTAAGAAATCCTTTATCATCATTTGAATCTATTGAAAAAGACCCACAAAGGTAAAGTGCCAAATTCTGGAACTGTTACCTTTATGGGTCACTTATAACAACAAAACACTCTTTCTCCAAACACAAAACACAGTGGTAATTTATTTCTTCAAAGAAATTGCACCGAGAGAACATCTACAACACAGTACACTTCATAGACTCAGCTCTGGGTTATTACATAGGAAGCCAATTTTCAGGCAGAGGTTTCAACATCTGAGCACAGCCTTGGATACAGCTCCAGGCAAATCTGAAGTTTCTCATTAAGTTAGACATGTGATGAAAATGTTGGGAGTTGTTTAAGGGTGAGGAGAAAATGGACACAGATATTATAAATGTACAAGGGAAAACAGAAACAAGCGGAGAAACCTTTGACTCTGGCACAGAGAGTTACAGGTGAAGTTAGCCCAGGAGAGTCTCAGCAGGTCCCTGCTTCCTGCACAGGCATCCTGCACAGGCTGCTTCCTGCACAGGCGTGCTGGCCAACCCACAGCAGCACTTTAAATTTTGCTACCTATCAGATACTTTTTAACCATAGTTTGACCGTGTTTGCTGCCTTTCAAATCCTCTAGACATTTTATTTCCCTGGCCCAGATATTAAATGACACCCTATGTATGCAATTGCCCTCAGCCATTAGGCTGAGGTCAGTGCAATACCTTTCCCCAGGGGACAGGAACTCCTTATCCATGGAGGCAATACTACTGCACACATATCTCAGCCTGACTCCCTGGGGTCACTCAGGTTACCAGGGACATCTCTGCAGCATGACTGTGAGCTTCAGGTTTCCAAGGGATGCACAGAATAGCTTTTCACAGCTTTTTCAACCTGAAGTCTTTCTTTCCCTCCTTCAGTTAAAATGTCTCAACAACTTAATTTTACTCCTGCATTTGTTCTCTTTTGAAATGCCCATTTACAACATGACAACTTCCACCAGGACAGTACCCCTTCAAATGCCAACTGAATCCTGGATGTGAGGCTGAGGGCAGGAGCCACAGCAATCACCTGCACTTTGAGATTTTCAGATCCAACCTTCAGCTGCTGAGGGCGGGAGAGAAAACACCCAGCCATGGCTGAGTGAAACAACCCCTAGACAGCAGGAGAGAAGCAGCAAAACCTAAAGCTGCCAAAGGAGGAGTTAAACAGCTGTCTCAGGATGCTGCTGTGATCTCACTGGGGTCACCTGCCTCCAGCACAAACTCCATCACCCAGCCTGAGTGGAAACATGACCCTCTGGCACCAAGTCTGTTGTTGTGAGGCAGCAAAGCATCTTATCCCCTGAGTCACTCCAGCTGTGGATGTGTCTGAGGCTGGTGCTTCCCAGCTGTACCACAATTGCCCTTGGCTTTCATCACTCACCTCTGCCCCTATGAGGCCAAATCAGCTCTGTGGGATTTTGTGGGATTTTGTGGGCTGAGAGCTGGGCATCAGGCCTGGCTCCCAGTTCACAGTGAGAACTGGGAGCAGGTATGGGGGTACACCAACTCTTCCTTCCCACAGGAGATGAGAATCTGCAGAATGGAGAAGGAGACAGCCACGGGCTACATTTGATTGTGGATTTCCTTACACTTAGTATGCATGTGCTCATGTGCAGTATGTTCAGCCTGAGTATACTGCCTTCTGTACCACTGATCATACATTTGCTTGTCATTACAGTGCTTATAAGTAAATACAGAGAAATAAATAAGAATACTTAGCACTTTAAGCCCATTAAAGCATTGGCAAAGTTTCACATGAGATGGTCTTTAAAGCTTGATGTATGGCAATAAAATTAGTCCAGAAAGAGACAGCTGCATAAAAACAATGTATGCCTTCACATAAAACTGTGAAAAATATTTTGACTGGCACAGATTTTAAGGTAGGCTTATTTATTAGAGCTGTGCTTCAGTAATTTACGAAATACAGAATGGGAACAAGAGGAGCATCAGGTGCTTGCAGAGGGACAGTTCCAACGAGCACTCATTGCAGCTGATGAGTCTGAAATCACACCAGGCTGATATCAAAGATTTGTACCCAGTGTTGGGCAATTGTCATGTTTTACAGAAAACTAAGAGCTAATGAAGTAAAATTAAAGATAAGTGGAGTAGTGGGTTGAAAAGATTATCTAAAAATAAATTATGAAAGGAATATCTGATAACTATAGAGTAATTATTCTTTAAAAAATCTGGGAGCATAAAGTTTGAATTAAAACTAATACATATTTTTTAAAATTGTGTTTCTGGACTACATGTGTCAGAAAAAACCCCATCCAATCTGTGTCTTTAATCCAGTTACCAGTAATAGAAAACATTTTCCCAGAGAGATGCAGAAAAAAAACAGATTGATGAAAGCCTCTACTTCTTATTTATAGCTTTATGCAATTTTTATCTCATATCCTTCTTCGTATCCTTTAATTGAAAAGCAAAATTTATACCTAAGAGCAACACTGCAATGAGAAATGGTGCCTGCAGATGGGATCTGAGTCTCTAAAGTGAACAGAGTCACATGAATGATGCAGCGTTCTAGTTTTGGTGTGCTCTTTTCTATCTGTTAATGATATCATGAGACAAAGACACAGGACCAGCAGCAGTAGGCTTAGGTAGTTCTTTCTTACCCTGTTTTAAAGTGCTGACTGTAGTGGACTCAATTCACACAGGCCAAGGAAAAATAGGACATCTTACTCTTTGGAAAATGTAAAATGAGACAGAAAATCTCTATTTTTAAACAAATATTAAAGGTTTATTTCTTTTGACAAGAACTTGGGCTTTAAAAAGTAGATTGCTTTGCCTTTTCATATCAGATAAAAAGTTTCAAATAGTCAGTGACAATATGTACTGGTTTTCCGCTTACGCCTGGACTACCACCGAGCCTGTCTCGCATGAGCAAGGTCCTATTCATGTATTCTCTTAGTTGACATATAATGAATTCTCATTACCAGTTGAAGCCTGTGCAGCCACATTACAGTGCATTTATGTTCTGATATGTACATAGACATCAATTCAGATTATATTCCTCTAACTGCACAAATTAATTGCTCTCTGATGAATTTTACAACACCTAGTTTCTAAGGGTTTCTCCTGAAAGTAGAGTGAAAAGGTCAACAACACGATCAAACACTACTCTGTTCAACATGCTTTGAAGATTACAATTATATCCAGTTAGAAGTTTTTGCAATTATCACATATTGTAAGTTTTACATTTTAAGAACTAATAAGATCCTTTTGTATTTTACTCTTCCAAATGTGTGCACACACCACCCAACTGCAATTTTTGATGGATTGTTTCAGCTTAGTGGGGAAAATGGGAAGTCACTGTCATTTGCTATTTTTTCTCAGGCAAAGGTCTCCTTCTGCTTGGAAGTTTACCCCCAGTGTCTGCAGCCTGACCAGGACTCTTGAGACAGAAGAAGAATACAAATGAGCTGACATTTAGTGTCACAAATATTGGTACTACTTTATGCCTGTGTGCAATTTTTTCATGGAAACATGCTAATGTAAGGAGAAACTCCCCAGGTATCAGTTTCTCCATGCTGACCACTGTACACAGCCTCTAAGCAAAGGAGAGGCACGAAACCAATGTATTTCCCAGTCTGCCAGAAGGCATATTTTTCTCATTCAGAAGGGTATAGATAACAGATAAGTATTCCAGTTGATTTTCAGCTCTTCTCGGAAAGCTACTCATGCACTTGTACCCCGGAGAGCAATATAAGAGCAAGACTGTCAAACTTCATCTTTGTTGCAGACTAATTACAAAACCTAGGAGCCTAGTTTGCAAAACTGGGCTTCCTTTGCTGCCTATCCATGCTATTTTATGTATCTTAACAGTATGGGGTTATTTTATTATGGTAACAGATATGCTCAGTTTCTGGGTCTCTTCAAAACAGCAAAACAGGCCAGTGCCAGCACCACCACCACCATCAGGAGGAAAAGCTGGCAATGTGCTAAGCTTTCCTCAAATTAATTACCTGCTGAAGCCACAACAACAATTAGTTTGTTGATTTGAATTTTACCCTCAATACAAACACAAAAGGAAGAAAAGATTAAAAAAGCAAAAAACAGTAATAATGAAATCGAGGTTTGGTTGTCAGGATCTCTCTCTAGTGCTCCAATACAAACACACATGGCTGTGATTGAAAGCCCATTGCTCTCAGGAAGATTTGATTACTCTCCAAACACAAGAAGGAAGTATCATTCCTCAAAAGCCTGTCTTCCACAGTGTAACTGGGGCTTTCACATCACCATTAATTTAGCGTAGCAGCTCTCAACACAGCCTGTCCCACAGCAGCTTCATATCCAACTTCATTTAGAGACTGGCCTGTCTCTAAATTTCTCTGCTGGCTGAGTCTGCCCCAAACTGCCCAGAGAGCTAATGACTAATTTAATGAACAGATTTTAATAATCCTGAGCTGCTACCACATCAACCTTTTCACTGGACTGGATTCACACATTCCCTACAGAGCCATTTCTATATCTACTTTTACATACTCAGGCGCGTTCTGTGCCAATTTGCTCACTGTCTTGGATGCAATATCTCTTTGGAGCACAAAGACCTCATTATAAATATAAGTAACAATTACAAGCCTTTTATCTCTCAAGGGAAATTTTCTTTGAACCTACATACATTTAGCATATATGTGGGTTCCATATCTCAGCTTGAAGAATTACAAACGTATTTACTGAGTGTTGGCAAAACTCTTCAGATTGGTTTATATTCCTAACATGCAAATCCAACAGAATGAAATCTCTTTTTGTGAGATCTATCTTCCTCGCCATCAAGGGAAAGATGAGTCAGGTCTCTCATCGGAACTTTTTCATTAAATCCTTCCTTATTCTCCCAGAAAATTCAGGAAAATTGAAATTTCATCCATTGCTTGGCTTCAAGCAACTGTGACACAACTTATAATTGACCTTGATATTTGAGAACTTCACAAGATGGCAAATTACTAAGAGGACCTATAGGTCAGGCAGGTTAAGAGAAGTCGAATAGTGAATAGCAAGAAGGGCAGCAGATGCAACAGTATGTAAATTAGGTATTGTATTTAAGCCAACATAGTGCATTATGCATGAAAAGGTGAGTAATAGCAAAGAGTTTAAGAAGTCTGTCTACAATTAATGAATCCTAAATAGCTTTATTAATGTAGATCAAATTCGCTCTTCTTGTGGGAATTTGACATTTACTAATATGCTTCTCTGAATTATTCAAAGATATATTTAATATATATACAAAATTGTATTGAGTATGCTCTTCACAAAGGCTGCATTATATCTGTATTACAAAACCTATAGGGACTACTTAATTTCTAATCCAATAATCATCAATTAAATAATATTTAAATCATACTCTAAGATATCTGAGTCCAAATGTTATACAGAAGTCTGCAAAATATTGTTTTATTTGTGGCCCGTAGCAGAATCTCATCACCTATCACAGAGCAGGTATTCAAATTCTGATTTTTGTTCTTGTAAAATATAAATCTAGTATCAATTCCCATTGTGAAGAAAAACTGTAATTAGTAATTAAATTACAGTGCATTAAATTTACTTAACTTAAGTTCACCAGCTGGGAAAATTCTATGCCTCTGGGCTTAACAATAACTCTTAATCTTGCTGTTGCCTGTACCTAATTTTTTGAACTTGTATTATAATTTTCTTTATTGGAATTTCATTAAAAATGGTAATGTCATTACTCCTGTTAATGCTCAAAACCAACACCATAATCCTGAATTTTAATTAGTAGTTATAATTAATCATTAGTCATTAATGAAATATTTAGTTGCTAATTGTCTTTGAGCACCCAACTCCCTAGGCTTATATGCATTTCACAACACATTTAATTTCTCACAGTTTCTGTTTAAGTGGAAGCATCAACCTGACTAACTTTTAACACTTTCATGTGTTGCAGTACTTCATGTGTTTTATCCCCTACTTACACCGTTCAAATGGACGGCTCAGAGTCCTGATTAGTGTTTCATTAGGGAGACACAAATGCCTCAGGTATGCAGCAGGAGAGACAAAGATATCTGGGAGGTAAAATTAGTTCATCCAGCACTCTTTTCACTCACTTTGCTGTAACTGAAGCCGTAGATCTCAATTTTCCACCACCTCAATGCCAAACAGGTCTGGGTTCATCCACCTGACATTTGGCAACACAGGGAATGGCTGGAATGAGTACCTGTGCTGCCTTCGGAGCAACAGTGAGTGCTGGAGGGTCCCAGGGTCTCCATGGGCACGGGCAACTGCACCCCTGACTGCAGGAGCTGGGGTTTCTGGAATTAGGTGGGGGGATCTCAGCGGACTCTGGTTAGATGCAAAGCTGTGCAGACACAGGGAAGATGTGATCTGCTTTTAGAAAACCTGGCTTGATCCTAGAATGACTGTGGGGAGAAATGTGCCAGTGTGGCATCTGGGATCCACACACCTTGAATTTGGGGACAGAGAAAACAATGTGCAAAATTTTGAAACATGTAACTTATTGAACTATTCTTATAAAAATATGTACCAGCTTCCTTTTGGGATTAATTAAAAACAGACACTGGCTAGCTAATGGCTGGGATAACAAACAGTCTTTTGATGTTTTCAGGTGGTTGGAGGGTACCAGAATCAAAGAATTTAAATGAAATTACTTAATTTTTGTATCTGTGTGCTCTAAGAAACCTAACCTCTCACTGGTTACACTGAATTTGGGGAAATCCACAGGGCAATGGTCTGAACCACAAATCCCTCCAGCCCAGGATCTATCTCCATGAGTGAGTGGTACTGGGTCCCAGGGAAAGCATAAAAGAGCAGGTTGAGCATATGTTGATACTTCCCCAAACTCTTCTCCCACCCAGAATCTCCTGCATCAGGCTACTTTTAGAAGTTACTCACAAAAGCCTAGAAATGGTTAACAGTTATTATATGTATACTAGAGACATGAATATAATGCATTAGACATGGTCCTAAATACAACAAAAGAAAGCTTTAGAGATGATGGTGATAATTATTTTTTGAAGCTGTGGGGCTCTATAACAACTGGCTCCCTGATGAACAGATATATCACTGCTAACACTAATATATTAACCTGTAATTTATAAATGGAACTCCATATGGACTGTAGCCAATTTGATCTGCAAAAGGGGTTGTGAATCTTTGAGGGAATGACTGATATTCTGTGTCACCATTTCCCGAGTTAAGGTTCACAGGTTACTGATAGCCTGTGCAGCCCTTGCTGGAAACCTGATCTGGCCCACAGAGACATAACACCCTTTGGGTATTTTAAAATTTAGTGCTCCTTGATAAATCTGCATGCTATCCCTAAGAAATTATGGGAACTGACAAATGGATGCTGGCCCAAAAGACTGGAAAGCCAGAGTTGTGGGTTTATGCTAGCACTGAAGAGTATGCCAAGCCAACATTCAAATCCAACTCCTTAGAAACTCACAATCAGAATTAACCTGAAGTTATGGTGAAAATCTGATACTTTTATTTCTGCACAGATCTTATTCTAGGAGAATTAAAACAACAGAAATAAATACCTAACATTTTTAAACCCAAGTATTTTACAAAAATAAAATAGTATTCCCTTAATTTAAACAAGTTAAGTATCTGCTTGTCTTGTGAATCCACACAGACACACACAGAGCATTCTCAGTGGGGGCATACTTCTGTAATTTATTTTTTGCTTATTTTACAGTAACTGTAATCATTTGCAGTCTGTTACAACGAAGTACAAATGTGTAGTGGGTTGGTTCGCATTTGTCCCTTCTGTGAGATAAGAATCAAGGAGGAATACAAAGCAGGCACCACACCTTAATGAATGCAATCAAGTTTATTACTAAAACTAAAGTTAAAAAGAAATAAGAAGGTATTAAGAGAAAAAAAAAGAAAAAACCCCAAAACACTCCCTTTTTCCTTTTAGCACCTTCCCCTATTTATCCAACATAAAGACACAAGCTGAGACTCATTTCAGTTAGTTGACCACTTTAAAA
>VYXC01009976.1:89572-125555 GCA_013397175.1 Platysteira castanea
GGCCGAAAATCTTGCCAGGCCTCCGTGCGGCGTGCGGCGGAGTTGTGGCCCGGCCTCCCCCACAGGTTGCTGCTGGCAGGGCCCAGCCCTGCTGGGCTGAGCGGGCCCTGCTGTTACCTCTACAAAGGCTGGAAGAGCAAGAGAGCTATTCCTGCCTGTTTGTCTTTTAAAAAATGGCATTCACAAGGCATTAACTATTTTTGAGTGGTTCCATAAAGCTGTCAATATTCAAATCAATCGATTGATTGGCTCTATTAAGTTTGGGAGGAAGTGACCGCAGCCTTTAGCAGCAGCATCACTTCCTTAGCTCCATTTCTCCCCTAAGAAACCTGAAAAACAGGAGGAGGAGGGGTGGCCCCCTCGCTTATCAGCAGCAGCAAAATACAGAGCAGCAGTAACCTTGGGATAGACTGCTGGAATTCTCAAACTAAACCTTCAAGCTGGGGTTAACCCATGACAATATGACATATTTTCTCCTTTTCAGAACATGATTCTAGGTATTTGATGGCTACCCATGAAAGGGTCAGCAAAAGTGTCTAGAAATATGGAGGGATTTATATATAAAGAAGTGCTGGATTTTGAAAGGGGCACATTGTGCTCAGGGAGGCACCTCACTCAGTTGGTCTTCAATTCCATCGGCACAAGTTGAAGTTGGAATATTTGTCTTAGGGATGAAGGTTTAGAATGGAAATCTCAGCCCCAATGCACTCAGGGACAAGATCTTTATGAACTACAGTAACAAAAACTAGACTTCCTACTGGTTCACCATCTGGATATTATCGAATTATTAATTAGGAGGCAGAGGACATGAAGGAAGCTCATTGTCCGTAAGGTGTGGTCTCCCCACAGGAATGTCTAGCAACACACACTTCCAAACCCATAATGTTAGCAGACAAGGGCATCTACTTGAGATTTACACCATATTGTCTTAGTTGCACAGAAAATAAACATGCAGAAAGCCAAGAGTGTGTTTCTGAGCTCTGGTGGCTGAAGGATGACAGAAGAACATTTCTACTTGCTGCACCTCTAAGAGCAACTGGGAAGCTGTGCTCTGTATAATGTTATGTTACTAACGTAGTGCTTGATTCAGTGAGAGAAATTCTTAAAAGATCATTTTGAAGCAGATGGGGGATCAATAGTTTCCTGTACAGTCTGTACTCTCTATAGACCAAATAGTATTCATACATCTGAAGTTTAGCAGATGGTGTTTTTGCATTAATTTTCCAAACTACCAACTGTAGGATACTCTGTTTTCAGAAAACCAGTTGCCTTAAGGCTTGAATTTTTAAAGATATTTCAAATGTTTTCATGTGTTGTAGGCACACCTCTTTCTAAGGTTCTCTCTCCCAAAGGTGCCGTTCTGATTTTGGATCTCAAAAAACCTAATTGACAACAGGCTCAGACGTGCAGTTCACACCATGTTTGTAAAAAGCCATGGAATATGACAGCAGCATCTCACTGGAGGACATTTGCTCCTCTCTATCTGGATGCAGAGCCATCCCCTCTGCCATTGCAGAACTTTGCTGCTTACAAGGAGGGAAACCAAACTGGTGGAAAGAACAATGAAACCATTCAACATTCTCAAAAGCTGCCAAGGACCATTTGCTTCTGTTTCAAATCAGTCCCCAAAGCCCACTCCACACTTGGAGCAGCTATTTTCATCTATCTACATTCCTTTCCTGATTCAAATTATTTATGTAAACAAAAACAAAACAAAACAAAACAAATTAAAAAAAAAATTGAGGAATTATGAGAAGGCATAGTGCCTCTGAATATTAAAGAGACTGAATTTTTCTTTTTTGGCCAGCTGTTGCAAGCAACACTATTGAAAGTTTGACTAGAGGTGTACATATACCAGGGCAGAAAAAGTTGTATAGAAGTCACCATGTCATGGATTTTGAGCTCCCAAAGAACCCCCCCAAACTGAGATGCCTTTGATCCACACCAAAGGGGGAGTAAAAGAAAACTTCAAAGGAGAATGAAAATCCTCCTACTTTGCACCTGCTTTAGCTGCAGCCAGTGTGCATTATTTATCATCCTCACCTCACTTCTGCATTGCTCTAAGCACGCCGAAGTCATTCAATTTAGCTTTAGAGTTTGGTCAGCCTGCCAGGAAGGAGCAATCTTGCCTTCACCTTCCCCAGCCCTCTTCTGAATGCAAATATAGTGTGACTCCTAATTTGTTGATTTATACAAGGTTTAATCCACTAGAGTAATAAAATATTAAAGGAATCTTTCTTCAGTACATTTACAGCTAAATAAAATTGTAGCTCTCAAGACTTGCTAGAAACTAGAGTGACATTTTATTTACTTGAAATCCATTTTCTGATTCAGTGAGGTGGACTGACATGGGCAGCCGGCTTATTTAAACCACAGCATGGGCAGGGTGCCTGGGTGGAGCCTTTCTGAGGAAGGAAATGTGTTTTCTTATTTCACAGAGTAATGTAGCTAATGCATTCATCTCATCTTTTATTGTTACTACTAAATAAGTGTAATGTGAGACTAACTACTTTCTGATACAACTGATGCAAAATAATTAAGAGAAAACCCTGAGTTAGTGCAAGATGGAATCTTGTCTGACATTGGTTGAAAATACATCCCCAAGCACCCTGGGAAAACTTGAAATAAGATCTCTCCCTCCTCCTCCCAATTAACAACTAATGGAGTCAGTGTCCATGTCAACTCCAATGTGAAGACAATGACAGGAATACCCAAAAGACCAGATAAAGGTGATTAAGTTTCCTAGAGTGAATACCCAGACACTATTTCTATCAGTGTATAATTTTGCAACCAGCAACAATCTAGGCAGCCAAAAAAAAAAAAATTACACCCCGGTTTATTTCAGATTGGAGGGATATCAGAAAAGGCATAGGGAAAATAATTTTATTTTACAACCATCAATTTAATCTCATGTGTTACTCTGGCCATTTTTATTTCCATGTTTTTAGGCTATTCCATTTTGCTTTCTTGCAAAAGAAAGGTCAAACAGAGGATTTTCATCCGTGAACACCTAACATTCCATTACACAGGGTTATAAGCAGCCCTATTTAAAGAGAAAGAAAATAAGTATGGGGTTACATTTTCTTTTTTGAGTAACAGAGGATGGGGAAATGCCCTCTGGATTTTAACTTCCCGATAATGAGTTGGATCATGGGATGTCACTTGTGAACTCCAGAAAGTCCCCTGTATAAGTGCTCTGCATATTTTTTGCAATTTTTCTACTGAAAACCTACTTAGGCATCTGTGAGTTCTTTCAGGCAACAAAAATTATGGGTAATAGGCATTTATGGAGATTCAGTCCCTTACTTATATGCCTAAAAATAAGATTAAAAAATGAGTCAAATACCTATATTAGATTTCTTGGGAAAGATTATTCAAGAATATCAGAAAAATATTAGAGAATGAACATTTAAATATGCAGTATATCAATGGGAAAGCTAGGCAGTATATCAATGGGAAAACAGCTTCCTTTTTAAAAGATATTTATTCAACAGTCCATTTAAAAAATTACTATTTTCAATAAAATATAATAATCCTATTAGAATAAAATATTTTTTGTTGCAAGTATGTTTTAGTTTGGAATCAGAATTGATCCTTAGCATGGTTTGGAGGCCCTTATTGACAAAGTTAAAAAATAATTAAACATTTTAAATCTCTGTGTGTGGTAGTGCGGCTTTGCTGATTTTCAGCCTACAAGGCAGAACATCCAGTCCTTGCAGAAGACCAATTAACAAGTAATCCCCAAAATCCTGTATTTTCTATGAAATTTTCAGAATCTGTCAGTTTCTGAATCCCCAAACTTAGCAGCAGTACTGGGGCAGATCTATTCAAAGTAAATCTGTGTTGCTCAAGATAATCTCTTTGATATAACAATACCATAGCAGAAAAAAAAAAAGTTTGCTTTCTCTGAAGTTTTTTTGGAAAGAGGATTAAAAAATTACCATCTTCAGCTGCTCTTCTAATAGAAAGCCTGCATCAGAAGGAATAATCTCCCTTGCCTCTTCATCACAGAAACAAGAGTGTTTCCTTAAGGATACAGTGCTGTGGGTATAATTTGATTTACAGAGGAGATCACTCCAAACTTTACTGTAAGCTTTCAGAACTTGCTGCAGGTGCAGGTAAAGTGCATTTGCATTTGCATTTGCATTTCATTCTGCACGGAAAGCCCCAGCATTGTCCCTGTACAGCTCTACTGCAGCATTCCCAGCACTGTCCCTGCCAGGAGCCCCACGGCCCTGCTGACCACACCCTCGGCCACACTGCTGGGGCACACGGATGCTGCCCAGAACACTGGGCACTAGGAAATATTTAAGCACTCTCTCATCTCTGAGGCAGAATTGGCATTGTCTAATGAAAATCCACCTCATTTCACATTCCATATTTATTTTTTTAAATTTTTATTTCATCTCATTATTGACCTTAGAGATCATTCAGTCCACCCCCTGCCATGGTCAGGGACACCTTCCACTAGACCAGGTTGCTCAGAGCCCCATCCAACCTGGCTTTGAACACTTCCAGGGATGGGGCATCCAAGCTTCTCTGGGCAACAAGTTCCAGTGTCTCACTAGCCTCACAGTAAATAATTTCTTTCTGTTATCTAATCTAACTCCTCTTGCAGTTTAAGGCCAATCCCCCTTGTCCTATCACTCCAAGCCCTTTGTAAGAAGTCCATCTTCAGCTCTCTTGTAGCCACTTTAGGTACTGAAAGGCTGCTAGATCTCCTCAGAGCCTTCTCCAGGCTCACCAGATATCTGAGGTTCATACAAATTTACACACAGCATTTAAAGCCCCTTGTTTCCTTCCATCTTGAGATTTTTCCATTCTCTTCCTGTACTCTGATGCTCCTGTAGACATTGCATGGGGAGCAGTGTATCAGCTGGTAAGTCAGCTGCAGCACTTCTTAAAACTGAGTTTCTCACTGCATTTTCTTCTGGTTTATCTTTAAAAAACTACACCATTTAGCAGTCATCCTTCTGCAGGTCTGCATGCAGACAGCTCCACTGCCCTTCATATCAGGCTCAGTTTCACCATTCATTTCCCTTTTAGACCTTGCCCCTTTCCAGAACGAATGTTCCTATAATCTCTTTATTTCATTCTCCTAAACCTGCACAGGAACTTGCCACAGTTTCTGCAAACCTCAGCATAACATTAGGGGTAGCTTTGTATTCAGCTGCTGGCTAAACTCTGCCTTTTTGAGCCAAAAGCCCTTGGGCCAGTGCCCCTCTGCTCTGGCCCTGATGAATCATCGCAGCTGCTGCAGCTCCAAGTAACCTCAATTCCACCCTTACACGATCCCATACTCCCAAATTTACGTCTTTCAGTACACCTAAACTCATCTTCGCTCACCGTAATGCCGGTTCCTCCCCTGAGAGTCTCCAGCCACAGCTCTGTGTGCAGGGGATGATACCTCATTCTACCAGACACTTCAGCTCTCCACATGGGTCTGCCACATGGCAGAGAATTGCCAATACACATTTTCAGCATCGCTCAGCTGCTGAGGATCCTGAAACGCCTTAAAAATTTCAGGAATTCATTTGGAAATCGACATGTCCTCCAAGCACTGCTTCTGCTATCAGTGCTTTCATTGTGCTTTTCATTCAAACTGTGATTTATTTTTCCTCTTGGAGCCTTCCTCTCCTACTCCTGGAGTCACAGTTTGCTCTGACACCATTTCCATCACGCTGCCCATCGTCTATTTACAAAAAATACTGCAGCAAAGATTGTTGGAACATTCAGCATTTGGGTTCTTGCAAAAGAATTTATCCACCAAGAGAAAAACTTGATTTATATGTTGCAGACTTTACACCTTCAGTTCTGTTTTGGCATTGCCTTCATACATTTAATATTCATTCCCTTCACTCTTATCCTGTCAGTCATTGCATTTATAAATCCTAATCTGTCTCTCTGGGATGGTGAGGTTGTATCGCACCTTGTGTGATTCTCTGTCTCTCTCGAGATTTGTACCATTTATTAACTGTTTTCAAAACCATGAGATTGGAGAAAAGCTTTAATTCAGGGACATGGATTAATCACGGTTATCAAAGCTCCTTTTTAAATAGCAACAAAGCCTATACACATAGACTGCACTTAAAACTGAAACTGCATTAAAAAATTCCTTTTTCCATTTATATATAAATTATGCATCTAAACAAAAATGTTAATAATTTATTGTTGCTCAGCTAACATCAGATCTTAATTAGTCGTTAGAATATCTGCAAAGTAAAATTACGTTGATTAGAACATATAAATTTATTATTTGCCTTTTCAGCTCTTAGTACCAAGTGAAAAATTTGGGGTTGGTTTTTTGGGGGGAGTTTAGGTACCCCATTCACCATGAATACTTGATATTTTGTTATTTTCTCTTACAGGCAACAAACAGGAAAGAACAAAAAGAAATATCTGAACAAATCGAGCATTTTACTAGTAACAGTTTTTGCTGTTACTGCCCACATGCTTGGGACTTTCACTGTGAAACACACTCTGAATAAAGATTTACTGCCATGGAACTGGCTGCGAGGAAATAGTCTGGGGCATAACAATACAGCTGTAACAGAAGGACCTCAGGTTCAACAACACTGGGGAAATAATGATGATGGAATAAAAGGCACTGAGCTAAAAACTGGAAAAGTGTTTTGAAAGTCACTTCATTTGCCTTCACAAACACAGCTAACCCAACAGTCCCATGCTCCTTTGTTGCTTTCTGACCAAAGAGAGATGCCTTGGCTGCTTGCAGTGGACCTTCTTTTATTTACATTCCCATATTTCTAACGGGTCCTTATTTAGCTTTGAGTTTTATTTGAGGGTGGAAAGGGCATTAATTTAAATTCAAATGCACAAATGTTAATGCTTTGAAAGAACCAAGGCATGGTTCAATATGGAATGCTGACAGCAGGCCTGCTCTTCTTATGGTTAGAAGGTTTAGCCTGGGGCTAATAAACATGAGCACAGAGGTACTGACTGTGTGTCACTGCAATGTCACATCTTGGGAGCTCCAGCCATGCACTGCAGGATGGTGATGTGGCATCCAAAAGGACCAGTGAGTTCTGGGGACACCTGAGGATGATGGAGCACACAACAGTGTTGTGGACAAGCACAAATGGCTCTGCCATCCTTGGAAACGTCAGTGGCTGCTGGGAATTAATCCCCTAAGATGTGACAATGATGTTGAGTGTCTAATGTTAATGGTTCAGCCAGGTGAGACACTGGAGCCTGATCTTGCATCCCAGCAGACACAGTCTAGTCCTGGATTCATTTTGCGTTTTCATGTTGGCTCAGCTGGACCAGGTCCTTTCTGCTCCCTCTCCATGTGCGATTGTGGTTCTGGGAGCCTCAAGTCCATTTTCTATTTTCCTCTTCACAGTCAGATCTGCAAGTCTTCCCCCCTTGGAGGCAGCTTCTCTCACAACATCCAGAAATACATATCGGGTTTTGGTATTTTTTTAACTTTGTAGATCTAAGGCATTTCTGTTATGTACGTGTACACACTCTTCAGTACAAAGACGTCCTTCTTGGTGAACTGTAAGAGCTTTTGTCTCCCAGGCCTGCTTCACCCACTGCTGGTACTGCTGCACTTTCAGAGATTAATTTTTCATCCTCTGCTTTCAGTACCTTTTCCCCCACAAGTTTTGAAAAGACATAACTTTGGAAAGTTTCTAGACACTGCTCTGTCAGTTTAAAGGTATATTTCATCTCTTTAGTGCCTGGCTTTCTTCCCAAAATGTGAAAATTGTTACCTCTATAGTCTTCAATAACCAACCGTGTTTTTGTGTAGAATATGTACGTGTACACACAGAAATACATCTGGAAGTGAGGAGATGAGCTGCACTCATAGTGTATGAGGATGAAGTTTTCTAAATTAAATTCTCTTTGACAGAAGTCCTGCTTCAGAGAAAAAAAGTAACAGTAACTGTTAACACAAAGCTGTGAGGATTTCCATGCAAATTATGAAAGAGGAAGAGCAACCATTATCACCCAAATGAGAGAAAATGGCCAGCCTTCATCATCTAGAGACAAACTTTTAAATTTGAAAATTTTGCTAGGAAGTTGCCAAACAACAAATACATCTCTTTGCCAGTGTCCACCTTGGTTCATAATGTCCAGATTAATGAATAAACATTCTGAAGTCATGAGATGCCAATCATCCAGTAAGCAGAGTCCGGTGACTTTGCTGAGCTCCCCCATTACAGTGAAATTCAGATGCAGTCTAACACTAGAGGACCTCAGCCCTCAGGGGAAAAAAAAGTACATATCTTCTCCCAAATTACAGAAAAGATAGGATATCTGCCTCATCAAACAGCACATAGATCCTAGAAGCTGAGTTATTGCAGGTAATGAGGCAGTCTCAGAGCAAGTACCCTAACCTAAGAGGTCAGAAATTGGAAATGTGCCCGTAATCTGCAAAGTTCTCAATTTAATGTTTCAATTAAAACCCCTCCGTTGCATGTCCCTTGCAGACCAGGGCACTTTGATCCCCTGAGAGGACAAACACGTGGCACCTCTGTTGTACATGAGCAGGTCCCTCATATGGCACTGGCCGTGCCAGCCTGGGAGGGGAAACCTGGGCCTGGGAAAAACTCAACTGCAAACTTTTCTTGAAAAAAGAACTGTCCTTGCCACTGTTGACAAATGTCTGACTGAAAAGTTCCCCTGGGAGGCTGCTTTGCTTCTTCTCCCAGGCTTAATGGAGGTTATTAGCAAAAAGTGATTTTTGTGGCTTTTGTCCACAGATTTAACCCTTTGCTTCCCTGAAAGCACTTGTTATCCAAGGGTCAGGGATTTCCCCCCAAGCCCAGTCACAAAGTCTCTGCTATAGAACAATCCTAAAGGAGCAGACAGCATTTTGGGAATCAGTCTGTAATTTGGGGGGCTCGTTTTCTCGCTCTCCAAAGCTGAAGGAGAGTGAGGCCCCAGCGTGGCCATCCCCAGCACTCTGCCAAAGCTGCTCTGCTCCTCCAGGTGACAAATGTGAGCCCTCACCAACATGGGAGTCACAGCCATCCACCACTGCCACTTGCAAAGCCAGGAGATCCAGCATATCTTCAAAACTGCTCCCACCCTTCACAGATCAATAAAGCATCACCTAATCCTATCATTTGTATCAAATATACTGCTTCAGAATTTCACCTCATGTCCCATCCTGCCCTCTCTTTGGAGGAACAGTGAATAACCATCTCCTACTCAGCCTCTTCATGTTCTCCTGTGATTTTTAAAGATCTATTTTTTTTTCTCTTTTCCAGCCAGAGGACCTTAACCTGTTCAGTCTGCCTTCCCAGGGAAGTCATGCAGATTCTCCTGAAGCTGTCTGGTTTAATGGATTTCACTGAAATTTCCCTAAATTCAAAAAATTCAATGCTATACTGAACCCAAATATAATAAACGCCATATGCCCAAGAGGAAGTTTTGCTCCTAGAAAACTGAGTTATGGGGGGAAAAGGGGAAGAAGATTACAGGTGGATGCTGCATTTCAACATATCAAAAATGTCTCTGTTTTTTTTCTGCAATTTCCCATCTTTGGTGTGTGTCCCAGTCACAGCACAGTAATTCTCATTTCTTCTGCAGTTCAAATTGGTATCTCCACAGTCCTTTTTTAATTAGTAAGATTATTTTTTTCATAAACTATTACAACTTACAAGGTTACAGTAAAATTAGCACTTGTGCAACTATCATCTCACCAAAATAAATGCTCTGACCAGAAACTACACTTTAGCTAAAGACAGAATCTCATTTGCAATCCTGGTTTGGGACAGAGCAGTTATATTTTAAACCACTTCTAATTAAATGTTCTTGCTAGATTTAGATGATGAAAAAAATCACACATTTTTAAAATTAATTTGGAGGGACGGAACAGCTAAGGTTAAAATTCAGGGTTAGGCACATACCTATGACTGATTATAATTTACACCTCCAAATTGTTTTAATGAATATGTAATGTTAAAAGGGGGATACTGTTGCTGGGCATTTAATTTTTGTATATATTGAATAAGTTAATTAAATTATTTACTTAAATTTTTAGCAGCTAAGCTACATCTTGTTCACACATCCTTTCAAATCCCAGTCTTTTATATGGAAAATTGTGTCTGAAGATTCTGGAGATATCCACATAAAAATCAGGGACAGGAGGAGGTCTGAGGACAGCAAGACTGATTTTAGGCATCTAATTCACGTGACATGTCCCAGCATCCCTTCCTGTGCCATCAGGACAAGCTGAGGTCCCTGTGACTGAGGGGGGCACGTACCCACCTTGGACAGATTTGCATGGACTAATACAAATATAACACGTCACTGAGCCCTGTGAAACACTCAGAGACAAATAAATGAGAAACAAGTATAAGGATGAAACTGAGCCCCTTGTTTATTTGGTGCCTCATTTTGTTAATTAATCTTTTGCTTTGCAGTCGCGCCAGCTCTTTCTTCCCGCAGGAAGCATGGGAGCTTGGAGTAAACACATCCCACACTGTGCTCCAGGGAAACCAGAGCGAGCCAACCTTGGAGCCAGATCCTCCAGGAAGGACCCTTGCCCCACTGCCACAGGAATTGCTGCAGCTCCAAAATTATTTCAGAAGTGCATTAAGAGAGCTCATTTTACCTTGGACCACTATTAGGAGGTTATGATGCCATTAATTTTGTTTGCTGGGGAGAGTGGATTAATTGCCTTTGTTAAGTTATCATTACTGAGGAAAAAAAATTACTCTCACTGGGAGTATTTCCCTCAGGCACCACCAAGCTATCTTACAATCTCCTAACTTGTTCATTTACTGGTAGAAACTTCATCATTTTCCCCTAATTTATATACACCCATATATATAACATCTATATATCCCAGACCTGTTACAGATATCTTGTCCGATATCTTGCAGCCCATCAGGGTTACTAACAGGAGCTTTAAGCCATGGAAAACTACAAATCTCATTTTCACAGTAGAATATGGCTTTATTTCTAGTCTTGAAAGGCCATGAAATGACAGGCTGTAAATTCCATGTTTTAATATCTACTTATAGGCACTTCTATGGTGCACATCTATGTATAAAAAAACTTCCTGATTTCTAAAGTTCTAAAATATATTACTGTCCTCTACTTTCAAGGTCTTTTTTGAGGAAGTCACAGATTTAAGGAGTCGTGGTTTGCAAAAGGCAGGGATCCATATGTCACAGATAAATTAATGCCAAAGTACCAAACTGCTGCCTCTGGACACTACATTCTGTTACAGACATTATCCACACCAACATCATTTTCAGATTAATTATCCCATTAATATCCAAGGAAGCATTTCCTGGCAGGCTGTGTCTCTGCATCTCCAGCAAACCCAGTTTGCTCCAGCTTTGTACACACAGCAGAGACCCATGGTAGGGAGGACTCCAGATATCAGCCAAAACACTGAGCAAACTTTCTTCCTGAAATCAATATTCGTGCTATGTCTCAGGAGTTTCTCTTTGACTGGGGATCATGCAAGGCAGAGTGGAGCTGGAGAAGCAGTAATTGTGTGAGTATTGTCAGAGCTGTGAGGAGCAGGCCGTTCCTTCTGGCTGGAATTGCCTTCAAGCCCGTTCTTGCAACCCTGGAGTCCCACTGCCCATGAAGAGACCTATTCCAGAATCCCAAGGCTGGAGTACCCGGGATAAGCTGTGTGGAGCCCTCCAGAGTTGGAGCATTAGCCCAGCTGGGCTGCACGTTCCCACCTCCATTCCCTCGGGCAGCACCACCAGAAGCAATGCTGCAAAAGAAACCATTGCCTTTCCAGAGAGGGGAGCTACAGGGGGCCACGTCAGCCTCTGCAGGAAGTCTGAAAGCCATCAGAAATGAGGCTAACTCTAATGTCAGCTAGTGACAATTTGTTAGCATCCTTGATTCTAGGAGTTGCTCCCCAGGGGCAGCAAAGTGTGCAATGCTCTGCAAAGGAACTTCTTAATACCTTTTTTTTTGGTAAACAACTACTTCCATTAATTATTTGATTAAGATTTAAGTGAGATGAAAGGCTGTGCTCTGCCTTTGATGTGCACACATAACTATCATTAACATATTATATTAATGGGAGCTGGGGACACACCGTGGGAAAAATAGATCCCCTCTTATTTTAAGTTAAAGCTTTGCCTCTTTTCTCCACTGTTTCTTTCAGCCCTAATAACTAACCCAAGGTTGAAACAGCACAGATGCCTTAGTCATGGTGACAGCCACAACACATCCTTGCAGTCATGGGAAGTATTTGCCAGCCCCCAGCACAGAGGTAGCAGAGTGACTTCCACTGAAGTTTCAGCTCTTGAGCAACGTCCTCATGAACTTACTGTGGGGGATCACATTTTGCCTGGC
Organism: Platysteira castanea; assembly: GCA_013397175.1. Lineage (NCBI taxonomy): Eukaryota > Metazoa > Chordata > Aves > Passeriformes > Platysteira > Platysteira castanea. Next base: position 101,876 of record VYXC01009976.1, read on the forward strand.
TGAGTCTTGCCCACCACATACCCCTTGCTGGAAAGTTTAGGTAATAATTTGGCTGTTATTTTTGCATTCCAGAACCACAAAAAAACCTCCCAGGCTTTTTCCCCTGGAGACCTCTTTGTTAAAGTTGGGTACAAGCTGCCCATATGAACCTTAGGAAGCATTTATCCCCCGTGAAGACCTTACCCACAGGTGGATATTGGCCTATGAACATGACAGGGAAATTTTCTATATGAGAGAGCAACTTCAGGAAAAATATTTAGTCTAGAAAAAGATACATTGCAATGGTATAACTATGGCAATGCAAGTATTTTACTACACTACTGCTGACAGACCTACAGGTGTGGACACGCTGTGGATCTGAGACATGCATGAGGATTCAGGGAAAAACTAAAGGGTATAAGCACTGGAAAAATGATACTAACTGCATAAGTAGCGCTGCCAACTCAGGAGTTTTGTCAAGCCTTAAGCAAGATCCAGCTTCCTCCTAACAAAAATCCATTTTCTCATTGCATATCTATTTTCCTGGTTTAGATAAGGAGATCATGCTTCTTTCACTGAAATACCATGTGAGCAAATTAATGAAGCTACCAGAAACTTAACTTTTTCATTTCCAGACTATATAATTTTAACTGTCCTGATTTTATGGTGCATTAATGTTGTTGGCATTTATATGGCATATTAATTACATTCACTCAGTTATTTTCTCTGCTAAACTTAAAAGGTCATATCCTTTGTGTATACTTTTCTATATGGAAATTTGATTTCTTTAGCACACCAAAGAGAAGCTAAATCAATGAAATAATGTATTTTCTATGAAACAAGTAAATAGTATTCAGTGAAAGGACAGTTAATCTACAGGCTTGTTCTGAATGTGTGAGCAATGGAATTAATGTTTTATTCTGTTTCCTGCAGCAGAGGAGCTGTGCAGCTCCTGTACACCACACATGTTCTGCCAGTGCCAAGAATGCTTATTACTGAAAGAGAAAAAAATGAGAGAGTGTATACAGCTTTCTGTGTGCATAGTTTTATGCACAGTATAGAAATACTTTCCCCAAGAAGATGGCAGCATAGAAGACATCTGATATACTACAGGCTATTAAGTTGTCACTATGTGTACACTGTATATCTTCCCTCGAGTACAATTCTTGGATGTTTACCTTTTTTTAAAAAAATGGTTATATTTTACCCCCAAAAAATTTCCTGCAAAAATGAAGATCAGTGGGGTGAATGGAGAAGTGTAAATATCATCTAGTGGAAAAAGCAGTCAATGCATAAAAGTTTTTGACAGCAGCTTGGGCTATACAATGATTTTGCTCAGAGATGAGGCCATTTCACCATGAAAAGTTTTTATACCAGGAAAATATTCAATGTGCTAGGGACCTGCTATGCAGTATTTCTCACAGATTTCCTTTGTCCCACAAGCTGACATGTAGGGCACTAGTATGAATTGCAATGATAATGTGCTTTTGGATTCTCAAATTTCAGAAGATGCAAGATAAACAGTGCTCTGCTCCTGTGCTTGGATTTATGTAGGGAGCTCTCAAGAGAGCAGAGGCCCTGCAGGCTGGGCACTAGGTCCCAGGAGGAATGAACCCCTGAAACCCACAGAAACTGTGCCTGAGGGAAGCAGGATGCAGGCTGCTGGCAGCTCCTATGGGATGTCAGACCTGTGAGCACAAATACTGTGCCCAGGTCAGAGGATGTGTGTGTGCCCCCACTCCTACAGCCACAAAAATTGCTCTCATCTACACAGGCAGGAACTACATCTCAGCTACAAAATGAACAAGAACATGACAGAAATGCACAGTACAGCAGCAGCAGTACAGCCAGGGGACAGCGTGCAGAGCTGTGATGGGACAGTACCAGCACCTCCTGCAGAGCCAGGCTGCCTCTGCCTCCCTGCCCTTCATATAGACACTGACATTCTCAGCCCCTCCAGGACCTGGGAACTGCCCTACCACAAATAAACAACACTGCATCATAAACTAGTTACATCACTAGTGTGATAACAGTACTAATGCTCAAGTGGAAGCTGAGGCTAAGAGTTAAGTAAGTTACTCAGAGACCTGATCTATCCACTGCAATGAGACTTTGCACTATTTAGGTGTCTGACTTGAGACAACATCTGAAAAACATTTGTTCTGGCTTTTCAGTGGCTGAATTTCCACCAGCCATAACATATTACATTACTACCGGGTGCTTTGCAAAAGGCACTGTGTAGCTGACAGTTACAGCAAGGCTCTGTTGCCCTGGTTTTCTGTAAGCCTTCTGTTTTAATCTTGGAGTCAGATTCTTTTCACACAGGTTTATGTAAATAGTAGCCGATGTTTACTTAACGGTGTTTTCTGTTTTGCATTCCTTTTGTGATATGACATCTTTGATGAGCACCTTTCTTCTCCAGTGAGATGGAGAAGGAAGTGACATGCTCTCCAATCCCTTGTGGAGTTGGGATGTGTATAAGAATAAGATAATGTCAATAAATCGATGTCATATCCTCCTTTCTGCTGAACCTGGCAGGTGTTAGAGCGTCTTTATTTTGTCTCCACGGACATAAGGCTCTTACCGCTATTACTGCTACTGCAGATGTGCACTGCTCAGTGCAGCTGCTGGCTCTCATGGGGACGGGATCAGTACAAAAGCCATGAAGAGAAGTGCCCCAGGGCTGTTTGCTAGGTGGCCATTCCCCACCATACACTATTTTTCAGGCAGTTTCAGCCCCCAGTACTGTCACGCTGTGAGGGGCAAGTACACCTGGAGGGTGTCTAAGGCTAGTGAATTTAGGCCTTTAAGTTTTAGCTCTTTTTTTTTTTTTTTTTTGGGGGGGGGGGAGGGGGGACACCGATATTCCCAACAAAATAGCACCCATTGTGCAAGGCAGCAAATTGCATCTTTTCACCCCAAAGATGGGGAAGTCAGGAGGGAAAGATTAATACCACAAACTTAGGTTTGCTCAGGTCATATCTGTTTTCTTTCTTACGACAGGCTTAGTGATTTTTTTTCCTATTTGTGCTAAAATAAGGAGAGATATAAGACTGCAATTAAACCCCAAATACAAATTAGAAAAGGAGATAGAAAATAATGACATATATACTAAAACCTATGCAAGCACACTGAGCTACAGCATTCCTTCAGCATCTTGGGCTTTTTAAATATATAACCTTCAGAGAGGGTGGTTCCATACTATCACAACAAATATCTTGGAGGGCAGGGAACTGCCAGCAATGGCAACAGCAATATATGAAATTGCTTCTCAATTCTTCATATCTCCAGTATGCCAGCAACTGTAAATCTAGCAATGTAAAAGCAGTCTGAACCTGCTGGGCTCCAGTTGTGCTTATTGTAGTGTGGAATGGCTGGAAACTAGAAGTGAATATATAACCTAGTGACCATGCTTGTGCCAGGCTCCTCCACTTTAAGTAACTGGGGCTCTCTGAAAAATTTGGGGGAAAGATGATTGCCTGTAACGGATCCATTTGCTCTTTTTCATTCATTTTGCACTAGGAATTTATGTTTTGTTGTGAGGCCAGACATTTCTCCACAATGCAGTGATGGGGCAGGAGAGGTCTAAAGCCTTCTGTTGCTACGGACAGGGGTGTGTGCTGGGAATTTTCAAGAGGCAAGACTCCATCTGGGGCAATGCACTTTGTGTTACTGGGTTGACTCTGTTTTTACCCCATGTTTTGGCCATGGGGCAGCAACATGAGGGCTTTCACACCCATTGGCTGTGGGGAGGCAGCCACCAGAAGCATCTCCCCTTCTTTTCCAATTCATCCAGTCCTCATGCATCCTCTAAGGATGCTCCAAAGAATTCTTACATTTTTCCTTCCAGCTGAGGAAGAGGAAAAGCAGATGGCAGAAGATGGCAGGGAGAGAACAGCTTTCTCCTGGCTGCTAAAACAGGGCTGTGACATTTAGGGGAGATGGAAGACAAGAAGGGGGGCAGCTCTCCCAGCTCCCAGTGCTCTGTCCCTCCTCTGGGTGCAGTCCATGCTTCAGGGGGTGTGATCTTCACTGGGGATGAACACACCTGCAGCAGGCATAGCTGGGCTCTAAATGCACAGGAACTAGGTCAGCAAGGCACATACTAGTGCTCACAGACATTTAGGAATGGGCTGGAGCCCTGCTGGATGCAAAGAGACTTGAGCACAAGAGCTCAAAGAAAAGCAAAGAAAGGCAGGCTCAGGGTCTCGCCCAGGCACCCACTCTGCCCCCAGGCAGCTCTGTCCAGAGCCACCAGCCGCTGCTCTGAACTCAGCCAGCCAACCCCACATCACAGCCTCGCAGGATTTCAACTTCCTCAAAGAAATAAAGAAGAGATGATGAAATTAGAAAGGACATTTCTCTTCACACTTCTGGTGGCTTATCAACATTAGAAACTTAAAATAAATGAATAATACTACATTAGCACTACAATGGAAAAATTAATTCAATCTTTATTTTTTTTTTTAAATCCTTTTACATTGTTGCTGTCACTGTGCTATGAACAGTGCTGAAGTGTAAATCCTTCCCTCCATGAAGCCAGGATAATTGCACGCTGCATGCTAGCTATTCAATCTACATTGGAAATGCATCCTTAAAACATTTCGGCTTAAGCCTTGTCAGTACTAATCCTGATGCCTGATGCTGAGATGTGTATTTTATTACCGTGTATAAATGAAAGTGGAAAACCTTCATGGAGGATTACAGGGAGTAGTAATGACCTCCACAGCACTATGGCATGAAGATGTTCCCAGGCGCCAAATAGGGTTCTGGGATAAAAGTGACATGTGTCTGTATAACCTTGGCACACACTCCTGGTACACATGTACCTACCAGCTGTGGGATTGTAAACATATGTCCTTTCTAGCAAACTGAATTTTCATTTATGAGGAGGCTAAAAGCAAGGAGCGAGCAGGGGAGGTGGATTTCGGCTGAGGCAGCTAATGGGCTCCAGCTTCCCCCCAGCTAGGGAAAAGACTGCCATTGCTCCTTGCTCCCATGAGAGTGTGGACTGAGGGATGGCAGAGAAAACAAGAAGAAATGGCAGGAGAATGAAAAAAACAGAGGAGAACGAAGCTGGAGGGGTAAGAGCAAGGAGGGGCAAAGGAAGTAAAGGAGGATGAAGGAGGAGGAGAGGAAGCAGGAAAATGCTGGAGATGGGGGATACATCTGCCTGCTTCCACGTCTCACCTCTCCAAGGCGACAGTCCCTCCTCTGCATTTTAGGGATGCTTTGGAGAGGAGCTGTGACTGATCCAGCCTGTGCTGGGTTACTCCAGCCCAGTGACGGCTGTGCCTAGGATTACTCCAAAAGAAGAGGAGGAAGCCCATGTGGGGAAAGGGAGACAAGGAAGCATGGAGAGGCAAGGTTTCTGGCATCTGTGCTCCCTAAAAACAGCCCTCACTGCCTTTTCCAACTGCAATGAAATGGAAGTGAGATGCTTTGAAACCTCATTTTATTTGGCCCAGTTTTACTCTAATCTACCCTGGAGCCAAAAACACAGCTTTTCAATCTGCCAGAAAGTTGTTCTGCTGACCCTGAAATCTCAAGCTGTTATAGGGGGCTGAATCCAAAATTGATCACTTCAAAGATCAGACAATAGTCAGTTTTAGAGCAATATTTTTTTAAAAAAAGTCTTTCCTATGAACTTAANAAAAAAAAAAAAAGTAGAGAAAGAGACACTTCTGAAATGAGAGCAAGTAACCACCAGCTTTCTGAGACACCAGCAGTGTTTTTTTGCAGAGGAGGGGAGGAAGCACAGACCAACCCAACGTCTGCTGCCACAGGACAGGAACGGGATCCCACGGATACAGCACACGGAGCATGTATTGAACCTGGCACTGGTACACAAACACTGCTCAGGGGTGGATGGATGCCTTGACTGGCCTGCCAGCCTGTTTCCATCATGAGCTTACCCCTTGCAGACTTGCAGAGAGGCATGTGCCTATTCCCTCCATCCCACAGCAATTCCCAGCATTTCGGGATCCATCCTGTGAGATCCACTGCTGCAGCAGCCACTGTTGAGCTCATGGGGAGAGCCCCATCCCTCCGCCAAAGCCCCTTACTCCAGCTCCCCTTGAGCAATGAGAAATGCCCTCAGGAAGCGTTTCGATTCCTGTCTCCAGCTATTAGCCCATCACAAACACTGTAATCTCTATGTTTATACTGTAGTAAACAAGTGCTCTTGCTGAGTCTCAGCAATTATAAGTGCTTCATCCTTTTCTTTAGCCAGCCTGCAATAGAAATACATTTAATTAGTTAACACCCTCTGCCAATTACAACATCTGAGGAAAGTATTGCTGAGATCGTTGGTCCTAATTATTTTAATATTCAGGAGAACCACTTTAACATAACAAGATAATTACTCATGGATAAGGGTTTATGAGAGCTGCAATCCTTTTCTTTATTTTCTAAAATGCAAGTCTGGGCCTAGTTAAATTTCTGGACACATTTTCAATTTAAGATTAAAAATTGCAATTTGTGAGAAACCATCAAAGCACCACATGCTGGAAGAAAAATAACTATATGCAATCTCTGTTAACATTATAGTAAAATAAATACACCGTGTACTACATGAAATTAATAGTGGAATCTAAGGGCATTGGTTTGTTTCTATTTAAAAAGATCTTTTCACATGTACTGAATTGATCAGTTAGGAGAAAATCTGACTGTTCTTCATTTTAGACAAAATGTGAGTTGCCCTTTGCTAATCCAGCCTGCATCCTTTTGTAGCTATGTGAATCCTCCTTGCCTGCTCACAGTCAGTGGGAAAGCTGAGCTCTACTGTACATCTGAGGAACCCTTGGCTCACATTTCTGTTGTTTGCAGTGTGACCATCAATGGAGGAGCTTTTCAGTCAAGAAAAGGTTGGTCTTGGTACCTGTTATATTTTAACACTATGTCATACCCAAAGAGATATCCCACAAGGGTTTTTCACATGCCAAATCCCAGAAATATATTTGCTATGTATTCATAGCAAAAGAGTTTGGCCAGGGCTGTTGAACAATAAACTGTGTGCTGTTCCTTTCATGCACATTCAGAAAAAAGGCCTTTCTTCCACATCCCTAAAGACAGCTTTAATATACAGCCAGTGAAACATTTAAGTGTTTCTGGGTCTGTATTTGTAGTCATGGAAGTACAGCCTGTTCACAGTAGAAGCCCATTTTCAAAGGAAATTTCCCTTTAAGAAAGTAATTTGCACATAACTCCTATATTATGTATTTGCTTGGTCCCTGTACAGTGCACTGGTGGGGAAGATGAGAGATGAGCACCACCATTAAATGTCTCCATTTGCTCGGTGCATAAAGAAAGCACCTGATGGCACAGCTCTTGCTCATGAGGACAAACTGTACTGGCTTTTGGGTTATCCCTACCCAACCATTTGAAATTATACTCAAGAGATGAATAGCCAGGCACCAACTAAAAATACAACCTAATCATGAGTTCTGCTCCTTTCACTACTGCCACCACCAAACTTTAGAGCTAACCTTAGGTAAAAGAGATTGGCTGCTAATTAGGTTTTTAAATATTGAGAAATATTTTAGAATGTGACAAAAAGAAAAATAAATGCCAGCACTACCCATTAATTTCACTTTATAATCAAAATAATTTGATTTATTTACTAGACTTTCTGCCAATTTTACAGCCAACTACCAGAGCACACACACAAAAAACCCTGTCCAAGTAAATATATAGTAACGGAGAGGGAAAAGAAATCCGCTTGATTTAGTGAAGCAGACTTCGCCTTTAGCCCAACAACTGTGCTTTAATTCAGTTTTAAGGATTATAAAAACAATGCATATCTAAAAGTGGTGATAAATTAGTGGAATTAATCCAAATAATAGGCAAATGTTAGGAGTAACATATGTAGAATGACTGCAAATTTAGATTAATTTAAAATAAAACCCTGGAGTTCTGTAAGCAATTACAAAAATTGCATTTAGCAGTAAAAGGGCAATTAAAACAAACAAACAAAAAAATGTCCTAATCCAAGACATTATGTGCTGGGACAGGACAGGGCTCATAGAGAACTTGGAGATGAGCTGTAAAAGCAATTGAACAGGAAGTTTGTCTGGTTTTAGTCTGTTATGGATTCAAAGTGCTTGGATATGGCCTCATAATACACAGATGAAAGGCTCATTTCCCCCCAGATGGGGCTCAGTAATCAGATATAGAAACAGCTATTTTTAATGAAGACCTGCAAAATCATAAAGGCTTAGATGTTGCTGGCTGGAATAAAGCAATGGGAGGCAGACAAGGCAATTCACTAATCTGCCTGGTGGCACAAAACCAAGCCTGATCAACACATTTTTCATAGCAAATCACATTCCTTCAGTAGGGCTGGCCCAGAAAGGCAGCCATGCCAAGCCAGAGGGGAGCCTGGTGCCAACTGGCACACACGTCCCTCAGGTGGGAGAGCCCAACTGCAGTACACAGCCTGGGACATTAAAAGACAGAAAATACCTGCTGTTATTTTTCAGTCTATCATCCTGACAAAATGCTCCCATCAGTTCAACTTTTTTTTCTTTTCCCATGTATCCAGCCCAGCCTATTTAAAATCTTTCCAACTGGGGGTATTCATTGGGTATGCAGGCAGCCATCCCAGTAACTGCAGCAAAAGTGAACATCTCCGACTTAACCCCTTATTTTCCATATACACACTGCATATCCTTTGAATCCAACATGCTCTGGTATGCAAAGCTCTCACTGCTTTTTAAAATGGAGTACTATCTTCTAGTGGTAAATATTTTGAAAAACAGTGGCAGAGAAGATTTGTTTCTCTTTGTAGCACACTAGAATGCCAATCAAGGGCCACCACACCAAAGAAACAAGCATCAAATCCATTATAAAAATCTTAGTGGAATAAACACAGTCTCAAGAAAATCAAATAAATAATTTCAAATGCAACAAATGTGTGTATTTCCACACTAAGCAAACCTCTGCTTAAATTGCTGTCCAAACCAAGTTAAGTTTTACATGAAGGACCTGCAGGTTCTCTGTGGCACCTACAGACACAGTTTATCCACTGGGCACCTAAGATCCACCAGTGTCCCCCACTTGCTGCAAAAACACTTTGATAACAGCTATGAAATAAAGAAGTGCTGTCAGATTTCTGGCAAAACAAAGTCAGGCTGGCCCTGCAAGGATAGAAATGAAAGCAAGAGATCCTGGCAAGTTAAGGTTAGAACTCCCGAGGAAAAAAAACCCTGAAACCCAGGAAAAAAAACCAAAAAAAACACCCCTCAAAAATCAAAAACAAACGAATAAAACCCCAAAGCAAAAGGAGGTTTATGTAATTCTTGGCAATGAAAGTATATTCTGTGGGTTTGATTTCCTGACAAGATCTGGCATTTGCAGACAAACAATACCACACAGACTTGGGCAGCCACTCAGCTTAAGCTACCGAGTTGCCAGCCCACCACAAAGCAAAAAAGCAAACATAAACCCCTCAGTAGTTCCACAAAACCCTTTTTGGTTCTTTGTGAATCCCGGCTAAGTTATGTAACTCATGCCCACAACAAGCTGAGTCCATCTCTCCCAAGGGTGGGTTTGCTCAGGAGTGGAAAATTGGAGGTGGAGGGGGGAATCCATTATATTGTCATTTTCAGCAGTGCCATGAGCGTAATATTCCAGTAATAAAGAAATTAAGAAATACAACTAAGTTTCATAGAAATGTTAAGCACTATTAGCAAGAAATCAATGCATGGACTTCTCAGCCAAACTGACCTCAGATCCATTAAAATCTAAACTCATGACTATGAGAGATACAGGACATTACCACATGTCCATTAGCAAGGGCCAGTGAACTGTGCTAAGTAGGCTGTCGAGCTTGCAATGAGCAAAATTCAGTATTTGTCTATAACCTCATTTGAGTTCAGGTTCTCCTGACCCACCTGGGTAAAATCTGACTTTTGGAGACCCTGTTCAGGCTTTTTCTGCTTCAGATTAAAACCTCTGTACTGATACCAGATGTCAGAAATAAAAAATAAAAACCCGCATACAAAACCATTGTTTTGATGATGCCATATCTTACTGTTGCCAAAATGTACTGTTTTAACACCTGCTGTTGCTTCCCTGTCAGGTATCTATGAATAAGGCTGAGGATGTGTGAAGGAGGAGAAATCACAGAAATCCTGCTACTTACAGCTTTGTACTGAAATGATACTTATCTTTCAACTCTTGGTAAAACAAATGAAATAAAAAGGAGGTCATTTCAGTCCTAGCATACTGATGATTAAATGAAACCAGACTTTACTGTGAAATAAACGTTGGAGCAGCAGAAGCAGGGAGGGAGTCCTGTCAGCTGGGGACCCCAGCAAACTGAGCTGAAGTCAAGGAAATGTGTTGTGGCTGATCTCATTCTGCTGCCTGGAAATGCCCGCAGGGCTACCCTGCCAGAGCCCCCAGCTCCCTCTCCCTTTTATCTTGTACACACTCTCAAGGTGGGAGGGCAGGGAGAAACAGCAGCACCACAGAATGAGAACTGAACTGAGAAACTGAGAGGCACCCAACCGGATTTCTTATAAGAGCAGTGTTTAATCTAAAGAAAGCTCTTTGCAAATGCAGAGGTCCCAGTAAGGAGCCTCCTTGCTGATTCTCTTAAGTCTCTGATCTCTGCTTCCCAACATGGGCAGTGGCTCAGCTTCATGCATATCAAAACTGCCAAGCAGTGCAACTGCTACTTTGGATCATCACAGCATGGAGCCCTCACTCTTAAGTCTCTTGCCAGGTTTTCCAGGCCACCAGCAAGCAGTTATCCAAAGCCACAGATATTTACTAAACAACACTTTCTTTCTTGGTGCATAAGTGGTGCTGGTTTATTTTGGTTTGGGCTTTGGTTTGATGGTAGTGAAATTGAAGGCAAGTGAAATGAAAGCCTTCCTTAATGCAAATTGGAGGGCAAATATATTTGTTCCTTGCAAACCCAAACAAGTTGGGGTGACTAAAAAATTCTATTTTAGAAACAGGTAAAACCTAAATGACTGAACAAAAGACCTAAGAGAGTCACAAGTTGCAATTTGCCAGCTCATAGCACACAGTCTGCAAACACTCCTCTACCAAGAACCAGCAAACTCCATGACCTGATAAAATAGAGTCCTCAGGCCCAGGAAATTCTTCTGTGGCAATGACAGCAAAAGAGAGATGCCAACAGCCCAAGCGTAGGAGTTCTGCCACTTAAGTGAAGAGGAAAAAGAGGGTTCTGCTATGTTACATGTACTCAATGGAGAATTTTTAATTCAAGAGCCCAGCCTAATGCTAATCAAGCTTATACCCACATACTGGTTTAAATAGGAGTGGGATTGAACTCCAAGCAGCCTGTGTGAGCACATGTGCTCACAACCACTGAACAGTTACTGGTGGTCTGCTTTCCCATCATCAGGCACTAAATACGCCCATATGCTATCTCTGTCAAATGTGTTAACCACCTCCAGAGTTCAACATTAACTCCTGATACAGCCATAAATGAGTTCCCAGCAATAATCTGCTCTGCTTTTTTTTTTTTTTCTTTTTGATCTTGCTCTAATTATTAAGGAGCAAAACACTGATGAACAACACTGATTGAATATTCAGGAAAAAAAAGTACCACCCTCCAGCTGCTCTGCTGGTGAATCCCCTTCTTGCTGCTTGTTGGGATTTACTTTCAGCCCTTTGCATCTGAAACTAATTACTGCAACACCATCCTCAACATTAATTCCCTTCTACTCTCTAGAACTGGAAGCAATATGGTACATTCAAGGATAATTTTTCATCTCTCTTCCTAAAGGAAACATCTCAGCTGTTCAATGAAGATAATGGTAAATGAGTCACCAATATCAGAAGGTGAAGCTTTCTGACATCCCTTTATCAGAAACCATTGTCTGAAATTTCAGCTGGTGATTTAAGAAACTTTTTTTATATAAATGTCACTAAGACCTAGTGAAATCTGTCAGCTTTCTGTGTGATCCTAAAGAAAAATTGCAGCAATATCTTGTCATCCAGTTCTGTTAAACTTACTTCACTGTGTGCTCTCCTTGCACCTGTTTCACTATTAGCTTTCCTTTCAGAAAACCTTTTGCCCAAGCTTCTTCAGCAATACTTGCTGGAGTTTCCATATTTTTCTTCATTTTTAATTAAGTCTCTTTGCTTTCAATGAGAAGAAGCACTTACTAAGTGACCAGAGTTTTCAGGAAGTTGCAATTATGGTGCTGCAGTGTTAAATAGAAAGATTGTGCCATCAGGTCCAATACATCTGCGAGATGCCCTGTCACAGTCCATTCCAAGAAATAAAGCCACCCCTTACCCCTCTCCAGAACTTACTCCTGTCTCCCTTTGACCTTATCAGCCCCATTTCTTCATCTGTCTGGTCTCTGCAGTTTGGTGCAGCTCCACCTCTGATGCACCTCAATGTCTCCCTGCTAAAGGTCCTCAGCTCACAATTCAGCAAACAACAAATGTGCTGTGCCCCCCTGCTCCCCTGGGCCAGGCACCTGAGGAGTGGCTTTGTAGGAGGCACAGCCTTTAGTCCAAAAGATATTGCTACAGAAAATATGTACTTGTACATTTTCTACTATTCAATGGGATGCTGAAAATAAAAGGAAATGAAAAAACAGTAACTCATTCAATTCAACCAGCAGATGCAACTTGTGCCCTTCCACACAGACTTCCCTATGCTAAATAGTAATCATAACAATCAGACTTTCTAGAAGATGACATTGTACTTTCTCAAATTGATGCAGAACACTAAGACTCACTTCTCGACTTCTCTGGTGCCTGAACTATTGCATTGCTATGCATAACATTAGAAAAATTAAACAATTCCAAGCCATACTGTTATGACCAAAATACAGAACTGAAGCAGTATTCAGTTTCTATGCCTGCTCTCTGAATACAATCTGAGCCTTTGTTCACAGCATTTACACCCTGACAATACAATATAAAGAAAGTTAGAAAAGCAGCAACAAGATAAAACCAAACCCAGATGAGGATCAGATCTCCCAAGTCATTTAGGTGAAGATGAGAATGAAAAACTGTATAATTTCAATTAAACTCTCATCCAAGTACTCTCAAGATCTACCTAGTCTGTGTTTTTTAATCTATCAGGTTAAAATGAAGAACTGTTTGACCCCTGGTTTTCTTCATCATATTGACTGAGAACTTATATTTGGCACTTGCCATTTGAAATAATGCAGCCAAGTTTTCACTGGATAAAACTGAAAAAAACCCCAATTGAATGAAAGAAACTTTCATGCAAGTCCTGAAATAAGGGCTATTTGTGTAGGGTTTAGTTTGGTTTGGTCCTGAACTGAAGCTTGAGTCAAACACACATCCTCTGTCCAGGCTTATTTAGATTGGATATTAAGAAAAATTTCTCCACTGAAAGCATTGTCAAGTACTGAAGGGGCTGCCCAGGGAAGTGGTTGAGTGACCATCCCTGGAGTTATGTAAAAGACATGTAGAGGTGGCACTCAGGGACATGTTTTAGTGGTGGCTTGGCAATGCTGAATTCATGGATGCTAGATCCAATGATCTTAGAAAACTTTTCCAACCTAAATGATTCTTTGATTCTATGGTTTTGTGTCAGTGCTGCTATGTTCAATCCCTTGCATGGACAAGCCCTTATTAACACCATGCACAGAGATGGCAAACAGCTCCATTTCTCCAAAGGCATCCCACTCTTTTTCTTGCCCCCTTCCCTGTGTTTTTGGGCTGTCAGATGAGTGACTGGCTCTTTGAGATGATTCTGTTTCATTAGGGGCTGTAATTTCCCCCTGTGTAGCCCACTTGTGTTTTGAGAACAGTTTTCATGCTCACACTTTGGAACAGGAGAGCTTCAGTGCTGACAGCCCAGCTGAGAAAGCTTTGAGTGTAAGGATTAGAAGAAATTTGCAACGTTGTGTTTGTAGTATTTTGTACTGCATTGTTCCCAGAGATAATGCCTTCACTTTCACTTTCAAGATCTTTGTGTTCCTCACTACAATCAAGGAGAGGAAATCTGACTGTAAACGTTTTTGTTCTGTATTATCATTTCATGTTGGTTTGGTGTGTTAATCAATGTGTCAGTAATGGCTGCAAAGAGAACTCATTCAATCCTCAAATGAAGAGAAATCTGAGCTTTCTAACACTGGCATATTTTCTAGTGGATAAGCTTTTTCACAGAGTAATTATTTCATTTTCCAGAAAGATTACTGATTACATCACACTGGAAAAACCTAAGAGAGGGGCCCTTTATCTTCCCCATGTTTCTGCAATTCTTGTACAAACTTATACTTGTTAGCAGGAAAAATGACAAATTTGCCATCTGATCAAAATGTTAACAAGGTAAGTGTCAGTGAGATGGATCACTGACTGTCACTGCAAGCCAGAACATGAGGATACATTGATATTTCTCAATATATTCACTGCTTCCCCAATGTTCGCTAACAACATTTCTACTGCAAGTGTAATAAATCACACAGAAATAACAAGCTGCATAGGATCTCTAGGATATGATAAATTTTTCGTAATAGCAGCATCTGCAAGGTAGAAAACAATTGGTAATGATCTACAGAAAGACCTAATCAACTGTCATTTGCTCTAATGTGGCAGACGAAGCAAAGATATGAAATCCATAACACTTTTTTAGCTACTGCCCTCCCCATACACATACATACGCGTCAAGTGGGGAATAGTAAAAAGAATTAATGAGCTTTGGGGTCGCAGAAGTAGAAAGAAAGTTAATAGCATGCCCTGGATGCAATCATTAAATTATACACTGCTGAACAAGGCAAGGGATAATCACAGAAGCTGCACAGTCCTGTGACAGCAGTAAAGGCTTTTAGCAAGCCTGCACCTCCTCCTCTGCTTTATTTCTTTTACATCTATTTAATAATTTTAAAAAGTACTTTATGTCAAAGTGGAGGCTTGATAAGCAAAGGAAAAGCCCATCCTAAGTTCACAAGGGGTCTCAGAGGACTGAAGTCTGTATATGCCAAGGCTCTCTAGGTATTTTCTGCAGCACAGCAGACTAAAATCAAATGTCTGTTTTGCACTGGGCTGTGCCAGGTCCCAAAGTGGCTGCTGAGGCTTTAGTGTTCCTTTACCTGCTCCTGTGTGGGAGGGAAACACCCACTTTCCAGAACACACATGCAAAGTGTGCAGCTTCAGTTTCCTGAAACACAAAAGTCTAACAGAACTACCTTCCTGGGAGCTCAAGTGCTGCCTAGGGTTAAAGCCTGAAGTCTTGAATTTTAGATACTGAAATATCCTCTCTGCATCACATCCTCCATTGCCACCTACCTACAATAACTTTCAGGTGAAGAACTAACACTCACCTAGAAACCCAGAAGCTTCCAAGGTTACTTGGAAGACTGTTCTGTGGAGACATCTTGCTAGCCACACCAGGAAAGGCTCTCTGGAGGACTAGGCAGTGTAGTGCATGCAAGGGGGAATCCTGGGTTTAAAATTCCAAAGGGAAAATTCAGTCCATTTTTATAAGGTTCAAATCAGTCTTGGTTTTTTGTGTTTTTTTTTTTGTTTTTTTGTTTTTTTTGTTTGTTTGTTTGGGGTTTTTTTGTTTTGTTTTGTTTTGTTTGTTTGTTTGGGTTTTTTTGTTTTGTTTTGTTTTGTTTTGTTTTTGTCTTGTTTTGTTTTGTTGGTTTTGTTGGTATTTTATTCCCCAGAAAGGTTGGTAGAAGAATAATGGCTGCTTTGTGCTACTTTGCTTACAAATCACATTTTGCTAAGAGAATGAATTTCTGAGAACACAGGAATTGCCATGCTGCCTCAGCACAGCAGTGCTCTGCTCCAGCATCCTGCCTGGAAGCTGCTGCAAGAGAACGTGCAGGAAAACTCCTAGTGGGAAATTATGGGAAAACCTGTTCAGATCCAAAATTTTCTTCCAGCCCCTACATCAGTCAATAAAAATTGGCACATCTTGAAATGTGGAGGTTTTTCTCTTTTCAAGCATTTGTTTCAAGTCCTTCCTAATGTTTGGAACTTAGTATTTTTCCATAATCAGAGAGCTTGCTAAAAGCTGCATTTTCCAAAGTCCTTCTCTTCCAGCCTGGCACTAAGCAAATCTGGACAGATTTTGGAAAGGGCTCAGCTCCTTGGTGAAAGGGGACTGCTGAGTTCTTTTGCAAATCTGTCCTTAAAGGGTCACAACAGGAGCTGCTCTGTGTAGAGCAGTTTGAAAATCTGTCCTCAGTGGGAGGTGCTAAGCCTTCAGAAAGCTGGTGCTTAACACTTTTGATAATCTGGCCCCAAGTTAAGTATCAGGGGCCAAATTAAGTGATTTACAGGCAGAAATACTCTACTGACAGCAGTGGAAATTTCCACTTGCCAGTGAATGGCTCAATAGGATTCTGGAATAATAGAGCCATGAAAAGTGGATAATGCAACAAATAAACATCAAAGGGTAAGACTTTCCTTTTCAATCATGTCTGGTTGCACTCTGCATAAAAGGACTGAAATATTCTGACATGAAAGAAGGAGAAGGAATGGTTAACTGCACAGCCATGCATTTCCTTCTGAGATGAGCACAGCATTTCTTAGGAACAGTGATTTCTTAGTATTCATATGACATAGTTGGTAATGATGATACATGTGGTATGTGATGTATAAGACACTAGTGGTATTTGAATGGATCTTCTGGACTAGCTTTTTCTTCCTGTCATAGAATTATAGAATGGTTTTGGTTGGAAGGGACCTTAAACATCATCTACTCCAACTTCTCTGTCATGGGCAGGGGCACCTTCCACTAGACCAGGTTGTTCCAAGCCTTATCCAATGTGGCTTTGAACAATTCCAGGGATGGAGACATGCACCAAAGAGAGAATAGCCTTATATTTCTCCACTTCTTTTCTACTCTGGGAGTGAAGCTTTGCCAGTCAAGCTATTTTGCTTAGTAACAAATGACTTCCCTCTCTCTCCTTTAGATATTTTCAACATTCAGCCACTTCCATCCACGATTTTGATCAAAAGTGAAGTTTGCACACAACTATTTCATAAATGCTTGTGGCATTTTTGACAAAGAATTTCAAGGGACTCAAATGAACTTGGCCACCACAGAGCTTGAACCTCAGGCAATTTCCCCACATTCCCTTGGCAATTTTGGCCATATTAACTAGCATGATTAAGACTTCTGTCCTTCACTTTGATGGAATATCCCATTAAGGAAGGTTTCCTGCATGTTTACAGGAGAAGGCTTGAAAATGAAGCTAAGGAGGGTTTTTATGCTGTGGGCTGGATGGAAGTACATCATGTTTCCTTCATGGCTTCAGGTCTTTTCCAAAGCCCTGGACAGGATACTGGTATTTACAGCTCCCTGTAACACACCTGCAGGGGCACACAGATTTTTTGGGGCCACAGGAACAGCCTGTTCAAAGAAGCTGAAGCCATCATGTTAGGAGGACAGCAGGAGAATATCAGGATAGCACACCAAGGAAGAAAATTGGGCACCAGACTGACTATCAGAACAATGTTATTTAACAAGTGTTACTGTCAGCTTTCTGTTGCAGAAATTATTTGTCTTGGTGAAGCTATGAGGTAAGAAATAAGAGACCGAGACATTAAAGATACTGAACAGTCCTTCCCCCAAAGGGACAGAGCAAGGCAGAGGATGAACATTTTCATTTCACCAGAGCAAATCTTGTTATCAAGATGTAATCTGTTAATAAATGCTGTTCCATGCAATTAAAAGAAAAGAACAACAACAAAAGAAAAGCCACAAAATTATTGTGGACTGGCAGGAAACAAGAAACTCTCCACGGAGAGTGGCAATTCAGAGAACACCCAGCCATATAGCCCACCTTCCCTATTACCCCTCTAGAAACAGACCCATTTTATACATGGTGATCAAGGCACCAAAGCAAGAAGTATTAACATGATTCACGTGTAGAAAACAAGGTTATTAGAAGAAGGGATCATTTCAGCATATTGTTCTCCCTAATAAGCATAGCAATGAGTAATTGAGTTTCAGGCAATCTCCAAGGTGGCACTTTGCAGAGAAAACGGAACTTGGCATGATGTCTACTTTTCCTTTAATTACATTGCCCTAATGAGCAACTTTCTTTACTCTCAGCAAATTTATTTCTTGAGAAGAAGCAACAGTAATAAAAATGTAAAAAGGATCACCAGGTAGCACCTGAGAAGAAACATCAGCAGCTTAAAATAACAAGAGGCTTCTAAAAGTGGTGGAAAAACACCAGATTGTTCTCAGCATCATTATGCTTATCACTCTTAAAAGCAAAGTAAAGGATGTCAGTGGAGCACATTATCTAGCCTAGGAAGAGTCCTTGTTCTACTGTTATTTCCCTTTTGCACGTGATCCCGAGAACAAACCAGAAACACGAAGTGCTGATACATCAATCCACAACTCCTCTGCTCACACAGCAGCAGAGGGCAATTCTGCTTCATGCCCTTGTGCAAGATGAAAAGAGAAAATCACATGCCAATAACATCCTACAGAGTGTCAATATTGCCACTGCAACCTAATACGAGGGTAAAGGCCTGGCTTTTCCAAAGTCTTTAAGGCATTTAGACATCTGACTTTTGTTGAAAGTCAAGGGATCTTTTGCTTATCTTTTTTTAGAAAACCACCTGTGAATCCACTAGTGGCAAAGGGCTCCCTGAATCTGCCTTTCTGGAGGCAAAAAGCTGGGACATTTCATACATATGTTCATTCTTCTAATTTTTCCCCTAAGCATTTGCCAGGAGACATCATACCAGTGAAGATAGACCCCCCTTTTCTACAGCTGGGTGAACATGTCAACTCTTGTTAAAATACCTGAGGTGTTCACCTTCAGAGAGCAGCAATTGCTGCTGCTCACAGGTCTTGGTTGAACAAAGCCAGTGCACTACCAGGTGACAATCTGACTTTGTAAATGCCAGTAGTGTTATTCTTCAGGAAAAAATAAGCCAAAAATGGAAGCAAAGTTCTTGAGAGTCATTCCAGTTTTCAATGTTGCTCAAAGCTGGGGAGCACACCCTGGAATATCTACCAGCTGCCTTAAAGCCACACTTTCCTACAGGGAAGCACGGGCTTCATATGTTGTATTACTCCATGTAGCTGTAGATGGGTGATCAATACACCTTTTGCTGGTTCAGGGATTCATGGATAAGTCTGCACTCAGTGGTTTTGCCCTGACGCACTCCAGAACTTCACAAGGTGCCTACACCTCTCTGCATCAGACCTGCAAGTACTGTTACTTAATGTACTCACAGAGGCAGGAGGAAACTTCATTTACATACATTTTAAAAAATACTCTGAGGTCTTCAAAAACAGGCACTTCAGATGTAAAAGTGTGAAATGAAATTATCTTGAAATAGAAAATCTGAAAGTGCCAGTGGCAGCAACCCTGAAGACCTTAAATGTTTATGCAGCTTTATGTATTGTTATTTCTCTTCAGTAAGCCTGCCACGGAAATGGCAGGGGTATGGGAAGAAAGTGTGTTAGCACTTACAGTCTCCTCATAAATGAATTAAATGCAACTATTTTACTGAGAAAAAAACAGGAGGAGAGCAAAGGCCCATCTCCTGGGGAGCTAAACTTAATTACTGCTCCAAATCATGCTTCAGCTGAAGCGAACCCTGCATAGAGCCTGTGCTGTACATGACCTGGCAGTTGTGTGCATTTGCCCCTTCAAAGACACTCATGTAATGAATGAGAATAGACTTTTTCCTTACAAAAAGAAAGAAAAAAGTGATTGTTCAAGGAAGAAAGAAATTCTAAAAAAGGCCTTCCATTAAAACTCTATTTATTGCAATACCTTCTCACTTCCAGATTGCAATCCCTAGAAGCAAGATACCAGTACACAGAAGTAATTTACATAGGCAAAAGGAAGACACAAATGTTTAGTTGGATTTTCTTACATGTTTACCACAAACTTATGACCAATTTTTGCAATTAAATGCAGGAAAGGATTCTTGGCAGCCTCATACACAATGCTGCAGCTATCCAGGCAAAGTGGAACAAAGGTTGCCTTACTTCCCTCTTTCCCAGATTTTTTGGAATACCCGCGCTTGGATAGCTATAATTAGGCTGTAAGTCAGCCAAGCGGGATTTTGAAGCTTTCTTTTCCTTGGAGCAGTAAATGCCACTGCTCGATGTGGGCACCAGTTGTCACTTTCTCCAATTTGCACGATGCAAAAGCTGAAATGGGAAAAATGCTGCACTGTGCTGCTTGAAACCGTTTCAGAGGCTGCCTGCAGCACTGGGAGGCACAGGCAGCCAAAGGAAGTCATAAGCACACTTTGCTAACTGCAACTCTCAGTTGTCAGAAAGATAAAAGTTTCCTGCACATGCAAAATAGCAGCATGAGCTGTTTTTGAAAACAGATAATACATTTCTTGTAATTAATTGAATTTTGGAGAGGTTTCATTTTTGCACCTCAAGGAAATGCTGTTAGCTCCTCTCTTCTGAGCATCCCATGTGTTTTAAAACACACACTTAATTCCACAGAGAATATTCCATCAGGGATATCAGTATGTTAAAACTCTCTGAGGAGACATCACCCAGTGTGCAGTCACAGCTCTTTACTCCCCCAGTCCCGACAGGTACCTGTGGTTCATATCTGGGCATTTGGTCACTGTGGTCTGTTCACGGCACTGCTGGACCACACCTGCCCCTATGGCACCACAGAAGCACTGAGCAGTGCTACAAACGCTATCTAATAAATTTGAGGGCTGGAGAACAGTAGGAGAGAGGGGAGCAGATTCTCACACCATCAGGAGGGAAATAGGCTTTTAAAAAGCCAGTTGTGTCTGTGCACAACAATGAAGCTTTATGTCTATATAAACTGACAAGTCAAATTGTCCTCCTGAGCCCAATTCTCAACATCAGTGCCATTTGACGGCGATCGCTGCCTCCTGCCTCTGCAGCCGAATGCCTCTGACTGCCAGCAAGGGCAGGCATGATGATTAAAATAAGCATTAACAGAATGGTTTGGTGATTAGCTTCTCCTTCTCTCTTCTTTTTTTTTCTCTTCGCTTACTCTTTTTTTTTTTTACATATAGTTTGGGTCCACCAAAGATTGCTAAAGCCTTCTCTTCATTAGCACTGTACTTAACAAGTGTAAATTTAAAGTACTCATTTTCTTAAGGCCAAGGATTAAAGCAATTAAGGAAAACTGCTGCAACCTAGCACCAAAGTCAATCCTTAACATGGAAAAGAAACAATGGTTCTTAACATATTTAAATAAAACCAAACCGTGCACAATTATGCTAACACTCTGTTAAACTAAATTCTCACTCTGCTGCAATGTTTTATTTTAAATGTCCTTTCTGAAACTGAAATAACACTTTTTTGCCCCCAGTATGGCAACAGGTCTGCGGTCACTTTGCATTGCTTTCCTGGCAAAACCATTGCAACAAAAGGTAACAACCACTCTCATTCTGTCCTCATTTTACCATCAGCTTCTCTTCTCGTATGGGCTTAATCCCTTGCCAGCTCTGCACTGGATTTCAGTGTGATTTGGTTTGTGCTTACCAACTACCTGCTCCAATACCCTGAACCTTAAAGAGAACACAGGGGACCTTTTCATTTGAAGTTTAAGGCGGTATTTTAATATGGCAAAGAAAAACCTCTCTTTAGAAAATGGTAACTCCCTGATAGGTTTGTTTGCTTTCCTTATCATCAATTCCAAAAACCTGAGTACCTAGGATACTAACGGGGCATGTTCTCCCCACCAGCATGAATTCAACTTACGCCTCCTCAAAGGAAAAGTAGAGATCTGAAGACAGTGTTATGTCAGGACTGGGAATACACAGGAAGCATCTGAGCAAGTCCAAGCACTGACAGTGTGAACAGGCCTCAGAGACCATGTTCACTTTAACCCTTTTAGCAGCAAGTTGTCCTTGGTTGGAGGCTCTTTGTCACAAAGTCGCTTGCCAATGATGTACCATCAAGGACAAAAAAAGAGCAAATACTCCATGAGCTAAACACAATAAATATCCTACACAAGGAGCCAAGAGATCCTTTGCAATGGTCAAAAAAATTTGCATCTACTATATTATAGATGAAATGTAGGTGATTCCTGGAAGCTAATATATTTTAACCTGGGAGGAAAATGATTGTAAAAACCCTGAGGAAGGAAAGGGTAAGAAGCATCAAGAGCAGTGATGGAATGCAGAGACAGCCAGAGTAGAGGGCAATGAGGCTTCTCAATGATACGCCAAATGCCAAACGGACATTTGCCTTCCAGACAAGGCCTAGGTGTAAAGGGCATGTGTGTGATCGTGAGGGATGGCTGCCTTAACGGGAAACCTTCAACCACTTCTAATTCATTTCTATAGCTGAGCTGTTTCCATTTCTCTAGATCCTATGGAAGATATCACAATGAATGAAGTGGCTCTTAATCAGATCCAATTATGATATCCTTCTATCTTAAAGTAAGTGCAGCAACACAGACAGCATAGAGGAAGGTCTCAGAGATTTCAGATGTCAAATTAAAAAATACCTCATGAGGTTGGAAAGGGCAGAAAAATACAGTGGGATTTTCGTCTAGGGAGATAAACATGACCATAGGATATCTCCCAGTATTGCTACTGGGCCTTACTGACAAATTTGTCAGTTTTGCCTTATGTAGGTTGAGGACGTGGAATAAGCTTCCATGGCATGCCAGCATTATCTAGGGGGTTTCCAACCCTAATCAGCCAAAATATTATGGTCCAGAAAATAAATTATCCCGTTTAAAACAATAAGGAAATTCATTTGATGAGAAAAAACCCATTGTTTCAGATTAACTAAAAATGATAGTTTGCCTATCCAGCTACGACATCAAAACCATAATTATTGGCACAGTTACAGGTTCTACTGCAATACTCTCAGCTGGAAATATTCACACGCAGTTCATCTGCCCTGCCCTGCCCTGCCGGAGTCACTAAAATATCACAAGACTCGGGAAGCAACTGGGAAAGGCTCATACTCCCTGGCTGGGAGAACCTCCTCTGATGCTTGCAGTCAGAAAAAGCAACATTGGCAAGACCAAGGTAAAATCCTGAGCCTACTGGGAAGAATGTATTTGCTGCTGCATCAGAAGATTGGGAAATAAACTCGTACCTGGGAAAACCAGAGCTTTAAAAAACACCCCACAAAACTACTGTGCTGCTTCTGTCCTTTTCTATGGGTTTAACCATGCAGGGTGCAGTGAGAGCAGGGTCTGGCCCCAGCGGAGTTCAGATGCAGCAGACTCATCTCCCAGCAGGCTACAATATGTTCCCAGAAGGTACAATATCATTCCGAGGCCAAGGAACAGCCTATTAGCTCTGCATGCCATTCATTTTCATGAATAGTTCAATCTGATGCTCACAAGAGCTGTTGGGCATCTTTCCATTTTGTCTTGCAGGACCTGGATGAGGGCTTATTTATCTTTTTACTTCATACCCTACCTTTAGGCCTAAGCAGTTCAGTGCAGCTGTGCAGGTTTCCAGCCCTCTGCCAGGCTCAGTGCCCAGCAGCAGGCAGGACGTTGTCTGCAGGTCGGAGTGATGGCATGTCACAGTCAAAGCCATTCAGGGAGAATTAAACTTCAGGCTTGTTTGACTAAACTTCTGAATTCACCACAGATCCCCTGTTTTGCCAGCCTGAAGAAACTGCCCAGCAAGTTCTTGACTAATATGCCAAAATGCTTCCTTCATCATCGCTGGAACTGGAAATGATTACTAATAGGTATTCTTGCTGAAATGATTTAACATAACATGCTGAATGAGATCACTAAGTCAAAGTGATTAAGTACTGGAATGG
>VYXC01009984.1:0-16349 GCA_013397175.1 Platysteira castanea
GTTGAGATGTGTCATGGCCAAAGTGGCCAGTTTGTAGGCCCGCATGGGGTAACCACGGTGCTCCATGTATCGTGCTATGGTAAAAAGCTGCGAGTAGCTCATGCCAGTTGTAGCAGCATCTAGAACGATTTGGTAAGCGGTCTCAAAAGCTATGTGATCCTTTTCACATAGGGTCAGTGCAGAGAGGGCACAGTTTTGAGGATCCTTCATGGCACACTGTAGAGCAAGCGTCCTAGCACTGCCAGCCAGCTTCTCCTGCTGATGGCAGTCCAGATGCAGACGGACGATGGTGCTGTTGGACATCACTGTTGTAGCAACAATACTAGTGGCTTCTGTTGGAGTGAAAAGTGTAAACCAGTTTTGCATTATACTATCCAGTGCATAAACACCTGGAGAGAGAAAGAAAGGATAAGCCACAATTGATAAAACCCAGCAGATAGAGATGTTCAGCAGGAGATTATACTTCCCACAAAGTCTAAGAGGTTACCAGTACCAGCAAGAAGGGCTCACACACAGCATGGCTAGAAAAGGACATTAAAACCAATACTACTGTCCAAACTCTGCAGCAATCACATAAATCCAGAAAATAACAAAAAACAGCCTGCAAGACAAGTTTTAGTCTCCTGTTGTGACAGCTGAGCTGTTTTATTTATTATTTAAGACAATTTGGGTAAAACATTCTGGCTCATTTGGTCTCATCATCTCACTCAAAAGCAGCCCTCACCTTGCACATCAGGGTAACTGCAACCTCTTTTCTCACTGTTAACCTCAAGGCACAGCACAAAGGAAAAGTAGGCAAAATGGCTTTCTTAAGAGAACATCATGTTATACTTAAGCAGAACTTACTAAGCACACCTTAAAGCAATCAAATTCCTAAGTACATGATCATCAAGATCCTTATTAGGGAAATATAATGAGCAATATGAACTACTGGATATTATATTCTCAGTGCCACTGTATTCCCAGTGTGTTTGGCAGGAGGAGGAAACACTGACTGACTGGTTCCATAAATTGAACCTACAGTTAACTGGAGTGCCTTACTGCTAAAGGCAGTTTACACACATTTGTGAGCCCACCTAAACTACACACTGTCATCTTCATTTTCTCTGCAGGACTCTGATGCTTCCCCTGCACCCCTTCACTCATTTGCAATGATACAGCACAGTAGAGAATACTGTATCTTCATTTAAATAAACAGATTCCTAGTGTTATCATATTCATTATTTACTGTGTTGATTAAGTTTCAAGAGTACTTTGCATGACATTTTAGGTTCTTTATGGGACACTTGTATTTGAATAGGTAAACCAATTTAAAGCAATATTAAACACAGTATTTTATTTGCTGAGATGCAACTGCAACAAAATAATACTCAGGCACTAATATCTGTAAGATAGCCTCAGCAAAAATTATCCTAGCAAAGATATAAAAGCAATAAAACAAGAGCATTGCATGAATATTTGCAGACACAAACCACTTTCTAGCTGAGGGCAAGCTCTATTTCCCACTATTGACAATAATATATTCCCAGCTAAGCATAAAGTAAAGAATTAACTAGTCCAGAGAATAAGCAGCCGCAATCCTTTGAAGTTCTGAAACTCAAGAAGCATCTGTGCGATACAATCCAACTCAGATATACAAAGAAGGAAGAAATACAAGAGAAAAACATGCTCTCCAGAAACACCTTTACTGACAATTAAAATGGCTCCATTATCATAAGTATTTTGATTGTTCGCATTAGCATTGCTGCTGATTTTTGATTGTTTTTTAACAGCTATACAGCTTTTAATACACTCATCTTCATTTTCAGACTCTGTAGCCTAACCTTGAAGAAGGTTTATGGGATGCCTCATGAAGACATACAGGAAATCTATGGCAAGTCCCAAAAATGATAGCTACCTGAGAGAGTACTGTTCTCACACTTCTGTATGGAGTATTTTAGGTAGTGAGTATTTGCATATGGGTACTTCCCAAAGGTTATGTACACCCCCACCTTATGGGGAAAAGAAGTCACACTGCATTACTCAACTATTGTCTCATTTGCTTTGTGCCTAAAAACACCCACTAATCACTGCCATAATGTGTTCTCACCAAAGGAATTTTAGAGCTGAACATAAAGTGGGAGGCATTTGCAGAACTTGGGTGTTGACAAGGAAGATCAAGCCCTGTAAAAGTAGCTGATAAGAAACATACCTACTTCTGTTGCACATGTTACCAACCACCTCACCATTTCCCGCCGTCGCCAATTCAGCGTTGACAGTGTCATCCGCATCACCTGTTAAAAGAACACAAACAAAATAAAAATTAATTATATTGCAAACCAAGGCCATACACCAACAGACAGGAATTTCAAGGTACTCAAATACACTGGAGTTAAAAATGGCAGCCTCTTGCCCTCTCCACTCCATTACCTCTTTTACAGCTGATATGTCAAACAATTTGAAAAACACTGTTCAGATATTTTTGAACAGCATTACAGAGAGTAATTCCAACTGCAGATCCTTAAAGGATAGAGGACAGAGACTGTTTTATCTGTGGGGAGGAAAAAACTCTAGCCCATAAAAATGCCTTCTTCCAAATAAAAAAACCAAATAATCAATTACCAATTAGTGAAATTAAATTACATAATGTCTCCTCCCTCTATGCACAAGTATATCGGTAATCATTGCGTGATATTCCAGGGCATATCCAGTCAAGTACTAGATACTGAATACAGACAACCTAATTACAGTTAGGGGAAAAGAAGGGGGAATCATCTGTAGACCACTAGAGACAGTGCTGACACTGTTTCTTGCAGGAAAAGCACTACTGTAGGAGACTACACAGCTGAGAATTACTACCAGAAAACTGCTATGCACCTTCCTTCTGGAAAACAAATCTTTTAAGATTCTTAAAACACCTTTGGTAAGCTTGGAACAGAACACTGGGCAAATTCTACAACAGTTTCAGTTTGTTCCAAACCCTGGGATTGAGGACAAAGTACAGGTTTGTGACACCACTTTCACTAAACCTCGCTGAAGACACTCTGATGACACTGCCAACCACAAAATAGTATCCATGAATACAGTAATATCCAAAGTGTGCTGTTTTCGTCGAATGATACTTGGTGAAAGCTTGAGGTGACACACAGGTCAGTTGTAAGGATTTTTCTCTCTCTCACATAAACATTTAAGGCAAATGAAACAAGCAGATTTCCACAGTGACCATGGAAATTCAAAAGCCTAACAAAGCATACAGAAACCTCAGCTTTTTGATTAAAGATTTTAGTACCTTTCTTCAGCATGAGAGCCAACTGGAAAAATATCCTTTCCCCAGAAGTGTTTGGAGCTTTATTTACTGAAGCAAAGTAATAAATGGTTTTCTGATCTTCGCATGTTTGGTTTAAGAATTCCCTGAAGAGGGATGGAGATATTTATTTTTGTTGAAATGAACTATGTAAACACTAAGATTCAAAAGTGTCAGGTAAGATTACTACTTGGCAGTCTCCTTTTAGCTTGCAAAGTTTCTCCTCAGAGCCTGAAAACTGATCAGTGGTGCCTGTACACCTCAAGAACAGTCAGATGCATCTGACGATACCACAGCTTGTGGAGTATAGGATTTGGATGGAAGTAAGAGGGCTGTTGTCAACATGATCTGCCTTAGCAACTGGTCATTATGGCTGACCTTGGCTTTTAACAAGCATGTACCAGTTCTCATTTAGGGGAAAGGAAGAGAAGGAAAAGGAAGAAAGCCCCGAAGACCATGCAGAAAATACAGAGCATTTCTGGCAAGCAGAGTAATTTTATTTTCTAGCCAGTCCTCCATATAATCCTGAATCCACAGTACTGGTCCTCTCTCACTGCTGATTCGAAGAGTGCAGCCAGTGAATGCCAGCTCTATGTTCCACCTGAATGGCACTAAGGGGCTGTGCAGATTCTTGGTCTGTGTTTACCAGTATATTGAGCCTTGTATTAGAAAACAGAACTTGAAACCAAGTCCAGACAGAGCCCAAAGACAGTATCCTTTCCGGTGCTTAAAAGCTACGCCCACCAACACTGCATCAAATTTCTTTCTCCTATTATAATAACAACAAATGAGGGAAATACCTGAAGGCCCAACTCCAGAGAAACTTTCAGAAGAGTGATGTCTGGCAAGCTGTCCATGAGTGTTGCTATTTTAAATGCATCCTGGGCAAGTTTGAAGATGTGTGATGAGGAGTGGATATTTTTCTGAATGGATTCTAACACTGTTTCCAGCCTCTGAACATCACCTGCAAGGTGTAAACAGAATCACCAAAATGGAACAAGCTTCGAAAACACTCAAAGATCCATTACAACTGAGCCTGACACTGCTATGCAAGACTATGATCTTTCAGTTATACACACTTTGTTTTTAGAAACATTCCATAATTAAATCACATATGAATGAAAGATACAAGAGAGCACAAACTCCTCTGTCTGAACGTGTTAGTGCAGTGCAGGGCCAAAAGTCACTCTGATCTGTGAATTTTACAAGTGACTTGTCTGCTCCTGTGTCTCATAGTCAATGTCATGTGTCAGGAGAACAAGAAGCTGTCTCATCAGCCTCATACCAAGCTCATCTAGTACCAGCTAACTAAATTAACTACTTTGCTAGAAAATTACATGACAAGTTTAAGCCAGTTCAGTTTGTTGTACCCATTTCAAACTCGTGTCAGACTGTGATCTGCATTCCTAAACACAAGTTTTACGATCTGTTTACCCATGTAATATTAAAAGCATACATTTAGTTGAGTACGTAACTGACAGCAAGGTACCTTTGGCTGCTGTTAGCATGGTTGATGCCAGCTCACACTGCTGGGATTCAATGTGACTTAGGGTGAACCAGCGGGGATACCGGTTTGGAACAACGGATGCAATGTGGTGAGGGCGGGACAGGTCTCCTGAAGGAGCTGTGGATTCCAGTACCAGCAACCTGAAATAAGTAAGAAATCATCTTTCATTAAACCACTATTACATTTGGATACTCACAAGCTAAACTAAAGCTGCAGGAATACTCGGTATTGTTTATGAAATATGCTTTATCAGTTTCAGAAAAAAAACTTGGAAGACCACTTCTCTTCTTGGGGAATCTCAAAAGTCCATTTGCCAAACTTGCCTACATCAACAGGTATCTTTAACCTACCAATATTTTATAATGTGCTGTAAACTAATATGAGGGTCCCAAAAAGCAGTGAGAGAGAAGTTTCCTTTAAAATTATTTTCAGACTCCATTTTCTCATTGAGTACTCATCAATCAACAACAGTCCTATCCGACAAGGAATATTCATACTTAAAAAATTTAAATTAATGTGCTGTTGACTACTACAATCCACATGGTAGCCCACAGCAAAGACTCAACTGATAGCCCTTGCAACATACTACACACAGACAGTATACCAGATACTCTATAAATGTCAATACAAAAAGCACGAGTGAAAAAAACCAGGCATTTTTATTCAATAAAATTAAGCAGAGTTTCAGCATATGAATGGTTAAAGAAATAGTAATAAGGCAATGTCCAGAATAAAAGCTTTTCCAGTGCTTAGCTTCTTGATGTCTTTTAGTATCTGAGGTCTGTTTCTAACAGCTTTTATATGCAAGTGATTTTCTAGAAGGAAGTAATCTGTGAGGATCAAGGAACTTGCATCTCTTTTGTCAACAAAACTGCAACTACCCAACACTGAAAATCCAATGCATTGTGTTTTTCAGTGATAGAATAAGCTCATTTAAATGTAAGTTATAATTAATTTCTTATACTCAAATAAATACTTAGGTTCTGTAAGCAGCTGTGAAGTATGCCTTTTTTTTTTACGCTAAGATGGATTTAAGTTCCATCAGGTTTTTTTAGATTCCTGAAGCATATGATATATATTAATATAATAATATTATAGTGTAATAGTATATTAATAGTATATTTAAGAATTTACTGAGAAGGGTAATTTTGAATATATAGGAAAGCACCTGGTAGGCATATGAAAATACAATACACCACCTAAGTAACTATCAGACACGTCTACATGCATGAAAACATGAAAAAACTCCTGAAGCCTTCCCTTCTCACTTGTATCGAGTCAAATCTATTAGCACCACTGAGACACCTCTTTATATACATAAACTCTAAAGCTGATTTTTTCCAAGCATAGAGTGACATGGCAGAGGTACATTATAAGATAGTTTCAATGAACAGAAAAAATCCTAACTATTAAATGAAGAAAGGGATTAGTAGGTTATGAGTAACAGTAAATAGGCAAAAAGCATGAAAGAAACGTTGTTTCAGAGAAATCTTTTGTCACTTCGAATTTCACTGCCAGCTTCTGTGCTCTTTTGCGGTGAAAAGAAATGCTGTTGTGAATTGGTGGCTTTGATGCAATTTTGGCAAGGTAAGGGAACACCAGAAAAGCACAAGTAGATTTAGCATTCTTGACTTTTTTTCCCCACTTTGAAACATCAATTATTCAGTTAGGTTTTAGCAAAGCTACCTTGTGATTAAACATCATCATTAAAGTCTGGCTCCCAAAGCCTGGGTGAAATTCAGACTTAACAAGGGATCAGTCAAACTAAGCCAAATATTCAAGTTCAGATTCCAAGTGAGCAGTCAACTAGGTCACTGCAGATCCATGTTCTCCAAGGCTGTGCTCCCTATGTTTTAGTGCTGCAAGCACTGTAGATAGAAGTGACCATCAAGGACTGCACAACTCTGTCCTTGCAGACCTGAGGTGCATGCATGAAAAGGCTTTGTGGTCTCAGTTTCTATTTATTTCATAGTAAGTGTTCCACACACTAAAAGAGGTCTCAAAAAATTACACAGCACTTTTGAATACAGAGAGGTTAAATACTCCTGAGCTGCCACCATGGGTAACTGACCCATGTAGACTTGTATGCAGACTGACACTAGACATTCCTATCTGAAGACCAACTAGCTGAGATCTTGGGAAATTAACTTCTTTAATAATTGCTGAAGTGAGAAAAGAAATATGCTTCACTTCTAAATGCATGAGCAGCTGTAGAGATTTCCATGGAGCACCTTTACTAACTTCCACATGAGATTGCTGTCCTTGCCATAGCCATTTCCTCTCTCCCATCGAAGACAAGATGCTCAAGTTTTCATCTTCTGACCCATTCAACCTGCCAGCCATGAGACAGACATTCAATCTTCATGTTTGCTTTATTCTTGTGCCCTCAAGGCCATATTACATTACTTCTTCATTTGGTTTGTATTGGGAGTCCTTTATTCACTGAACTAACACTTTGGTGTGAATGGAAAGAATGATCATCCTTCTTCAGGAGAATTTAGAGAAGTGCAGAAGAATGAAATGCAGACAGAGATGGAATAGAAAGTGTCCAAATCTGCCATCACCACAGTTCAAGATAGCAGTCCACATTTCTGAAGAGTGCCAAATATCAAACTACAGAAAGAATGATTACTGTCTAGGGCTGAACTTTCATCTGTCTTATAAAGTAATGAAAAAAATTACTCTGGATGGAAAACAGCCCTGATTGCACTGATGTCTCCTGTGATTTCACCAGATGGAAACAAAAAGACAACTCTTTCTTTTACTGGTCTATTTGTGAAGTCACTTCTTTGGTTGAGATGACAGCTTTATAGCAAATGAGGGCTGGAGCTACACAAGACTAACTGGAGATTTCATCATTTGAATCTTCCAGTGTCTTGCTTGTTTTTCTAGTTGAGAAAGAAAACTTCCAAAAAAGAAGTTTTCAGTCATGACTGGTTTCTGGGCAAATCTTTGTTGAAGTGCAACTGCGTACTGTTGCCATGTTCACTGGGGCATTCAGGAAAGCTGCTGATGGATGACTACTCCAGCCTTGGAGGATCATTTCAATAGTTAATTTTAAGGAGGAAAAATCCACACAAATTACCTCTTGAGAAACACTTTAAGGTAGTAACTGAAAGTAAATACAAGACACAAGTATGTTTTACAAAATAATTAACCTTTTTTTCTTAACAAAAACTCAACCCGAACACAACCAAATAAACCAAAGAAACAACAAAAAACACAACAAAACAAAACCAAAAAACCCCTACCTACCAAATTTTGTACTCTCTTCCTGTTCTGATATAATCAGTTATTGATGTACTTGAGATAAAAGAAGACTAACAAACTTAAGTGGCCCAGGTAGCTTTCTGATCATACATTTGAATGTTCTCAATAGTTCATCAGAAGACTTCCTAAAATGCTAATTATAACCAGCAAGTATGCAAGGTCACTCTTCATATTTTTTAGACTGTTCCCATAACATCCATTACTAGACATTCTTGGAGGCAGGAAAATACTCAACAGGCTAAGCAGACCTTCAGCCTGAACTCACAGTAGCTGTATTTTGTTCTTGTCCACGGCCTCCCATTTAGTCCTTTGAACACAAGAATTATTTTCTCCCTGTTCAGCTTTTTGGAGGGAGTAGCTCCAGAACAAACACCTCCAAACCATACAAACACAACCTGTTTGATGAAACTAAATACCCTTCATGTGGATAGGATGTCCTTCAATCACTGTGCAATCACGCTTGGTGATAATGACCAGGAAAACTCAACATTTTTTCTTTTTCATAATCTAGGCTTGCCTGCTCTTAGTATTCAGCTGTGGCTATTCTTTGTCAACCATCAACTACTAGGTTCTTGATAGTGAGCAGACAATTCAGATGAGACCACTTTCTTCCCTGCATTCTGTGTGGACAACAGATTTATCACTCATCATTTAGGTCCATGAAAACTCATTCAGAAGTCTTTTCTCAGATATCATTACCCATCTGTCCTGCCCTGAGACAGCACACATGGAACACTGCCTGAGAAACATCTTTTTCCTGACTACTGAAGACGAATGGGATGTAAACCAGACATTTTGTTCTCATTGGACGTATTCCATTTAAATCCCAACATTCACCCAGAGGAGGCCAAGATGTTATGATTTCACTAAAAAATGTACAGGCTCTCACCACATCACATGGTTTTAAACTTATCGTTGAGAGTCAATTTATAAAGAAGGCCAGGGAAACAAATCGTCCTGCTGAGCAGACTAAGCAGCAGACAATGCTGAGATTTATGGTGAAATACCTCCTTCCTTATTTCATTATCAATACAAATATACACACACAACCACACGGGTGGGAGAATGCACATGCTAAAGCGGATGTGTAATACAAAATCTTGCGCCCCAGGTGTGGGATGCTGGAAGTATTTGAAACAGAAAATCCTGTTTTACAAGTCTAAATAAACACTAATTGTACATTTATAAATTATTATAATATAGTTACTACAGATACCATTTACTTTTATAGATGACAGAACCAAAATAGTACCTCCTTGAATGGAAGAACTCATATTTTAGAAAAAGAGAATAGGTCTTGATTACTAAACCTTTTTCCCCTTTCCACATCCACCACTCATGCTCTTTCTAGACAACTCACGAATACGTACCGCATGGCTCTCAGTGCAGTTTTGTATGCCAATTCAGCATCATGAGGTAGGAGAGAGGTGAAGAGATACTTGGCAAATGTGTGCATTGGAACACTCTCTCGATGGATGACTTCACCTAAGCCACTATATGGTCCACCTGCAAGAAACAGAATGTCAGTCTTTACAAACTACTAAACTCCAACTTCTGAATCTTTAAAAGCATTCACTACACCTTCAGCTAGAAGTGGTATTCAAAGATAGAGCCTGCTGTACAAAAGGTAAAGTTATATTGCTATTTTCAGTGAAATACATAACCCATCACATATATATAATGTGTTACATATATATTAAATACCATGTATTATTCAGGAAAACAAAACATACTGCAAATTGCACAATACTAAACACACTTCCAGTGCTTACTCGAATGACAGAATGATTACAGTACTCCATGGGGCTCATTCAGCACGCCTGGTATGCAAAAGTAGAAAGTCCTAGTCCTAGCTTTGCCTCCACACAATTATTCACATCAATACCCATGCACCCCATTAGTGTGCCACTGCTTTATCACAAGTTTCCCAGGAAAAAAAAGAATGATGACAGTCGAAAAATGTATATCTTTAATTGATATTGCATGAACAATCACCAAAGCAGCACCTGATCCCTCAAATGTCTCACCTGACATTAGTATTTAAATAACCCATTGGTCTGGACTTGGTCATGACTCAAGGCCCAGGTCCTGTCCTTGGGTCACAACCCCAGGCAGCTCCACAGGCTGGGACAGGGAGGCTGGAAAGCTGCA
This sequence comes from Platysteira castanea, assembly GCA_013397175.1. Lineage (NCBI taxonomy): Eukaryota > Metazoa > Chordata > Aves > Passeriformes > Platysteira > Platysteira castanea. The sequence continues at coordinate 10,212 of VYXC01009984.1, forward strand.
TGGTGAAAAAGGACCTGGGAGTGCTGGTGACAGCAGCTGAACATGAGCCAGGGTGTGCCCAGGTGGCCAAGAAGGCCAATGGCATCCTGGCCTGGATCAGCAGGACCAGAGCAGGGATTGTATCCCTGTGCTTGGCATTGGAGAGGCCACACCTCGAATCCTGTGTCCAGTTCTGGGCTCTCACTCCAAGAAAGACATTGAGGTGCTGGAGTGAGTCCAGAGAAGGGCAGTGGAGCTGGGGATGGGTCTGCAGCACAAGTTCTGTGAGGAACAGCTGAGGGAGCTGGGGGTGTTTAGCCTGGAGAAAAGGAGGCTCAGGGGAGACCTTATGACTCTCTACACCTGCCTGGAAGGAGGCTGTGGCCAGCTTGGGGTCTGTCTCTTCTCCCAGGCAACGAGACACAGGATGAGAAGAAATAGCCTCAGGTTCTGCCAGGGGAGGTTTAGATTCAATATCAGGAAAAACTTAACTGAAAGAGTGGTCAGGAATTGGAATAGACTGCCCAGAGGTGGAATCACCATCTTCAAAAGTGTTCAAATAAAGTGTGGATGTTTCACTTAGGGACATGGTTTAGTAGTGAACACAGTGATGGCTGGGTTAATGGCTGGACTCAAAGATCTTAGGAGTCTTTTCCAACCTGAACAATTCTGTGATGATGAACACTATGTCAGATTGTGCTCCAAAACTGGCTCTATTAGTCCATTACATCCACATGATTTTAAAAATTCTACTTTTTTTGTGCCAACTATCCCCATTATTGGGGTGATGGATTTTTCTCACTCAGTAAAGTGTAGATTTCAACTTGATAACAGCAGCATCATGATCAACAACAACAACAACAAAATTAAACTATTTACTTGCTGAGTTTCAAATGTTCACAAAAGTGTATATGAATCCTATTTATATGTTTTTCCTGCATACTTAAGAATGTTACCCCTGTTAATAGGAAAACGGTGTCAAGCAGTTTTCTGACTTCAGTGACAAGAGGTTCAGGCACTAAATGTTGCAAGATGGAGAATAAGAATCTTATATTAAATATTACTGGACTGTTATTGCACAGATAGCACCCAGCGATCCCAGAAACTACTACTACTTCTACTAGAGATTCCATCACACTTGGAAGGACAGATGGATGGATGGATGAATGGACGGACGGACAGATGCATGGATGGATGATGGATGGACGGACGGCCAGCTGTGTGAGTTCACTTCTGTTTCAGCAACTTTTGACGGGTGCTTTAGCACAACATGCGAGGATAGAAATCACTAGGCATAAAAAATTCTCAGCTCCACAGGTGGGCATTTCTGAAGAGCGGAGCTGTTTGCAAAGGAAATGTCAATGAAGATTTAGTAGGTGACAGTGTGTCTCATTATCATTTTAAATGAAGTTGAAAGCCATTCAAAACTAGCTGGCATTGCTTGAATGAAAGAAGCCATACATGAGTATGATTGCTGGTTGGTGGTCCAGTAAGAAACTCAGTCAGGACAAAGAATACATGACAAAGCATTTATATGAAAATATATTCTGCCATTAACTTAGCAGTCAAACAAAAAAATCAGAAGAGTTCTTGCAAACCAGTCTTACGTTCTGCTTTCCCATGCACTCAAATGATAGCTACCTACAGCATGCATTAATCTGCATTAACAGCACAAAAATCAGCTTAATATTGGATTAGGTTTTCTTTATTGTATCCACAGAATTTTAGCTAAAAACTCACAACTGGTACGATTAGCACCTTAAATCATTGCACAGCTTTTCCTCCATGTAAGCAGGCAGTTTCTGCTTACTAAACTGAAACTACTGCAGGAAAGTCAGGTTCCTCATCTCACACTAAAGCAAGACAATCATTGCACATTGCTCACAGTGGGAATTCTTTAGGCAGTTTTATTAGCAGACTTCCTGCTATGATCAATTCTTTACTACTCTAAGAAAATATTAAAAACTTCAGTAATCAAAGTAAATTATCAGAGAATATGTCAGAGAAATCCTGCCTTTTCCTCATAAAGCATCCTTACCAGTAAACAGATGTAGCAAACTGATTTTATAATCCAGAGGAATCCTTCATGTTAACAGCTAGATCTAGACAGTAGCTTTTCTTGTGCAAAGGCCATAAAGCAGCAGTACAGTCACACCATGATGGAAACTCTCCCTATTCTGCAGCCTCTCTGCAGTTTCAAATATGGGCAAAAATAGTGACTTAGGGCTGCGAACCCTAAGCAACATATTGTACCTCTTCCATAAAAGATAAAGTTTTAAAAGACTGATGTGTTCCAAAAAGAGAGCAAAACCTGACTGTTGTATAACAATTTCTCAACTTACTTAGGGCTGTAACAGTCTCCCTTCATGCCATGCGTGTGCACTCAAAACCCGAACTATGCCTTTGGCTAATTTGTTTCCCTAAGTTTTTTCTTCCATTCAAAAAGAACAAAAACCAGAAAGACAACCTTGGAACCCATGATATCACTCTCTGAACATGATGCTTAAGTGCTTCATGTTAAGCTTTTTTAAAAGTTCAGGCAAAAGTATGCACTTCTGTGTACAGATTTTATTTCAACTCTGCCTAGTTCCAAAACATAAAATGTGTGCCATGGTCAGAACTTAGGCACAAGACCAGACCTTAAGCCACAATATTTGATCAAATATTTTAATTTCCACCTATGAGATAAACTTCAAAGGCAAGTAGTTTTCCTGATTTTCACAAACAAAATGTTACATTTCTACTTCAGCAATTACATGTGAAGTTTCTGAGCTCTTCACTTGTGAACAGTGGTCAAAATCTTCATACATTTATAAAGCTGCCAGTATAGTTCCTTTTGCAGATTACACGGAACACTTAGAATTTTGATACCTAGAAACTGTTGATAACTGATGTCTGTATTACGTAACAGTTAGCCTGGAGTGTATGATCAGGTTACTGAGATTATGACATGCAACAAATGTAAAGAACGAAGTGCATTCAAAATTAAAACAAAAGGTTTATAGGTCAATATAAGCCTTATCTCTACAGTCACAAGATACCTAAAGTATGTCGATTTTTGTAAGAGATTTGATAAAAACTTTCATGGAGTTCCAAGTAAAAAAACCATCTGAAGCATGTAAGGCAGTTTCTACAGGAACACTAGTTCTGTGTGCTTGTGTAAGTGAAGACAGTTTATAGAAGCAGTTAGCATCTATGTTCAGCTACCTTCTAATAGGAAGACTGCTTGTTTTCGAAAAATCTTCACCAGAGTATCATCCAATTCAATTTCCTGTAGCTTAGAAATGAGCTGCTCCTCATTTCGACAAACCTTCTCTTGTGCATACAAGCCATCTGGCATTATTCGCTGCTGTCCCAGCCCTATCAATGCTACTTCCACAGCCAGTGTTAAGTAAGATTCCCCTTCTTCTAAGAACTTGTGTGCAGGCAGGTGCTGGTACTCCAGGGATTTGCATTGCCCCAGGTTCTCTGTAAGGAGTGACACAGAAAGAAAAACACATCAGCAAACCATTTGAACCCATAATCTGCCTACAAAGCCACACACATAAAAACTTCCACTGTTAGTATTAATTTTTAAAAATTATTTAAATTATTAGCCAGTCTCAAAATACAACACTCCAATCTAAAATATGTCATCTAATTCCACATAGCAGAAAAACACAAAAAGAGTCTGGTTTTAAATAACCCACTCACGTAAAAATTAAAGTTTTCATTTTTAAACTGCACAATTTTAAAAAAGGCAATTCCTCCAGCTTTGTGCTAATGACGCCAAAACTGCAAGATCCATTCCAATTTTTCCCCCCCATTTCTGTACTTCCTTAAAGCTCTGATGTTCAAGAGGAAGGGAAAAGTGCTTATACCTACACCTTACACCTACATAGATTTCAGCTGAAGCTATTAGAACTGTGCAAATATACAACAGGCCTGGAAACTCCACACCTTTAATATAAGCTCTGTTTGCTAGCACTCTTTTCAGGCTTTTAATTTGTCACACTTGTGTTTATGACAAAAATGCATATTGTTAACATTAGAAGTCCTACTTTTTGTAACAATTACAAACAAATTCCACACAGGCCAAGCTATAAACTGCTTTAAAGAGTGCTACCAATTCATTTGGCATTTAACAGACACAACGTACAACAAAATGCTATTCAAGCTTGTAACATTTTACAGTCTAATTTGGGAACAAAAAGTTGTAATTGTCAGATGTAAGGAGACGGGCAACTGCAACAAATGGAAAAGCTGAGTGCACTTGGAAGATCGCATATGCATGTGCAGAAGGAAGTTACTTTTCAACACAGAGTGATTTTATTTCATGGGGTTGTTTTGGTTTTTTAGTAACAGGAGAGAATCTGACTTCCAAATTTTTTAATTAAAAGTTTTTCCAAAACTCGTGGGTAGGAGAGCAAAAATTTAGTGAAGAAAATCTAATTGAATAAAAGCAGTTTTAAGGCAAAGCCGCAAGAAGACTGTGGATGTGTATATAAAAGAACTTCAGGTAAATGAATAAATCCAGTTTCTGTCCACACTAGTAGTATTAAGAAGCTACCCCAAAGGTGGAAAGAGACTGAGAATAAGGAATTAATCAGCTAAACTCCTGGGGAGCAAATACTGAAATTGAAATGGCTGTACATATCCTATCCCTACCCTAAATTATGTACTGATATAGCAACACTACTTTCCAACTCCTATCAGACTACGTATGTTACCAATTTTAAGTGTTTTGTCATTCTTTTGGAGTATTATGTACACTGTATTTTAGTAATCCAGTAACATCCAGGGCTGTATTAGGAGTGTTGCCAGCAGGTCGAGGGAGGTGATCTTGCCCATCTGCTCAGCACTAGTGAGCCCACATCTGGAGTGCTCTGTCCAGCTGTGGGCTCCCCAGCACATGGGCATGCTGTAGTAGATCCAGTGTGGGAACACAAAGATGATTAAGGGACTGCAGCATCTCTCATATAATGAGAGTGAGAGAGGTGGGATTATTTAGCCTGAAAAAAAGAGGGCTCAGGAGGATCTTACCAAAATGTATAAATATCTGATGGGAGAATGTAAAGAAGACAGTGCCAGACTCTTCTCAGTGGTATCCTGTGACAGGACAAGAGGCAATGGGCACAAACTGAAATACAGGAAATTCCATCTGAGCATAAGAAAACACTTTTTAACTATGAGGGTGGTTGAACACTGCAGGAAGTTGCCCTGGAAGGTTGTATTGTCTTCATTCTTGAAGTTATTCAAAACCCAAATGGACACAGACCTGAGGAATGTGCTGCTCTAGGTGACTCTGATACAAGAAGACCAGCTGGACTAGATGATCTCCAGAGGTGCCTTCCAACCTTAGCAACTCTGTGATCCTGTGATTTCCTGCAATTTCTCAGAAAGAGGAGAATGCAATGTATGTGGAGAAGACTGCCACTATGAAGTCGTATTGGGTTTTATTTCAAATGTGAAATATGGAATTTTCTTCAAGAATGAGTAACTGGTAATTTTTGAAGGCTTCATATAACAGTTTTACTTTAAACATTTTCTCTCCCTTGTGTTTTCTTAGGGAATGCAAATGTGAGTTCTTATACTATAAAGACACTGGCTTTGAAGTTAATTGGGAAAGGTAAGATAGAAAAATGTCTCTGGTTACTGAAGACTTAGAGAAGATTGCTCCCTTTGCATGGCCTTACCCGTGAAGTCTGAGAATCCATGGAAGCTCTCATCATCCACCCTGCAGGCTTCCATTAGGCTCCCGAAAAGGGTGCCAATGGGGTCCAAAGGGTGTCCCACCCAGCCTTCAAGATTCATTATTGAGGTTGCTCCCCTGTGGAGAAGTTCTGTGACAAAAAATGCACACAGAGGAGGGAGGGAGGGAAAGAGAGCTCATGTTAGCCCATCAAAACAATTACACAAGTAAAACTGCTTAAAATGCTCTCAGTACAGAATTCAAAGTACTTCCAGTAGCTTCTGCATAGAAAGAGAAAATAGTATCCTTCAGGGTGAATTCACTGCCCTTGGTGAATATGTAAATGGGAAATAAGAAAAGAGAAGGAACAGAAGCCAAACTTTTTGGGCAAAGTGTTTTATGGGTCAAAAATTTCATTGGCGGTGTCTTTTGAAATCTCTTCCTTGATACTACTAGGAACTCTTCTAAAAATGTCTGCATGAAGAATT
>VYXC01009988.1:4834-20359 GCA_013397175.1 Platysteira castanea
GTGCGGTGCCGCGGTGTGTGCGCGGGGCTCTGCGGGCAAGGGGCGCTGGCGAGGGGCAGCGGTGGCTGCAGCATCGCCCCGGGAGGCGAGTGCAGAGCCGGGGGGCATCGCTGGTCCTGCCGAGGCCGGGCGGCACCGCGGGGCTGGCCCGGGAGGGATGGAGGGAGGAGGGCGCCGGTGTCCCCGCCCTGGGGCTGCACAACTGCTGCTCCCACAGCCCGGCCAGCCCCGGCCCCTTGTCCCACAGCCGGGCTCCTCGGCCGCGCTGATGGCCGTGGATTCAGCCGTGCGGATAGGAATAGCCAGTAGAAATTGCCTCCATCCCCACACCTACTAAGCCGTTTAAAAATTCCAGCTTGAGCTTTTTTGCCTCGTCCATTGACGAAGTCTTTCCCTGTGCTTTATTTCCACCCCAAAAAGATTCTAATATCTATTACTTGAGCTGTGCCCATGGCTTTGTCCTGTGCTAATTATTTGTATAGTGCCAGGTGTTGAAGATGTCAGCTGGGAAACACAGCACAGCAAGAAGAAAGGTTTGAGTCTCTCCTGGCTGGTGCATGGCCCTGATCCTGGAAATACATTGGTTGTTTATCACAGAGTCTGGTACTGAGCCATGGGGAACAGCCACATCCTCTTTGGTGCTGTCACTGAGCAAAGCAGGAGGTGCCCTCCAAGGAGCCCCTGGCTGGTTCTGTTGGGAGAGGAGGGATCTTCCCACTCCTCCAGCTTATTCATTGGGTATTAGACCACATGAATAAGCTGGAGGGGTCAAGGGCAGCTTCCTCTCTGAGTCTGGCATAGGAGTATTGATCTTTAAATGCAATTTAAGAAGAACTGCTCTAAGTGTGGCCATGGTGAGGTGGTGTGAGGAAAAAGGCAGTTGACAACCTGTGGAGGGGGAGAGATGTTATCCAAGGAATAGGTGGTGAAACTGGGCTTGGGAACTGGGAGGAAGGCTCCATCATCCAGAGACCTGTTGGCTTAGGTGTGAGGCAGAGGCTTTGGGCGTTGTGTGAACCACTGGAGTTTTTTAAAACAGAGGAATTTTGCTGAGAGTTTGGCTCCACTGATGGCAGGAAAACCAGTGGTCCGAGTGTGGGTTGCCTGTGCAAGCAAGGACACTGCTGTAATTGGAGCACAATGCCAGGTCTTCCCTGAGCATATTTCAGGGGATACTGCTTCAAATGGTGGTGGCAGCTCCTGCCAGCCCACAGAAGAGCTCTTGATGCTGGTCATGTCACCTGGATTTGTTAGAGAATTACAAATGCCCTCAAGGGAGGTGAGCTAGAAAAAGGGAAAGGAGGGGAGAGTTGTACAAGATGAGGACAGAGATTTTTTGATTTCATTGTGTCTATTTCCTTTTCTTGTTTATCTTTGTGTGTTGTGTTTCAGGTGTGTGAATCAGGATTATCAGTAGGCATTTGCCCTGAGAAAACTCCAGGTGAGGAATGAAGGAACATCCCTTCCTGCTGTGTTTGAGGACAGGGACAGGCAATAGGAATGTTTTCAAAAGATATCCAGATGAGATAAATGCAACTCTGAGGTGATTCTGTTTCTTGCTTAGGAACTGCTGCCTTAGTGGGTTGGGAGAGGGGGTGTTTTAAAAGGCAAAAGCAGTTGGGATGAGCCACATGCATAGAGGCTTTGTTCACAACATTGTGCAGCCTTTGGGACTGGCTGAGCATGAGTGGGCCAGCGTGTTCTGGCTTCATGTACAGGTCCCACACAGCCCTTGCTGACTGAGTTGAAATCAGAATTTGGAACATTTTCTTTCACTGAAGTACAGACCTGGACAGGACCTCGAGAGGTCACCTATCCTTATCTCCTGGTTCAAAGGCAGAGTTATATATACACCCACACCCCATCCCAGGCCAGTGCTTATCTGATCTGCTCTTCTGAACCACCAGAAGCAGGGATTCCACAGTCTCTCTATTCCAGTGGCTGGGAGTCTGTGCAGCTGGAAATGTTTTCCTGTCTTAAAATTCAAAATAACATTCTGTACTTCAGCTGAATGAAAACAAAATAATTATTTTTTGTAATTTATATACCTCTTCTTTTAGTATGTCACCAAGTGATATTTGCCTTTTATATGCAATGGCATTGAGTTATTGATTCTCAAATTTATCAAGTATAACTTTGCTGGAATTATACACCAAGTTTACCATCCTTCTGGACTGGGTCACATCTGCAGATTGTAACATTCTCCTCCCAGCCTGAGAAATGCAGAGCCTGCTTTGGAGATTTATTTTGGAGAATTATTTGGAGATAATTTCTAGGAGGCAAACTCAGCATACAAACTCAGCTCAGAGCCAAGCTTTGGCGATACAGAGAATTGTAACTGTCAGTGAGCAGTGCTGATCCAGGGAATGCACACCGAGATCATCCAGGTCAGGAAAATCGAGTGGGGCAGTAATCACAGCTGAGTGTGATGGCATCTCAGACTAATTGGATTTCCCTTTGGGGACTTCCTGAGGCGTACTCCAGCAATTCTGGCAGGAGAGTTCTCCCTCGTTGTAAAAAGCCATTAGTCATTCATAGAATGAATTGACAACTCCATTAGCAGAAGGTAAAGGGAGGAAGGAAGGATGGTCTCATGGCTGAGAAGCTTGGGACCCAGGAGATCAATATTTAACTCTGCCACAAGCTACCTATGTGACTGTTTTAAGTTATATGGGGCTTAGTGTAACCAGCCACTAAAGCCACACCTAAATTTATACACATAACTCGTTCCTCTGCCTTCAACAGCTCTCCTTCTGTGTGGTTTAAGTAGTTGGGTTTGTGCAGCATCTAAAACAACAAGGCTGTGACCACATAGACAATATAAGTAAAAATAAATAGTAATCACCTTGCATGTGTGATCAACTTCAGGAAGAAATGTATTCTTGCTTATTAAGCTTTTCCCCTATTGTTTCATGATCATGGTTCCTACTTTGTTTGTCTGCTCCTCACCCACAAATGGCCTAATACCAGCAGTTGAAGGCTGTTTTCATAGGCAGGTGACAAAAGACAAACACCCAAATTAAACACAACTTTGATTTTCCTTTTTGTTATTGCTGCTGTAGATCATGAGTATCTTCAAAACTCCATGAGGGTGTCTTTCTGGATAACAGAAAGCAAATGCCGGAAAGCATGATGCAAAACATTGCTCTGTATTTTCCCCCTTGCAGTAACTAGTCTTCTTGAGAGCAGTGGAGGAGAAGGGTGCACTGACAATGGCCGCAGAGTTGGATTTCTCCCCGCCCGAAATCCCTGAGCCCACGTTCATGGAGAATGTGCTACGCTACGGACTCTTCTTTGGAGCCATTTTCCAGCTGATCTGTGTGCTCGCCATAATCCTGCCCGTGTCCAAGTCCCACAAGACAGTAAGTGGTGCTCTTTGATATTGATACAGGTGGGCAGAGTCAGAGGAAACAGGATGGGAGGGAATGTTGAGTAGCTAATGGAGACACAGCTGCCCCGGGATTGATGACAGTTTCATTGTTCATTCTCTTTCCTTCCCTGTGGTTTTCCTACCTCCAGCTTTTGTCTTGTGATTTACCACCAGATAGGAAAGTTAGGAACAAATACCTGAAGCAGGGTTTCTCTTAATATCAGTGAAAAAAGCAACCTGAAGCACTGACAAGGTGCTAAATGCATGTACAGTTCCTGGCTGCAAGAGAGGGCTTTGTCCCAACCCACACTGTCATCCTGCTGCTGATTTGCTTCATTAATTGCCAGGCAGGGCATCCCCTTTGCAGGACCTGCCTTTAGGAAATGACTCTGGGCTCTAGTTTGTGTGTGATTTTTAGAAGCAAGATGCAGGTGAAACTTCTACTATATCCTAAAGGTGGGGAAAGCAGTTTTCAGGACTGACATCCCATCCAGTGCCTGAGGGTCCTTTGATGCAGTTGGCACGGGAGAAGGCGAAAGGGAAAGGTTGAGGTGAGCTCTTCCTCTAGACTGAGGGATGTCCTGCATCTGCCTGGCTTTTCTCATAAGAGAGAAAAATGTCCTTGGTGCTGGGGACAAGTATTTCAGTGCTGGTGATCAGACTGCAGGTTAGGTGCTTTGATACAGATGTTGTCTGAAGGCATATGGTGTATTTTCAGTAACAGCTCAGCATGGGGAGTCTTGTTTTCAGACTCTTTATTGCCATGTTTGCTCCCTCCTGTGCAGAGGAAGCATGGACATATTCAGCCTATTGGGGGAAGGGAGTTCCTCAGGATGAGGTACAGAGTGAAGGATTAAAATTCATGGCCCAATTTTTCCACCTTTAACTACTGGTGTGATGTGGTGCTGTCCTGGGAATGATGCTTGAATCTGGATAGGATATTGAGGAATTTTGCTGTCTTGGAGCCTCAAACTTTGCAGTCTACCTTGGTTTGGACATTAGAAGGCAGCAGTGTTCACGTTATGGCAGCAGCACTCTGCATCCCTGAGTAATAACCGTGTCCCTGGAGCCTGCCAGCTCCCTGTGCACTGATCACAGCCTTTGGAAAGCCAGCCAAGTCTCCTTCCTTGGAAAGCCACACAGATGTGAGACATCATAGCCCAGTAACTTGAGAGACATTTGAACCCAGCTCTTTGATTAAAAGGATGCTGTCAGATGCTGCCTCCCCCTCCATTATCTGGAGCACTGGCTTGGAAGCTTGAAACTCGCACGTCTTGCTCAGCCATTTTTTGTGTGTCCTTTTCCAGTTGGCACACTCAGGCTGAGAGAACCCAAGATGCTAAAGCAATATTTATACTCAAATGCATTTAATGAAAGGAGGCAATCTGCATGTGTGTGCTTTCTCAGAGGAGACTGGCGCTGTTCCCTTGTGTTTTCACTAGATAACTAGACTGTATTTCCCATGGCTGCAATATTCTCTGTCATCTTCTCTGAAGGAAACAAGCATCACATCTCAGTATTTTGTTAGTCCAGGTGAAGAAAGCTTTGCCTGCAGTTCCTTCCCTGGATTTTAGGCTTGGTTTAGAGGCTATGAACTTTATATTCTTCCTGCTGCTTTGGGGAACATTTTTTTGTCTTGCACATGATGGTGATTAATGTTTGGCAGAAATGCCTGCTGACTGTTTCCATGCACCCTGGTGATTATATGTTATCTTTTCCTAATTCAAATAGTTTTCATTTAGTGTTGATTTTCTTCTTGCCTTCGAAGTTTTTCTTCTCCAAAGCCTGTTTTAGATACTTAAGCTTTTCATGGCATCTCTGGTAACAAGCTGTTTCTGTGCAGAAACTCACACTCATCAAAAAGGAGCAGAGATGATGCTGCTTGAGTCTCATTAAATGTGGCCTCAGTTTGACATCAATGTGTTCCAACAGATACCCAGCACTTGTTTCCTGGGGCTTATACTCAAATCCCCAGAGCAACCTGTCAGCAAATGGTAAAAAAATAGTTACTGACTGTTTCTTAATTGATTCTTGTAGGACTCGGACAGTTTTGAGCCTAAGAATTCAGAGACAGTGAAGAAGCCAAAGGCAACTGCTCCACAGATAAGCAAGAAACCCAAGAAGGAAACCAAAAAGAAACGATAGAGGTGTGACTGATGAACCTCCAAAGACCAAATAACCACCTATAATCATGTTTCCTCAGAGACAACATCAAAGACAACTAACTCTGTTCATGGTTTTCCAGCATTGCCATCTTTTACTTTTCAGGGGCAAGGGAGAAGAAACTTAGAGTGGAAAGGTTGGGGTTCTGCCATAGATTTCTTACAAACAAAGAGAACTTCATGTATCCAGGACTTCATTTGACTTGATTAATGTGTCAGTTACCATTAAAGTGACTTCCTCCAGTTCTGATGGATAGAGAGGGCTGTTGTCCTGACTCTTCCATACTGGCTGGGACTTGTAGTAAAGTCCCTGTGGAAAGTGGAGCATGGGTTTGCTACTTTGGATGCCGGTTTGTGTTGTGTTTTTTGAAGGCAGAGGAATCAAATGGATCAAGAATACCACGCTACACAGCTTTGTATTCATCTCTGTTGTCATCTAGTCTGAAATACATAGCTGCATTTTATGGCTTCATCATAATGCCTTTGTCATATTCTTTAATTCTTTAGGTAATAACTCACCAGATTCCAGACTACTGGAGATGAAAGCTTTCATTTCCCCAGCGTCGCTGCCTCTTGTTCCCCACCCATGCACTCTTTCTTTCTATTCCCACCTTTGAAAGCAGGTCCATTTCAGGGAACTGAGGCTGTGGTGGGGATTGCGATGGCTACAAGAATCAGGAAATGATTTGAGTCTGGAAGGTGCAGAATTTAATGCCTGTGCTAGTGGAGTTGTTCCTGGAAACTTGGGAAGACCAGGCACTGTGTGCTGGAGAGGAGCTGCTGAGGTGGGAGTCTGGGAGTGGTGCTCTGGTGGTGTTTCAGCCAGCACTGCCTCTCTGTGCCGTGGGTAAACCCTCCTGCCAGCTGGCTGATCCCTGACCATGGGCCCTCTTTCAACACAGCTGGGGTTCATTGCACTTGCAAATTCCCTCCCAGCCTTCCCTGCCACAGTCTGCTCCATCTCCTCTGGCTGAATTCCTCCTGAGGGTAAATACGTTCTCAGCCTGAGGAGATGTGGTATTTTAAGATCCAAGGGGTGGCAGGCTGGCTGTGTACCATGGCTGCATGGCAGGAGACACAGACTCTGTGTTCCTTCAGGCTCTGGCTCTCCAGGCCCAGGGACAATCCAGTATTGGATTTAAATATGGCTAGACAGGACTGGAAGGAGATAGGTGGTGACGTAGCCACGGAGTCTCTGCAGGGCAGCTCGAGCTTCCTGATGCCAGCTCACATCTTGGTTTGTTTGATCAGGAATGAGTCAATGGGAGGAGAACCTGCTCTCTGAGGCGCACCCAGGGTTCAGAGCGGCTTTGAAGGAAGGGTTCTCCCTGGCAGGGCTGCAAGTCTGTGATCCTCTTTGCATACACAGACTCCCATCCTCGAGTCACAAATGCCTGGTGAGCCCAGGTGTGTGTTCTTTAACAGGACGTGAGCAGCACGTTTACAGAAACCACCAGTGCTGAGAACAGCCACGTTCTCTGCTCACTCTTGCTCTCAGTGGGGGTCACAGATGGATCCCAGTACCAGTGTGACTTCCCTGCTCCAGGCTCTCTGCTTCCCTTAGCCAGAATGCTGACACCAAGTTGCAGTTCTTAAAATCCAGCTTGAAGTTCTGCTTTAAATTCTGTTTTTTTAAGAAAAAAAATTTTGAGCTGCATGAAGGCAATAGCAGGAGGACAGAACAAAGCATAGGAGACACAAGCACTCTGAAATTGTTTTAAGTTCTTCCATACAAAGAAATACTACAAAAAGTTCCCATGCAAATAACAGCAGTGTTGTGCCGTGAGTTTCCATGATGGACCTGTGCTCTGTCCCTGATCTGCAGGGCAAAGAAAAGCCCTGAGTAGGTACTGCAGATCACTCTTTCCATTTTAATACATGAGGATGGCTTTGTGTAAATTCCAGCTTTCTGCAGGTTACCTAAAGCAGGGGGTTAATGCTTTAGTGGAATCACAGGACACACGTTATCCAAAATACAGAGTCACTTCTACAGCTCAGAACCAGCTAGCAGTGGGCACTGTGTGGCTGTTGCCTGAAATAGCAGCTACTACATCAATGTCTACATCCAGCTTTTTGCAGGCTGGCTCACTCATTGCTCAGTAGAAATCATGGATGGTAGGGTTTGGTTTTGCTGGGGGGAAGAGGGATGAAGATAAATTCCCCAGGCTGTTCCTGACAGCTTTTTACCTATTTGAATGCTCTTGTTTGCTGAACTTAGAGTATGTAGAGATTACCAATAATCCATGTATTTTAGTTTATCTTGAAATGTGTAATAAATGCCATCAGAATCTTTGTTTAAAAAGAAATCTGTGTTTAAAGTTGTGCTGCCTGTTCCTTCACATTCACTGTGAAAGCTGCCAGAACTCCCAGACTATAGGAACACAGGGACATAAATAACCTATTCATTAAAATGATCCATTAAGGGAAATCCTTTCAGATCCTTTAATCTGTGAGAAATTGGTTAGTTAATACTGTCAGGCATGTCTGCATCTGTATCTGTGTTTGACTTGGACATAGCAAACTATCTCCCAGCACGGCTTCACCTTCCTGGAAGGAAGGAGGAAACCATCCAGTGACTAAATCAATTTGCCCCCCGTGAGAGGTTTTTGGCTCCAAAAGCCCCCACGAAGGTGGCTCTAATAAAGGCATCATTTGTTATAATGCAAGCAGGGGATTAGATGGGGGTTCAGTAGGCTGGTAGTAGGGATTTTCAGGAGCCCCTTGGTGTGCAGCTGGAGCTCAGGTTTGCATGGCTGGAGTGTGGGACTGTCTGGTGGCTCTTCTTGGCTCCAGTGAGACCTGTGTGGTAGCCAAGCTCTGGCAAGTGTCTGTTAGTTCTTGGTAGCCAAGCTCTGGCAAGTGTCTGCCAGTTCTCTCACCAGAAATCCAAAACAGAGAGAAGGACTAGTGTGGCGACTCACTTAATTCCCAAGCACTTTTCTCCAGGCTGTTTTGTAATTAACATCCCAAAGGGAGCTGAAGACCTCATTAAGTCAATTTTATTGAAGGGGAGGTTTTCAAAGGTCTGTCTCCAGGTACCTGCCAGTAGGCAGCACCTCTGCAGCCACACCTTGCTCTGCCACCCAAAGCTCGGAGCTGGCTGAGGGCTGGATTTCCTCTGCCAGTGTGTGTCACGGAGTTCCTGTCCCTCAGCAGGACATGCCTCAGCTCTGAAGAAACATGGCTGGGAGTTGGGAGTTCGTTCCTCTGTTTCTGATCACATCCAAGCAGCTCTGCCTCTCTGGCCACACTCAGCTGTGGCCATGGCTGGAGCTGTCCCACGCTCACAATGCATCCTTGTGCTCCCCCAGCACCAGCAGCACAATCCCTTGAGACGGGCTAATAAGGAGCTCGTGACTGGAGTTCCAGTTCACATAGTTCAATTAAATCCCTGTTAATCTTGTTCAGACCTAATTTACTTTCATTCTCATACACACGCTTGTCTCTGCTTCAGAGAGATGCTGGTGAGGTTCCCTGCCGACAGGACTGAAGAGCCCGAGGCCCCATCAGGCACTGATGTTTGCAGAGCAGCCCCCTTGTCGAGTCAATAAGCTCAGATTATTTCCCAGCCTGTCATGAAGAATGAAAATACTCCTTCAATGCCTGGGTTTAGGGAGGGTCAGGCTATCTGGCAGTGCTTGAGGAGATAAGAAGGAAGCTGTTGGAGGGAAGGACCTGCTCAGTATCTGTTTGCCAGGGCACTGTTCAACTGTTCCCCTGTGTGCATGTGTTAATTTTTGGACAGCTGGGAGCTGGGGTGCTGGACTTCTCTCCTGGGAGCATCTCTTCCACACTGATACTTCTCTCAGGCTGAAGTTGTTGTTCACAGCCTGTGGCCTGCAGGGATTGAGATGACTGTATTGATTTAGTTGCTTGTTTATTAATCTCATGAGGCATCAGAGACTGACTGCAGTGAGAAAATGGGATGATGAATGGAGAGTGGTGGAGTACAGAGCATTGCTGTGTGTTTGATGATTGGCTTGATTGCTGGCCTTGGCACTGGGAAGGGATCTGACCCTTCTCTTCCTCACGCAACCATGAGGGATGATTTGTTTGAGAAGCATTCCCTTTCTTCCTGGCCACAGACGTGGGCTGTAATCAGTGTTTGCATTCCTCCTCCAGCTGACAGTCACTGCAGGTCCAAGGTCCGGCTCTTCTCTGGCAGTTTGTGGCTTTTGAGCTGTGGTTTGTGGGGGAGTTTTCTGGCTTTTGGTACCCAGGCCACTGTGCAGTAGCTGCTCCAAGTGTCTCTTGCTTGGGGCTGGCAATTGCAGGGCAATGAAATCGGCTTCCTGCCTCTCCCTTGAAATTCAGCTGATTTTCCCATTCCATGATGATTCTTCCCAATTTGTGGCTTTTCTGTCACCATAAATCACTCCCATGACCCCTCCTGTTGCTTCCAGCCTGTAGACTCACGTGCACTGCAGTTATTCTGTCCTTGCAGACACATTTTACCTGCAGTGACAGTGGGCATTACCTGCTGTTATCAAGGACTGGTATGAAGGAACAGGTGGTGGAGCATCCAGGATGGAGAAAGGTGTCCCTTTATAATCTTTGGTGATGGTTTTTTTAGCCAGCAGATGTAACAGCTGGGGAAGGCATTTTCCCTGCCTTGGGAGCCCCGAGTACAGCCAGGCCACTGTGCCAAGTACATCATCCCTCTAAGCCGTGAGGAGCCAAAACCCTCACACACCACACTTCTGAGCTCGTGGTGAGTGAGTGCTGTGGTGCTGCGTGCGCTCCACACCACCCGCTCAGATCCTGCTCCTCACCAGCACACTCAGGATTTGTCTTGTGCAATCCCAAACCTCTCGCAGTGCTCACTTCCCTCCTCACAGCTTCCCTGGTTTCATTTACTGCCTGGAGGCCCCGGTGTGGCTTTGATGCCCCTTACACCCTGCTTGGCATCCCTGGGAAACCACAGTCCAGGTGAGAACTGAGCGATGCAGAGCAGGGGGTGGGAGCACAGAGGCTGACGGGCTCCTCCATGGTTTCAGTCCAGCCTTTCTGGCGGGTGGGTACAGAGTAAACCTGCTTTGGGTCACATCTGCTCTGCTTTTCAAAAACATCTGTTGCCTGGTTAAGGTCTCTCGTTGGACGAGAGGAGCTCAGGTCTCAAATGGGGGAGCTGTGGGTGGAAGGGTTGAAGGGCTCTCACTTCTCCCTGTCCCCAGCTCCAGGCAAGGAGCTGTGTCTTTAGCCCCGTGCTCTGTTGGAACTCCTATTTGCACAGCATTCCTGCTTGTGAAACCTGCTCTCTGGACATCTCCATGTTCCTTGCCAGAGGCTGTCCCAGCCTCTGAGCTGCTGCTGTTGTGTCAAGTTCAGCCAGTCCCAGTCCCAGCACATGGACTGGAGCCAAGGAAGGCACCAGCAATGGCCTGAGACATCTCCTATCTTGCCCAAGCTACAACCCAGCTGTCCCTGGCTCCAAGGCTTGTTCCTGCTGCCTTCCCTTTGGCTGCTGCTTCTGCAAAAGCCATCCCAAGCTTATAAATTCACCTTGCCGTGAGCCAAAGTCCAGGGTACGACAGGCACCATCAAGCTCCTGCAGGCAAAGCCGCTCCTGCAGGCAAAGCCGCTCCCGTGGCTCCAGAAATCAGCCCCGGACTTTTCCTGCTGTTATTTGTGCCTCAACTCTGGCAGCACAGGCAGGGGCCGTGCTGGAGCTGTGCTGCTGGTGTGGAGCTTGTGGGGTCACATCCCTCTGGCTCCCCGAGGGCAGCTCTGTCCATCGCTGGGAGGGCCCACGCTCTAGACAAAGGGTTGGACTATGGCTGCTGGGGTCTGTGCAGGAGAGGATCCTCATGGCTGTGGTTCCCACAGAGCAGCTGCTGGTGATGCTGTGATAGCTCCTGTGGTGGCTCCTGTGGTGGCTGAAGCAGATGTCCCCCCATGTCAGGCCTGGGCAGGAGGAGCAGATTTTGAGAGAAGCTGGAAGCAGTTCTTGTCCCTACCTCCCCCCTCACTTAACTTGTTTCAAACTGAGCTCAGATCCAAACATCATATGGTTTAAGTTTTTCAGACTCAGGCTTTGGCCTCCTTCACCCATCCCTCGCTCAAAGGACCAAGACTGGATGATTAAGGGGAAACACCCTCGTGTCTGCTTTGGCTCTGCTTGCTCAGGCTGCAGACGGGCCAGCAAGCAGCTGGGTGCTGGCAGGGAGGGGACGTCACAGCCCTGGGGCAGGGTCTCCTGGATGTGGCCACCAGAGCTCTGCACCAGCCAGCCACCCTCTACTGCTCTGCTACCAAATCAAGCCAGAAGCAGGGCTATAAATCTTATCCGGATGAGCTTCCTTGGGTTCTTCTGAATCGCTCTTTTCTATGGATAGTAAGACTGGCCAAAAAGCAGAATTTCCGTGCTGGGAGATGCCAACATCTTGTGTGTGGCTTTCATGCTGAGCTGAGGCAAGAAACAAAATGTGTCAGATTTTTGCCCAAATGAGCTATTCCAAGATATTTAATTCAGATTGTATGGAAGCATATTTTATCAGTCAGAAACCTGACAGGAAATGTTGTGCCTTTATTGACTGTGCAGATAATTTCAGCCCACAGCTGTTGAACTCAGTGCCTCCTTATTAAATATTTGCATGTCACAGAGTCAGTGGTTTCCCCGCAGCCCTTTCCCCCAGGGAATTTTGCAATGACACTTCCTGGCTGGGGCTAAGGGCCCCTTTTGCACAGCAGATTGTCACCACACTGAGGGACACAGCAGGTCCTGAGCCATCCTGGTAATTTCCTCTCAGCTGCCCCTCTTTATCCTATAACCTGCAGGATGCTGGCGATCACTGCTCAACTCCCGCAGCCCTGATGCTCAGTGTGGGAGAGAATGGCCAGAATGAGCATTTCTAGCATGAAATATTGCCAAATGGCTCATGCTGCAGGGGTTATTCTGGTCAATCCCCCTTAGTAAATCAGCTTCTGAGCTTGAAACTGCAGCTTCCCTAACGGGGCTGATGGTGCTGATCATTTTCCATCTCACACTCACTGTTTGCAGGGCTGTAAACTCAATGATCATAAAATCTCAGAGCAAGAGCTGTGGCTGCGTCTCTGTCCAGCATCTCAAACACAAGCATTACATTATTAATAGTAATAATTCCTGCAACTATATTTGGAATTTGCAGTGAACAAAGTGCAGCCTCAGGAACAGAATCCAATAGACAAAACTTATTCACGCGTGCCAAGGGGATGCTTAAAAATAAAGCTGGCTGGAGATGAATAGATGTTTTGTTGTAAATTCACAGTTACTTTGGGGAGGTCAGGGCTCAGATCAAATACTGGACCCAACAAGCACCCTCTTACCTCGCAGGAGGATTTCAGGAGCCCTGTGGAGCAGTTTGATCTGCACACCTGGAAGAGAAAGGAGCCACGTACTTACTTACTTACTCATGAGCATGACAGCATCTGCCCACAGTAACTCTTATTCTTCTTGTTCCTGATGAAACTCGCATAAAGGTCAGCAAGAAAATACAGAAATACCTGAGCATGTCTTCATTTCTTTTTAAAGTATCATTTCAAGACGTCCCGTAATAACCGAGCTGCTGGAAATACTCAGTGCTACTTTTGTTCAAATTGAAAGTACCTGGTTTTCAGTTTCTGTAACCCTCTTCCTCTCTCTGGGGCGGGTTTTATCAGCACTATTTAAAAGTGAAGAATCATATCAAGAAAGTAAGTTTCGGATGAGAGACTGAAATCCCTGGTTGGGTTAAAAAAGTAGTAATTGTGCATTAAACTTCTTAAAGATAAATATTTGGAGTGAGGCAGGAGGCAAAGGAAAGTGGGTGGCCAGGAGGTGTCTGTCAGGCTCAGGACCTCATGTCTGAGCCAGGAGTGTCCTGAGGTGCACTGGGTTGCTTAAATGGTCTTAAATCGCAGTATCACCAGCAGTGCATGTTTAATGTCAGTCCTGTGAGGGCACATTCCAGCATCTGAGCCCAAAAGATAAGAGTCTGGGTTTAGAGAGTGTTTGTTTGTAATTTTAGATTTGCACATTGGCATGATCTTAGACGAAGAAGAAGAGGTTGTGTCGTGGACTTGGTGTGGCGTGTTGAAAGGCACAGTGCTGTGGGTGTTTGCCTCCCGGCAATGGGCCGGCACCGCCAGAGATGGGAACTCTGATTGGGAGGACAGCCTGGAGAAAAGAAGTTGATTGCAAAAGAGAAAAACAAAATACAAATATTTATAAGTCATAATTGCATCTTAGATTTGGGTCTGGATCCAGTAGAGGCTGAGTCATCCTCACCAGCTCACCCGGGGCTGGAGCCAGGTCCCCGCTCCGCCGGGATGTTCTCCCCTCTGGCAGTGCTCCAGGCCTGCGGAGTGGGTGCTCCTGGGATAGGGAGGGACAGGGGAGTGTCCCCGTGTCCCTGTGCAGCACAGCAGGGAGAAGGTGTGGGGCTCCCCGGGCATTGGTGTGACCCCCTCTTTTCCCCACGGTACTCCTATACGGGTGAGCAGAGCAGAACCCGGGACTGCCCCACACCACCGGGTGAATTCCTTCATCCCACATCGGATGAAGAATCCTTCCCTACACATCCCCACGCCAGCTGAATAGCAGAGGGGGTGGGCAAAGAGTTAACATCCCCCCAAGCCTCGGAACAAACCGGGCTGCGGTTGGATGCTCGGGCACGGGGCAAGCACGGCTGGCCCCTCCAAAGCACACACGCCACGGGTGTTCGGGGAGCCCGGGCGGCACCGCCCAGCCCTGGCAGGGAACCGAGAGGGAAAGCGTCTTCTGCCCGGCTGCAGGGACCTTATCAGCGTCAGCTCCTCCCAGGGAAGGGCCCCTCACAATGTGCTGGCCACGGGTGATGGATCGGCGCGTGCATGACTCCTTGTTCCTGGTGACTCATGGATTCGCTGGCCTTCGCCAGTGTCATGGGAAATATTTTTTTAATAACTCAAAAGGCGGGGGGCAGTGGGAAACAGAAAGAAAAACTCCACCACATAGTTCTCTAAAACTTGTTAAGTTCCCAAATGGTTTCTGAAGCGTCAGATCTTGCTCAGAGTAAGGAGGGTTTTCGGGGAACCCCCTCGGAGCGGCTGGAGGGTTGGTCGGAGGGGTGGGCACGGATGGCAGAGGTGGTGCTGGCTGTGGAAATACACGGGTCACTGGAGCTGGCCAGCAGCCGAGCGTGCCGCATAAAAGAGCTAAATGGGGGTTTAAGGAGTGGACTGCTTCACCCCCTTTCTTCCTGGAGGATAACGTGACAGGGAACACTTCAGAGGATCGCCAGTGGGGGAGGTGGGAGGGCTGCCAGCGCCGCTGAGCTGGTCGGGCAGCCCCGACGGGCTGGGTGCAGGCAATGGGACACCCGGCTGAGCCCTGAGCCCGTGTGTGCACCCCGGCACTGCTCTGTGCCAGGGGAAAGCTGGGCATTTCCCACCTCCTGCTGCTGCTGAAAGGGGAGGGTGCTGAGGAGCAACGGGAGGGATGGGCAGAACTGTTCCCGTGTGCCCACCTGCCTTGGTGGAACTCAGGGACACACACCTGAGGGGGTGATGCTGCCAGCTGCAGACTGGACCCCCCCAGGAACACCCACAACTCCACTCTGCCTTGTTTTGGAGGCCGGCTCCGGCTGCAGGGGCGACCGGGGGTGGAGGGTGTTAACCCATAACAGGATAGATGTCCCAGCGGAGCACAGACACCACTGCGTGCCTGTGCTGCCTCCAAAGGGCCCCGCGAAGTTCCCCGGGTTCCCAGGGAGGCCCAGGACGTGGTTTAGCTTTGCCTGCTTTTCTATCTGAAGTTTTGCCTCCTTCTGATTTCAGAGCAGGGGGAAGGTGGGCTGCAGCCCTCTGGGAAGGCGAGGTGTCCCTCCAGGGGATGGGGAGGTACAGAACCTGACAAAACAGCATTTCCCCTGCAATTCGACGCGTGTTAGAGCTGCTGAATAAAGCGAACCGCAACCCAGCCGGGTTTCAGCCTCCTGAAAACCACTTTTGTGTTACCAGCTCCGGCTTCCAGGTAACACAACAAGCCAGCCCGCC
>VYXC01009988.1:20676-60503 GCA_013397175.1 Platysteira castanea
GGGGCGGCGAGGGGCTGCCCGCGGGGGGATGCCCGCAGTGGGATGCCCGCAGAGGAGTCCGGCGGGTCGGCGGGGAAATGTCCGCGGTGGCGCGAGCTGGTTGTGGGTCCGATCGGGGATGCTGGCAGTTTGGCAGGGAGGCGGTGGGTCCAGCCGAAGATGCCCAGGCTGCCGTGGGGCAGCTGTGGGTCCAGCAGCGTGGGATACCCGCAGCCCGGAGAGCTGGCTGAGGGTCCCCACAAGGATGCTGGCGGTCTGGCGCCGGGTGTCGGCGGGGCGGCAGTGGGTCCAGCGGGATGCACATGGTCTGGTGGGTCAGCCGTGGGTCCGGCTGGGGGTGTCACTGCCTGGCGGGGCAGAGCTGGGGACTCGGGGGGTCCGGCGGGGCGGCCCCGCCTGCCTGCAACTCCCCTTTGTTGTGCTCAGGGGCTGTGGGGGACCCCCGGGAGCGCAGGGCGGGGACAGCCGGGCTGTATGTAGGCCAGGACATGAAATATTCATCGCCCCCCTGCTTTGATGTCTCGTGATCCGCTTCCCTTGTCGTGTTTGTTCACCGGTGATTCTGGGGCCAGTGTCCAGCCCCGGTGGACCTGGGAAGTCGTGCCCCTTGCCTGCCCCTTGCCGTGCCCAGCTGGCTCAGCTGCTGGGGGGCTGCAGAGCCCCGGCTTCTCCGATTTAAGACTTCATCCAGTCGGGAAGTTCCCCATTGCAGCCTGGGCAATCCAACCTCCATGTGTGGCTGCAAGTGGTGGCAGTGGTGTGTCCCCACTGTCACAGCCCCCAGTGCCATGGAAGAGCATTGTGGGTTTTGCTCTGAGCCACACTGGGGTCGGGATGAGGTTTTATCCTGCTCACTGCCCAGACAGGCTGTGCTGCATCTTGGGGCCACTTGGGATGGACACAGGGGGCAACCTGCAGGGGTGAAGCCGCTGCCCAGGGCTGTGTGCATGGGGACAGGTGTGGTAGGGGGCTGGCATCTTGTGGTGCTGATCCTGGCATGGTCCTCTCTGGTGCTGGGCATCATGTCAGGGAGCTGTGCAGCCTCGTGTGAGACCTGCTGGACTGAGTGGGGATCTGCTGCATCTCCCTGTGTTTTGCTGGCCCTGCACAGTGCACTCTCCCCTGGCCCTTCCTCACGCTGGTGGCTGCGGTGGTGTGCCAGGGCTCAGCCCTGGACTTGGTGCCAGGAAGTGACTGTGGTCCTGGTCCTGGTCCCAAAGATGCTGAGCAGCAGTAAAGGTTGTAGGTGGCAGGGAGCAGGTTGTGCTGCCCTGTGTGTGCCATGGCCCATCCTCCTGGCTCCCCAGAAGTGATGCAATGGAAGGGACATGATGCGACCTGCAGCCAGGGGGTCCCTCAAGACAGGTTCCACTGCACTGTGGCATTAGGAGCTGGGGACAGTGGAGGGTGCAGAGCACAGGGTTCCCTGAGTGAGCTCCTTCCTGTGCAGCAGGGACAGGGACAGGGGCAGGGGCAGGGACAGGGGCAGGACAGCACCTTACCAGCAGTGCTCTATGAAACTGCATGAAGGTGGCAACAAAAGACTTGGTTTCTTTCTCCTGCCCAGCTGGTGCTCCCAGAGGAGGAGGTGCTGGGGGTCTCTGTTGCTCTCCTGTCAGCTGAGGAGATACCCACTGCCAGCACGACCAGTGCGAGAACTGAGTCGTGGCAAACCTTCCCTAGACCCAGCCATTTATGATGGGAACCCATTTGTCCCTGCCAGGCCCCCCGAGCAGCAGGTGTTGGTCAGACAGTCACAGGCTGCCCAGGAAGGCGTGAGGAAGGGGATGTGCAGGAAGACATCAGCAATCTTGCAATTTAAAGCAACATCCTTTCTGTCATTTCCACTGTGGGGCTGCTCCTGACGCCTTTGCCATAGAGTTTGATCCTGGCTTACCTGTGCTAAGCCATCAGCTTCAGCTGGCTCCGGAATCAGCCAGAGCAAAACCTTGGCAGTCAGTGTCTGAGCCGAGACTCGTGTGCTGGCTCCCTGGGGAGCTGCATCTCTGTAATCATTACCCAGTTAATGCTTATGTATCAGGAAGGAACACCTTTGCTTGGGAGATCGAGGGTCAATTCTCACTTCCAAGCCTTGACCTGGGAGCAGCAGGGCAGGGGCTTCTCCAAACACCTCCTGGCTTTGCCAAAACAGCCCAAGACAGGGTTATTTATGGGCTGCGCAGCAGCAGCAAAGGGAAGTCCAATGTTCCCTGTCTCGATCGTTAGTGGCCTTGCAGTGCTCCCTGTGTGATGGAGATGCCCTAATGATAGCTCTGCCCTTTAATGACTTTGTGCCAGAGTGATGGAAAATCGTGGAGGTTCCGCGGGGAGGCAGAAAGGGCCATCCCAGCCCCTGGCTGGGGAGCTGGAGGATGAGACGAGGAGAGCGCTGCGGTGAGTGACCAGTCTGGAGGCTCTGCTGCAGAGACAAGAGGGCCCTTTTCTGCCTTGGTGGCACGGAGGGGACATCAGCGATCCTGAGGCAGGGATGGCCTTTGGCAGCATCCTGGGCAGCTCCTGCAAAGCAGCATCATTTCACTGGACTCACTGAGGCAAGGAGGGGATGGACCACAGGGCTCCCACACCTCCAAAATCCCATCTGCCTCTCCCTGTTACTGGTGCAGGATCCTGCCTGGCCTTTGAAGTCATGACAGAGCTAAACTCTCATCTAATGAGACCTGAAGGACTTGGTCCCCAACCTCTCATTTAAACAACCAGCAAATGCCTGTAACATCTTGAAAGAGGCAGGAGTGAGCAAGCAGCCTGCACCTCCTCCCAGCACGTCTAAGGCGGGGTAACCCGTGAGCATCCCTGGGACAAAGCACTGGACTCCTGGCACGGCTGAGGGAAATTGGAAAGCCTATCTGAAGCGCTATTGTTTCCTGTGCTGTCTGTTTTGCAGCTCGGTTTCCAACTTGTTTCTTTATCTCTTGGAACAATTTCCCATCTGAGCTCACTTCCGCAGCGCTCCGCATCTCGTTCTGAAGCCCGCCTGGAGATGTGTCCAGCGTGCATCCCATCGGAAACGGCCTTGTCGGACAGCAGCACATCCCTGCACTGCTCTCAGCAGAAGGGAGCCCTTTAATTCCATGCCCGGAGAGCAGCTCGGACCTCTGGATGGAAATAACCATCCATGCATAGCTGTTCCTGGGACAGGAGCACGGGTTGTCACTGTTTCCAGTCCAAGCTCCTCTTCCCGACCGCCTCTAGCTGTGGGTGGTGCAGTCCAGCTCCCCGGGGCTCATGTCTTGCTGAAGTTTCCACCCATCAGCAAAAAACATGCTGTGTGTCACGGGGCTGGTTTAAAGCCTTTGGTTCCTCATCGCTTAAGCGGGCAGCAAACTGGGAGGTAGTCCAGTATATCACAGATTCATGGGGTGGTTTGGGTTGCAAGGGACCTTAAAGCTCATCTAGTTCCAGTTCCCCTGATCATCTAGCTCCAGACTTGCCCAGAATGTGCTTAGGAGGGGCACCCAGGCCCCCAGCTGGGTCCTAGGCTGGCACAGTGACCTCGGCGCTGGCTGCGTTGGGAACCGGTGCCACCATGCACATGGCTGTGCACACACACGCTTTGCGAAGAAAACTCTGAAACAGATTTCAGAAACAAATGTGGTTTGAACCTGGGCCAGGAACCAGGACCTGCAAATCTGCGTGTTGCGCTGACTTCCCTTCAGGCTATGGATCTGCTGGCTGCTCTCGCTGGGGAGCAGGGAGGGGTTTTTGAGGGCTGGGGGCTGGCCGGGCTGCCGGAGGCATCGGCCACTGGGCAAGGTGGGACTGGTTGAT
Organism: Platysteira castanea; assembly: GCA_013397175.1. NCBI lineage: Eukaryota > Metazoa > Chordata > Aves > Passeriformes > Platysteira > Platysteira castanea. The sequence goes on from VYXC01009988.1 coordinate 24,463, forward strand.
TTTAACTCAGCCCTTAAAAAAATCTGCCCTAGCCCCTTGACTCCACATAGTCTCAGTGGAGATGCAGCATCTGAAATATCCATAAGCTGGCATGTGGGATTGGTGGGCTTGTCTGCAGAACTGTGGGGAGCAGAACTGCCTGGGCGTTTAAGACAAAAAAAATCAGAAATGGGGTCCATGCATAGCGAGCCTGCCCTCACCTCACAGCCATGGGCCCCATGCCAGGAGGGCACTGGGATGGCTTTGGGGTCTGCAGCCAAGGGGGACATGTGACTCAGGGACATTTGTGACTTGGGCTGTGCTGTGGTTCCTTCTCTGTGCTGCAAGACTCAGAGGCTGGCCCTGAGTTCCCAGCCCATGCTTGACCTGTTGTACTCTCACTCCTGTGACCGTGAGGTTTTGGCTGGTCCTGAGCCCCCTGTGCTGAGGAAAGATGGATGGATGGATGGATGGATGGATGGATGGATGGATGGATGGATGGATGGATGGATGGATGGATGGATGGATGGATGGATGGATGGATGGATGGAGGAAAACCTGACTGCATGCTGTGAAAATAGCTTCCACCCAGTGCAGCTGCTCCCATCCTTCCTGACCATGCTTGGCAACCTTGGCCACCATAAACCTGGGCATCAAGGGTAAAAGCCCATTGCTGCATTGCCTCTCCACCATGGGAGAGGTGAGAGGTTAGCACTGTCCTGAGCAGTGTGTCCCCCGTCCCATGACACGCACCAATTTGGGGGCAGCATGACAGGGTCAGGTCAGTGCTAAATTGGTCCTAAAAATATCTCACCTTGGGGCACCCTTCAGCAGTAATTTGGGGTTGGAGGTGTAGCACTGTGTCTGGGTTTCACTTCTCCACCTTGCTTTCCCACCGCATTCCTCAGTTTCCCCCAGGAGCACCTGAGAAGCTGCCATTGGAGTTGGTGAGGTTTTACACAGAGTGTGTGCCTCAGTTTCCCCCTCTCCCAGCCCCAGTTGCACTGCCCTACTCCATGCACACACTGCGGGTAAAGCCTCCCCTTAGGTGGGCAAATAGAATCTGATCTCCACGAAGCACCACCACCTTCCTCATCCTCATCCTCAGCTGCAGCTGCAGCCAGTGCCAGCAGCAGTGGGGTCGGGCACTGCTCTTCTGGCCTTCACATGTTCCTGGGTGGAAGCACGTGCTTGCTGACTTATGAAACAAAACCTGCACGAAAAGGCTGTTGGAATCACTCCCTGCTCAGACTGGCCCTTTCCTTCCCCTGCCCATTGGGCAAGTGCTGGTGGGGCCCTCCTGTGCAGGGAAAGGGATTGGGAATCCTTGGCACAGCTGGAGGGGGCTTCCAGTGAGCACCCTGCTGCATCAGGCCGAGAGGGTGACTTGGGATCAAGAAGGGTGCAGATGGAGCTGCAAAAGTCACTGTGACCAGGATGAGTTCCATGCTCCAGTGCCATGAGAAGCTGAGTTTGGAAGTGTGTGGTCTGGGAAGGCTCAGGCTGCTGGGACTGGTGCGTGTGGCCGGGGCTGGACAAGGAGGGCAGCTGCCTGCCCACTTGGCTGCCCACACAGGTGCAGGTGTGCGGGGGTGTGCACGTGTGTGTACACACTCCCCCGAGCCCTCTGGGTGCTTTAGGGGTGGGCACAGCTCTCGTGCTCCCGTGCTGTGGTCCAGGGGGGCTGCACTGAGGGCACTGTGAGCCACAGGTGATGGGAAGCAGAGGAGACGCCCTTCATCCCTTTGTCCCTGCCTCCCTTCGTCCTGTCCCTGTAGGATGAGCAGCACGAGCGAGGGCTGGAGAGATGCCAAGGGAGGATGCAAGGTCCTCATTTCACTGGTCACATCCACCTCACCCATAGCCTATCTCTGTTCCCCACCACGACTGCAGCGAGCGGTGCCAGAGGTGTGCAGAGCCCAGCTCTCTGCTCCAGGAGTGACAGGAATAAGAGACACCAGCTCAGCATTTTTCTTTGTTTTTCATCTGCTTGGGCTGTTGACAGTGAGCACTGTCTAGGGCTGCACCTCCCAGCTGGATCCTCTCTGGTGTGAGCATCCCACTCCCCAGGAGCAGCTGGCAATCCAACGCAGCTTTTTGGGCTTGGAAGTGCCTTTTGGGGCTGGCTGATCTCCGTTTGCCCCTCAAGACCCTCCGTGGTTGCTTCCTCTGACACACCCTGAGCGATGCTTTGTTTTGGTGGTGCAGATGGGAGTGGCTGTGGGGACCAGCATCTCTCAGGGCTCTGTTGCCAGTGATGTCCTCGGTGTTCCATGGCCAGAGCCACAGCCCCATGCTGTGATCACTGGTATGGGACCTGCTCCCAGTCCCATCCATGCCCACGGAGGTGAAAGCAGGAGTCGAGTGTGCATTGCTGGAGGCTGATCCTGATCACCCAGCCCTGACCTGCAGCCACGCATGGCATGTGTGCATTAGGGCTGGTGGCCCCATTGTTCCCCAGAGCACGAGGCTTGTGTTGGGCATATGCCCCAAAGTCCCAAAGTAACCCAGGAAAATAATCAGCATAAATTTGCTCTGTGGGATCCTGCTTATTTATTTGAAAATGTTCAGGGATCTGCAAAGTGGGAAGTGTTTGGGATCTGTGACAGAAGAGCCTTGGCCTCTGCTTGGCTTGTACTTCATCCTCTCCCATTGCAGTGCACCCCAGCGTGTGTCCTGCCAAGTCCCTGTGGCTCCAGCTGGGAGAGGGGCAATTCCCAGCTCCGTGGATTTGTGTCCCCCATACCCTCCCCGCATTTTCCCTTTCTCCCCCCACGAGCGTTTCAGTTCCTGTTCCATGTCAGGAGGGCTGTTGGGAGGTTTGCTGCCACGGGGGTCCTGCAGGACCCCTCAGCTGGGCTGATGGGGCTGTGGCTCTGGTCCTGGAGGGACAATGGAGCCCCGGGAGCGCCTTGCCTGGCTGGACTGGATGGGCTGGTTTCTCGGAAAGTGGAAATGTTTTAGCAGTGACGCCAGCGTGGCCAGGGGTGGTTGTAACTTGCTCAGATCTGGAGCTTTTCTGCCTCCTGCGTTCCTTGCCCCTTTCCTCCCCCTGCCCTGGAGATTTGCCGCCTGCCTGCGCTGCTGTCTCGCCCGGGTCAGAATGGGTGTGGCAGCCCCGGAGCCATGGCAGACGCAGGTGGCAGCACTGTTTTGTCCGGATCTGAGACACCTGTGAGTCACATCGGCCTCCTGCTGCCACCTGCCCCTTCCCCAGGAGCCAGGCAGGACACAGAGTGGGCTGGGTGCTGCCTCAGCCGTCCCCGGAGAGCATCCGGGGCTGATGTTCAGTTCCAGAAAGCAGAAGGAAACCACATTTCCTGGAGCCTGAGGCTGCCTGGGAGAGGCGCTGCAGAAATGGGGAACAGAAATCGCCCCTCCTCCTCCTCCAGGGGCCAGCTCGTGTCACCAGGTCTCCATCACCCCCTTCAGCTCCAGCACTTGTCCTGGTGCTTTACCTGGAGGAGGATGGGAACAGCATTGATGTGATGGGCCATGGGAAGCTGGAGAATTGGGTGACAGGCAGTGGGAGCTCGGAGGTGCCAGCATGCCCAGGGGCCAATGTTAAAAGGGCACATTTTGAGGAGTGCTGAGCCAGAGGGCTGCTTTGGGGAAGCACTGCCCTGTGGCTCCAGGCAGTCCTGGTGGCCAAGAGCTCCAGCTCCTAGTACCATTCCAGCTTGACATCAGAGTTTCCCTGGCCAGCATTGTCTCTTCCCAGCCCCAAGGGCACTCCTGCCCTTGGAAGCATTTCCTTTCCATTTCCTTCTCCTGGACTTGGCAGGAGGAGGGCGGTGCCCTCATCACCTGCCTGGGAGAAGCCAGCTTCAGGTTAACGCAGGCCAAAGGCTTTGTGTGCCTTGGAAAGCATTTGCTGGAGCTGGTTGGGGAATTCCTGGCTTTGGCTGGTGTCCTGGTGGGAATGCTGGAAGTGCAGGCTTGAGTCAGGCTGGGAGGTACTGGGAGGCATCCCTGCTCTAACCCAGAGCAGCGCCAGCACAGTCAGACTGCACAGCACCCAGCCAGCTTTGAGCATCTCCTGCTGGGGATCCCCCCACCACTCCGGTCCCTGTTCTTGTGCTGGAGCACCCTCAGGGTGAGAAAGCTTTGTTTTCCCTTCTCTAATTGTTGGATGTCCTTACAGTGCAGAAAGGATGCACCCGCATGCTGACAGATCCAAAGACGTGGCCCTGTCAGTCCCCAGGCCTGCTGCAGTGCAGTGATGGGGATGTGACAAGGTGTGGCAATGGCCACCTTCCCTTCTCACATCTCTCAGTGGTGGAAAGGCTTAGAATTGAGTGCTCGGCTCTGCACCAGCAAGCACAACTTGCAGCACATTCCGCTTCCTCCCTTCAGCTGCTTGCATTGTTTCAGGGAGATAAGGCTTGTGGCTTTCTCCTGCCAGCCTTATGCAGGATGGTGCTTGGGAGTGCCCAGTGTCAGGATGCCTCTGCCCTTGCCTGGTTTTGGGGTTCTGTGGGGGTAGGAGGGGCACAGCCTGCAGCTCTGTGTGGCCACTGATGTTGGCAGAGCTGCTGTCTGTCACCCAGCAAGCCAAAATCTGCCTGTGGAGGGGCTGACCCTGTGATGGAGGGGAGAGCTCAAGCTCCCTGCATGCTCCCAGTGTGCATGTTTGGAGTTTCCCAGTTTCTCGGCCACATGAACATCTAGAATGTGCTTGTGTGCTTCTCAGAGGTTTGTTTTGGTCTTTTAAACTCCCTGTTTTGACATGTCTTTTCGGAGGCATTCTGCATTGCTCCTGACCGTGACTCTCCCCCATGCTAAGGGGGAGTGAATTTGGATGGTTGATCTAATTACCCTCTCCCCTTTTGTGACGCACTGGCCTCTGCTGTCTTGGGCTGTGGAGCTTTAATTAAGATGGTTTTAATTTTAACGGGAGTTGACAGGGTCAGAGAGGAGGGGTTGGGACTTATATCTGTGGGGAGTGTGTAGCTGGGGCCCCACGCAGCAGCTGCACTGCCCGCCTTACTCCAGCCATTCCTTCATCTGGAAGAGCTCTCCATCAGCCTAGGGGAGCCAGGAGATGGCTGGAGTGCCTTGGCTCAGGTGCCTTCAACATGCAGTTGCTGGGTGAAGCAGAGATCCCAGACAGACACTGGGGACACCTGCCTGTGGCTTCCCCCATCCCCAGACTGGAGCTGAGAGATGAAGTGAGCATCTCTGCATTGCTCCTCCTGTTTTAGGAAACAGTGCAGGTGAGAAATGAGTGTCCTTGCAGAGGAGAAGGGCTGGAGGCACAAGCCAGACGTGCTGTCACTGCGTCAGCCAGGCAGGGAGAGGGTCTGCAGCATCACACCCCCCTTTTCACAGCTCCTGGCACTCGTTGCAGTGAGGCTGGTCCCAGCCTGGCAGAGACGAGCTTGCTTTCCCTGTCTTGTACTGAGCAAAGCCTGACGGCATGGGACAGGGGACAGGAATTGCTTTTTCCATGGGGGACACGGTGACTGGCTGTATTTGGGTGGCAGAGGGGGTGGCGGGCTGAGCCGGCGCAGCGAGGCTGTCCCCAAAGCACCGGGGGCTGTGCTGCTGCTCGCTGGCCCCCAGCTGTGATGCTTGCCGTGGGAAAGGGCAAAACCAGGAGCATCCCCTGGGACAGAGGGGGAAACTGTTCTGCGAGCATATCCGGGGCTGTGTGTCCTACCAAAATGTGGGGAGGGAGCGGAGAGCGATGTGGGCGGGGAAGGGGGCAGGGTGCCACTTTAAGATGATTAAAAGACCACCTCGATGTGGTTATGGCAGCACTGACCAAGCTGGGACTTCACCCACAGCACTGACCCTGCTCTCTGGGGGCCACGCTGGCAGGGCCACCACTGCTGCCACTTCGTGCCACCCACGCAGGGGGACACGGGGGATGGCAAAGTGCCCTTTGGCTGCCTCCAGCCTGGGACCTCTGGTTTAATGGCACCCCTTGCAGGCGGCTTCCACTGGTCCTGCACGGATCAGTCCCGCCTGGCCCCCGGCCCTGCTGGGAAGGGGTTGGTTGCGTGCCAAGGGGACGAAGGGGCTGAGTGTGTTCGAGATCGCTGCTCCGTGCCTCTCCCTGTCCCCAGTGCCGGCTGCCATGGGCCGGGTGCCGCCGGGCTGCTTTGTCTCGCCCGCCGTCCCGCACGCTTCATTTTTCAGTCTGGTGTGAGACAGTTGCCGTGATTAATCTCACCGGGGCTCTGCGAGCTGAGGACGCGGCTCAGCTCGTCTCTCTCCATCAGTGGGTGGCTGCTGGTGCTCCCAGCCCCTCGCCACCTCTCCTCCAACACCCCTCATGCTGCCTGCCGGCAGTGCTGCTCAGCACCCACCCGGCTCTGGAGCAGCTCCAAGGACAGTGCCTGTTTGCCAGAGATGTTTCCCTCCCCAAACCTCCGTGTCTGGTGTTGGGCCCCAGCCTGTCGCGGCATTTCCCAAGGTTTCTGCCTCTGCTGTGTTTTGTCTGCTCCCAATCAGTGCCTTTTGTTAGTGTCTTTGCAAAGACGATAAGATCGCTTCCCCTCAGCGCCAGCCCGCTGTCAGCCCGCCCGTACCACGGCCATTGTATCCTTGAGCGGTCCAGGCGCGGCGGAAAGCAGCCGGAGCGGGACTCGCCGGGGAGCTGCCGGTTCCCCTCGCTGTTGCCTTTGCCAGAGCATTTCTCCACACGGAGGTAGGGCAGAGGATGGAGCCTTTTCCTGCCACGCAGCTTGCCAATTAATTTTTGGGGAGAGAGCCTGGAGCGTGGGTGTTGGAGGCGTGGGAGTGCTGGGCAGTCCAGGTGGCATTTCCAGCGCCAGCAGTGGAGAACGGGGATGCCGCTCTCTCGCGTGCCGTGATCTGATCCGAGCTGAGTTGTGCAGCCGAGTGTGCTTCATTTTTAATTGCTTTTGGAGAGGGGAGGGCGGGGTTGGCCTCTCCTTGCTGCGGCCTCTGCCCCGGGCAGGTTGCATAGCTGAGCTCAGCCCTGGCACCCTCCCCTCTGGCTAGGGAGGGATGGGGGCCGGGAAGCCCCCAAATGCGGAGCCAGCAGCACACAGAGATAGGTGGGGATGGCAGCGCTGGCCAGTTGTGTGAGCCTGGCTGTGCCAGTGATACGCTGGTGAGGATGGCAACCCCACTGCCAAGCGAGCAGCAAGACAGTGCCAGGCTGCTGCCACAGCAGCCACCTCCAGCCACCAAACAGCCAAATCTGGCAGCGTGAGGTTGCTGGCGCGTCCATCCACCCAGGGACCTGCCCCTTCCCCATCCCCAGAGAACCTGGCACGTCACTGCTCCGGCGCATGGCTGACCCCAGGCTGAGGCATATTTGGGTTTTCCTCGTGGCTTTTCTGGGCCTTTTTGGTCTAATCATGATCGTGGCCTCGCGGCATGAGGCCATGTCACAGCGTGCAAGGGTGGCAGGCACGTGGGCACCACGTGTGTACGCGGCTTTATTTGTATGTGCTGCAGCCTGGAGTTGGGGCTGCAGCTTCCCCGCTCCATCCCGCTGTGCAATCATTACCAGCCAGTATTCGTCAAGTACAAATTACAAACCATTCAGCGTCTTAAAGAGCTGTCAGTCAGCTCCCACTTATTATCCTAATCAAATGCACTAAAAATAGTGACAAAACTTATTAGTAGGGGGAAGGGGAGGCCGTGAAAACAAACCTGCGATGGGGCACGGCCCCTGCATGCAGACACTGGGGTGTTCTCCTCGTATGAGGCGTGAAACCCGGGATGTTACCCTTGGATGAGGTGTGAAACCAGGCTCCAGCTGGGACAGGAGCCTGTTGGGATACTGCTTGGGGCCTTGAATTGGCGTTTGAATCCCCTCTATACAGGAGCAGGAGCCCCTCGGGGGCAGCTGAAGCCTGTGCCTAGTGCTGGGTGAGCAGGGCTGGTTGGAGAGAGAATTTCCTCTCTGTAGAAGAAGAAGGAGCTGTTCCTACAGGATCCCGCAGGGAAAGAGTGGCAAAGCCAGGTGAGGGGCTGCCCTGGCTCTGCGGGGCCGTGTCCTGCTCTACTTTCCACTTGAAGCTCTGCCCCAAGCTGATGCTGCTGAGAAGCGTCCCGCCGTCACGCACACTTGTGACAGAAAACCGTCCTTTTTGAAAAATTTAGCTAAAATATGCTTTTCTGGATGAGTCAGGGCTTGAGCAGCACAGGTTGCTCCATACCTTGTGCACGGTTTGTGCCGTAACATTTGTCTCTGCTGCTGGGGATGGAGCAGGTGACTCATCCCGGGGGACCAGGTCTCTCGTTGGTGGCCGACCATGCCCACCGCAGGTCGTGGATGTCCGGAGATGGAGCAACAGGGCTGGAAATGCTGGTGTGTCTGGAGGAACTGGCTTTGCTTTTCCCGTGAAAAGTCCCTTGGTGGGCTGGGGGTGTCTGTGCTCCCCTTCCACTCTGGGACATCGCTTGGGGCGGCTCCAGCCGCCTCCTCTCCCATCCCCAGTGGGTTTGATGAAGTGGAGCAGAGAATCATCCCCTCTTCACACATGACAGATCAGAGCGAGCGGGTGTGAGCTGCCGGCCCCGCGCCGGAGGGATGGCGAGGAGGAGGAGGATGAAGGCAGCCCTGGGCACTGGACCGTGGCGTGGGGGGAGCGGGTATCGGGGCGCGGGGGCCGCCGCGGGTGCTGACGCTCCCTCTCCTCGCAGGCTGCAGCGGGAGCTGAGCTGAGTTCGCCGGCAGCACCTCCGCACCCCGCGGCGAGGCCGTAGCCGAAAGCACCGGTAAGACCTCGCCGATGGCCCGGGGAGGGGGGACCGGGCTGCTTTACCTTGTGGGGGGCTCACAGCTGCGGCACTGGGTGCTGTGCCACAGCCGGCTTGGCGCTGGAGCATCCCGGGTGGGCTGGGGGCTGGGTGCGGGTGCGGAAGGCAGGACCCTCCCCGGGTGCTGCCCGCGGCGTGGCCGGCCCGGGCGGCAGAGCTGAGGCCGGGCAGCTCATGCCGGTGGTGGTTCGCCATGTGCCGCTGGCGCTGCCCCGGAGCGGGGAGCAGGGAGCTCCTGCAGGCTGCGACGTGCCCGGGGTGCTAATCCCCGCCGCAGGAAAGCTGCCTGTCCGCCGCCTCGCATCACTCAGAGCCGAGCACAGGGAACGCTGGCCGGGCTCCAGCCCTCTGCACAGGCCTTGGGAGGGGGAGAGGGGCAGTCCTGCTGAAAACCGAGGCACTGGCCGGGATGGGGAGCGATGCTGAGCCCCCCATTCCAGCATTGCCAGCTGTGAAAAGCACGGCAGCAAGGCAATATCCCACGGGGCATCAGCCGGGCTGCCCCGGCTGGATGTTGGTGGTGCTGAGTATCCCTGCAGCCTGCTGCGTGCAGAAATGCTGTATTTATTAGACATAAATTTATTAGATGTATACACAGCATAGCTGCTGGCAGTAGGTATTCTTTGCAGTCTGGCTGCTGCGATGCTGTCCCACAGCTCCCAGTGATGCTGCTGGGCTGTACTGGGAGCCACCACACTTCCTTCTCTGCCCTCTGTCTCCAGGGGGTTTCACTGACGACTGTGCCAGAGGCAGGGGGGTCTCTCCCTGGTGCCTCTCGAGGACCTGAGTGCACAGCGCATTCCTGCTGTCATTAATCACTCCTTTGCCAGGCTCTTGCACAGCCCTGCGTTCTCCCAGGGGAATCTGCACCCTTTCCTTGCCAGCTGCCCAGGGAGTGTGGGAGCTGCAAGGGTTTTCTCAGCCCCCTCTCCTCCCTGTGGACAGGCAGAGAGCCACAGGGCTAAAGGCACATGGTGTTGGCTGAGGTACCTGGGAGTTGGGATGGTGTGAGGCTGCCAGTGCCTCTGGGCAGTTTGGGGTTGCCAGCCTGCGTTTTGCACTGGCCAGATGGAAGTCAGAGAGTGCAGGTATTTGGATGCAAAGCAACAGGAGAGCTTGGAGTGGGGCTCGCTGCTCTGCAGCCCCTTCCCCAGTGGGCTGTGGGCTCGTGCCTCCTCCTCCTCCTCCATCTTTGGCTCTTGCGGCCAAAGTCCTGACAGCTGGACTGGGCCCTGTCAGAGCATCATGTCCCAATGACCAGCACATCCAGCGAAGCCCTTGCCCGGGAGGATCAGCACCCCAGTGCAGGGTGGGAGCTCTCCCTGCCCAAACTGCTGCATGAGGAGGGATGAACTCACGGTTCATGGTGTCCCTGGCCAGGATGTGCCTGGAAGTTGCACGTCCTGTGCCAACAGGCTCACAGGTGTGAATGCGAGCACTCCCCTTTTTTAGAGAAGTGCCTGGAGGATCCACTGTCCCCTCTCTGGGCTCTGCTCCTGGCTAATCTCTGGGTATATTGGCTATTTTATACCCTGATTTCTGCAGCACACTGATAAATCATCTTCTGACCCAGGCTCTGTAAATGTGCTTGGGGGACACTTGTGTCCCCCAAGTGCTGCTAAGTCCACCAGCCTGGCTGGGGTGTTTTCCTGCCTGGGGAAGTGCTGCTTCCAGGGGAAACTCTGAGCAGCTCTACTCTTGCTCACGGTCCCGTGGGGAGTCACAAGCCACACGGTCACAGCCGTGCCATGCTCCCACTTTTCTCCCTGCGCTGCCGCTGGCATCCCGGGAGCCCCGCGCAGAGGTGAGCAAGGGGCTGGCTGGGGACAGGGAGGTGGGGGCTCCGTGTCATCACTCCTAAGGACCTGCTCTCCCCTGCAATTCTGCTTCTACTGCAACAAGCTTTTAAAGTGTGTTTATTTACGGGACAGACTTCTTCCCCTTGGCTGCAGGATCTGCCTCTGGATTGCCAGAAGTGACTATTTGCAAGTCCAAAGCTTTTATTTGACCCTTATTTGCTTTGAGACCCCCAAAGCCTGGCACAGATATAGGTGGACTGAGTCCTGTGGCAGATAGAGGCATGGTCCCTCCTCATGACCTGCATTCACAGGAGGAAGGGCAGCTCTGCTGCCCACTGGAGTGGCTGCTGGAGTCATACCCAGCACAAAAAAAATCAGTTTATTACATTTCCCAAACCCTGGCGGGATCTGAGCCTGCCAGCATGGGTCACACAAGGACACCGCTGGTCCTCTGTGCAATGTGGGAGCTGGAAAACAGTAGATGGAAATTGTGTATTTTGGGAAATAAGCCCTGATTGTCAAGCAAAGCCCTCGCTGTGGGAGGGGAGCTGAGGGGGACGAGGGAGCAGCTTGTGCCTGGCACCCCTAAGCTTTTCCACAGCAGGAGCTGAGGGCTCTGCCCCACTGGCACTGGGGCCGTGCAGGCTGCTGGGGCTGCCCATGGCTCTGGGGGGCTCGGCCCGAGCTTCTCTGCAAAGCTGGGCTGGAAAAACCCTCTGTTGGATGAGGCAGAACCCTCCCAAACCCTCATGGATGGCTGCGTCCAGGTCTGCACCCTGTGGGCAGCAGCTGCCTCCTCTGCTGCTTCCCTGCTTGGGTTTCCTTATCAGAGATACTTTCCTCCCTGGTCGTCTCCACCTCCCTTTTCCCCCCTGCCATGTATGATCTAGCCTAAATATTTCCTTCCATAGCTTCAGGACACTGCTGGGTATCCTGCCATCTTTGGAGACTGCAAATAATTCCCTGCCTTCATTTATGTCATTACCTTGAAGGTATTTATAGAGCATGGTCCTGAGTGGAAAGGAAGGCTATATATAAACTATTTGACTATATATAAAGGCGAGATCCCTTGGTCCTTAGCTGCAAACTGCCTGAAACTGATCCTGATTTAAACTTTTATCCTGTTTGCTGCATGTTTTGGACTTCAAATGTTCGTCTTCAGTACTTAAATCCCCACCCTGGTAGAAACTCACATGTAGGAGGAAACATGGGGACTGAGCTCTGCCCCATGGCAGATGCCTGGCCTCAGAGCTGCCACAGTCTCAGCATAGGTCCAGGCTCCGTGCTCAGCATCCTCACTCTTTACTCCCACAGCTCAGCGTGCTTCCCTCTGCTCCCAAAGCGTGTCCTGGCAGTTTCTGTGGCTGCTGCAGCCACACAGGAGGTGTCTCAGTGTTAATGAGGGGCAATGGTATCCCAGGGCAAGGGCAGGATGGCCAGACTGCCCGGCAGCTGCTGCTTGAACAGACTCCAGAGGTTGTTTTGTTTCCTGGTGGGCAGGCATCTGCCACTCGAGCCCTGGGAAACTACTTCTTATTAACAATAATAATTACTGTAATAATAACAATAATAATAGAAGCCCTCTGTATGTCTGTGTCTCCTCCAGCCCGGGACCATGGGGAGCAGCAAGAGCAAGCCCAAAGACCCGAGCCAGCGCCGGCGCAGCCTGGAGCCCACCGAAAACACCCACCATGGGGGTTACCCAGCCTCGCAGACACCCAGCAAGGCGGTGGCTCCCGACGCCCACCGCACCCCCAGCCGCTCCTTCGGGACCATGGCTGCTGAATCCAAGCTCTTTGGAGGCTTCAACACCTCGGACACGGTCACCTCGCCGCAGCGTGCCGGGGCGCTGGCTGGTCCGTGCGGGCTGGGGCTCGGCAGGGTGGGGAGGGTCTCAGGCTGGTCTTGGTGGGTTTGTGTCCAGCTTTTGGGGGGCTCTGGGCTTGGGAGAGAAGCAGATCTGTGTTATCAGCCAGTGGGACAATGGTGAGAAGGGAGGGTCCCTGGAGCCCCTGCTGAGTGCTCTTTGTCACAGGGGGAGTCACCACCTTCGTGGCCCTCTACGACTACGAGTCCCGGACTGAAACGGACTTGTCCTTCAAGAAAGGAGAGCGCCTGCAAATCGTCAACAACACGTGAGTGTCCCTGTCCCTGCAGCCAAGCCCGTGTGGTGAGCTGTCACCTCTGTCCCTGCTGTGGAACTCCCAGCCCAGCCCGGCAGGACCAGCTCTTTCAGGGGTGGGTGCTCAGAGAGATGTGCCAAAATGCACAGTGACTTGTCCAAGGACACTGACACTGGAAGTGGTCATTTGCCTGCTTCCTCATCCTCCTGGCCCTGCTGCTGGTCACTGTGGCCTCACAGCCTTGTCACCAAGCCACATCCTCTGCTTGCTGGCCATTCTGTGTCCCCCAACACGGAGCCACATCCTCACCAGTCCCATCCCCATCTGTGCTCAGCTCCCTTTTGCTTGCCTGGCCAAATCCCTTAGCTTTGTGGGTGCTTTCCCCTGTGCTTGTACGCTGTCTCTGGTCTCAGCTTCTCTCTTGACTCTTCTTTCTCTCTCTCCATGCTGTCATTTAGGAGAAAAGTGGATGTCAGGTGTGTATTGCACGTTCTTATTGTTATTAGAAATGACCTAAATGATCAAAGCCCGTCTGCTGACCACACGAGGGCAGGTTGGATGGAGCAGGACTGGGAGGAGATGGTTTCCAGATGGTTTTTGTGGTTGGTTGCATTTGTCCTACCTGAGTGATCAGAACAGAACAGGGAGTCCCTCCTCAAGCTGGGGAACTGTTCCACTGTTCCATCCAGAGCGGTGTCTGCACCTGGGAGCTCTGAACCTATCCCCTTCCCTTGTCCATGCCTGGCTCCTCTCTGCACTCTCTTTCCAGTTGGCTCTCCACTCCCCCCTGGCCTTTGCACTTTTCTTCTGCATTTTTTTATTTTACTTTTCTATTTCATGAGTGGCTCTGGTGATTCCAGTATTTCCTTAGGGGTCTGACCCCTCCCCATCCTGGTCACCACAGCACGTCCATCACGTGCAGGGCAGCATGGCCAGATGGAAGATGCTTCTGAAAATGATCCTGTATTGAACCCATGTGTGGTCTGTCCTGGCAGGAGGCACACACAGTCCACAGCCTGGCTGGCAGAGCCAATGTCCTCAGTGTCCCCAGCCATGGAGCTGCCACGGGGTCCCGAGGGTCTGCAGCTACTGCTCCCTCTCCACTGCTGCCTTCCAGCACGGGCACCCAAAACAGCTTTGCAGAGTCCGAGGAAAGACGAGGGAACATCACAGGAGTGAGACTTCTCCTGCAATGCTTGAACACTGTGGCACAAACATGATTTCAATCTGATCCTTGTTCTCATTGTTCTGATGCTGTTTATTAATGGGATTTGTTTCATCTTTGAAGTCTGGGATGTGCAGCCTTTCAATGTTGCAGGAAAAGCCTGAATTTGAGAGTTTTGGTGCTTCTTACTTTCAGTTTTAGCAGTGTATGAGCTCCACCCTTGAGTTCTGCTTTGGGCTGTTGCAAAGTGAGCTCTGCCCATGGAGGTTCAGATCAGGCCCACATATGAGGGGTTTTTCTTTATGCTTTTTATCAGTTCTGGAGTTTCCATGCTATTTTTTCCCTCTACTGCTATTTGTCAAAGGCTTGGACAGAGGGAAGGGTCACTCTGTGATGGGCTCTGCAGCATCCTGGGGAGCAAAAGGGCTTTTTTGGTGATGCAGTCCTTTGGTGGAGGATGCAGGATGTAGCTGCCAACCTTCCCAGTGTGTGTGTGGGTGTGATGTCCACAGGGAGAGAGGTGGTGGAGGAAGTTGGGCAGTTTGTGCAGTGCTCAGGGGGTGAATCACTCTTCTCACTGACCTCCCGGAGATGCTCACACACTCTGGGAACAGCTCGGGCTGCTGCTCTTTGGGGACAGCAACAGACAGATGTGCAATGTCCCCTTCCTCTGGGTTCCCTGGCAGGACAGCCAGTGCCCTGGAGCTGTGGGGAGGGGACTTGGGTTCAGTCCAGAAAGGGCTGGCAGGTGCTGGGCACAGCAGGAGCCCATGGCCAGGGTGGCTTTGTGGGGTGGCAGCAGGTTTTGGCTGCTCTGATGGCGCTGGGGGTGCTCAGGGTGAGAGGAGGAGCCTCCACATCGCTCACCTCCCTGCTCTGGGTCATCCTACCAACCCGTCCAGTGCAGAAAGGCTCTTGTGGTACCATTTCCAGTGGGAAGGAGTCTCCTCCCAGCCAGCAGGCAGCCAGCTGGGATGTGGTGGGATATTTTGGGTAAGACTGTGCAGGGAATTATTGAAATGCTTTGTTTTGATGATGATGATGATTATTATTTTTTTCCCCACTGAGACATTTTTGGAATAGTTTGTTTTGCTGAATTCCCAGCTTGTAGCCTTGCAGCCCAAGCTGGAACAAAGCCACAAGTCAAAAGCTGGGCATTTTTCAAGCAGATGTTTACTCTGGTCCTGTGGGAAAGGAGCCCAACCAGCCTCCTGTCCCCTTCAGAACCACCTCAGTGAAGGTGACTGGGGCAACAGCCCTGGCTGAGGAGCACAAGCTGCCTGCCATGAGATGTGCTGGGGCTGGAAGAAGCTAAAATATCATCCAGGGCTGCTGTGAGGCTGCTCCAGGGGCAAAGCCCAGCTCTGTGGGTGGGAAGAGATGCCTGGAAAGTCCCCACTACCCCCACCCCACTGACACCTTTCTGGGGAGCTGGGGGCCATGTCTGGGTTGTCCCGGTGCTTTGAAGCATCCCTGGTTTAGCTGGGAAAAGCACAGGTCACAAGCCACTGGTGAGCCTGGAGCAAGGATGGAGGTTTACACGTCTGCAGGGTCAGGATGGGTCTGGATGTGGTCTGACGAGCCTTGTAGTGGTGACTGAGGTTATTGGTGTTTTTCTGTAGCATGCTTGCGGACGTTGTCCTGCCAAGCCCTTGTATCCTTACGGTGCTGTTCCCACGAATCTGCAGTCTTCCTGTAGCCTCGTCTCCCTTGTGGTCAGGATGAATTTGGTGACTGTCTTTGATGGGCAACAAGATGCAGGTGGTGGGAGGAAAAGCCCTGCTGTCTGCAGGAAGGGGAAGCTGCCTCCTGCCGCCCTCTTGTTCTTCTCTATTTGTTGTCCTTCCCAGCCCCGTCTGGAGCAGGAGCCGGCGGAAGGAGGGCAGAGCACCCTCCAGCTCCTGGGGACATGCCTGGGGCCACTGTGCCTGTGGCAAGAGGATGGACGGTGGGCTCAGCCCCAGGGTTTTAGGGACAAGGAGCCTCACTCGTGGCTGTGCAGGCACAGCCCTCGCTGGGGCAGCGGGAGGCTCACGGTCAGGGCCGCAGCCTTGCAGGGTGCCCGTCCCGGGGCTGTGAGTGGGACACCCGGGCTGGACAGATCCCGCTGCATCCAGGCTGGACACCACAGCTGGGCAGGGCTCAACCCCTGCCCAAACCTCAGCCCTGTCCTGCTGCTTTTCTGCAGCCTGTGTTTAACTAACTCCCTTGGGTTTTCCTGGTGCCTTTTTAAATCGCTGCCATCATTCTGTTGCTTCTCTCCATTTCATGTCCCTCCCCTCGCCTGCTGCTCGCTGCTGCCGGAACCCCCAGTGCCTCACAACCTCCAGCCAGATCCCCCTCCCATTCAGGTGGCTCCAAAGGTATTTTGGCTTGCTGGCTGCCCTGCCTGATTCAGGTTTAAAGTATTCCATATGTGGATGAGTGGCCCCAGTAATGAGAGCTCACCCAAACAGAGCCACGGGTAGGAACTGGCAGCAGGAGCACGCCTGGCTGGGGTCTGGCTGTGGGGCTGCACCTTTTCCCAGTGGGGCTCTGTGCTGGCTCATCCTCCCCCGGTGCCTGTGGGCGGGTCAGGGGCTGGCCAGGGGCCTCCTGGCTTCACACTGAGTGTGTTTTGGTTCTCTTGCAGGGAAGGTGACTGGTGGCTGGCTCATTCCCTCACTACAGGACAGACGGGCTACATCCCCAGTAACTATGTCGCGCCTTCAGACTCCATCCAGGCTGAAGAGTAATTGCCATTTTTTAGACAGTTCATAGCAAACGCACCCCAAGCGCTCCCCCTCCACCCCTGCCCTGCTCCTGGGCGAGGCCTCTGAGCCCTCCGGGTTTTTCCTTTTTTTTAGCTCTCCCCGTTGAATGTGCAAACCAGCCTGTCTTTAAGGCCATAAGTGCAGTGCTGCAGCGTGCTTGCGTGGTGGAGGGGTGAGCGGTGGCATAGCAGGGCTCTGGATGCTTTTGGTCTGGTTTTTGTGGAGAGCCTGGAGAAGAGAAGGCTCCAGGGAGATCTCATTGCAGCCTTTCAGGACTTAAAGGGGGTTCCTAAAAAGGAGAGAGGGAGAGAGCCTTTTTACACAGGCAGAGGGGCCTGTGAGAGGACAAAGGGGAATATTTTAAACTAAAAGAGGAGAGATTTAGGTTAGATCTTAGGAAAAAATTCTTTACCCAGTGGATGGTGAGGCACTGGCACAGGCTGCCCAGAGAAGCTGTAGCTGCCTCATCCCTGGAAGTGTTCAAGGCCAGTTTGGATGGGGCTTGGAGCAACCTGGGATAGTTGAAGATGTGGCAGGAAGGTTCCAACCCCCATGGCAGGGGAGCAGTGCCCAGTGCAGGCTGTACAGGGACATGGCCTGGAACTGCCGCCCCTGGTCTCCCAAACCTGCAGTGGGGGGGCCAGGGCTGAGCCCCCTGCTTGGGCAGGCAGTGGATGGGGCAGTGCCAGGTGCTGAGCCACTGCCTTTCTCCTGCAGGTGGTATTTTGGGAAGATCACTCGCCGGGAGTCTGAGCGGCTGCTGCTCAACCCCGAAAACCCCCGAGGGACCTTCCTGGTCCGGGAGAGCGAGACCACGAAAGGTGAGCAGGGCTGGGGGGGCTGGCCTGCAGGAGACCCTCTCTTGGGGGCGTGGGGGTTCCCTGGGTCCCCTCGGTCTCTCCTGCTGGTGCTGGTCTCCAGGGAGCCGATGCTGACGTGGCCATCACGTCACCAGTGACATGTCTGTGCCAAATGTGCTGTGACACCACTGAGCCTGTGAGCTGCAGGGACGTGGCCACTTCTCCCCCAGCACTGCCTGCCCAGTGAGGGCCCTTCACAGAGATGGTTCAGCTCATGGAAGCCAGGGGTCTCACCAACTCTGGCAAGACCACCAGGCAGGATGGTCTCTTTTCCTGTTTTTTTTGTTATTGGTTTGTTTGTTTGGGTTTTTGTACACCCCCAACCAGATGTTTTTTGGTTTTCCCCTGGTCCCTTTATAGTGACAAAATCTAAAACATGTGCCTCCTGGGCAGCCAGGCCAAGGGAGTGATGAACTTTAGTCCTTCTTTCAAGTCTGACAAGTCTTTATACTTGTTTTGTGTCTCCCAAAAGTGCGAGTTGTGATGTGTGAGGTTTGACTTCCTGAGGATGATGTTTCTTACCTAGTTTAGTTTGGCTCCAAATGCACCTTTGGGAAAAGCCCCTTAATGTTCCTTTCTGGTTTTATGCCTTGAACTCCCCACTATTTATTTTATCCTGGTTGAAGCAGCTCCTTCAAGCAGCAGCATAAATCTCCCCCTCTGCTATCTGTGGCCCCACCTTGTTCTCGTGTGGGCAGAGCAGAGCCAAGCTCCTGAAGCGATGCCCATGGTGGGATTTGTGGAGGAGGGAATTGGGCCCACCAGCTCCTTGGCTCCTCTCTGAGATGCTGAGGAGTTGTTGGTCAGCAGCTACCCCAGCCTGGCTCTGCCTGCTCCTCTCCCCTTGTTAGCACAACCTGTAGGATGGCTGGTGGCAAGGCTTGGCAGAGCTGCTCTGCAAGCAGAGGGCAGCTGGAGGTTGTGATGGTGTGGCGTGGCCGTGCCGTTCCTCCCTGGCACCTGGTGCCGGCTCATGCAGCCAGGAGCTGCTCCCCATCCTCTGCTTCTGGGTGAAAGCAGCACCTCCATGCCCAGTCCTGCCTCCCCCGTGCCCACCCGCAGTGGGACCCCGTGGGGAGCACCCGTCCATGGCACATCTCCCCCAGCCCCTCGGTCCTGCCCACAGGTGCCTATTGCCTCTCCGTGTCCGACTTCGACAACGCCAAGGGGCTCAACGTGAAGCACTACAAGATCCGCAAGCTGGACAGTGGCGGCTTCTACATCACCTCCCGCACCCAGTTCAACAGCCTGCAGCAGCTGGTGGCCTACTACTCCAGTGGGTAGCCACACGGGATCCCCTTGGGGTCGGGGTGGCACCCTGGGTGCTGTCCCTGCCCTCGCTGCAGGGCGGTGCTGCTGGGAAGTCACCGCTGAGCTGGGGAACACCAAACCGGTTGTGTGGGACTGTGGTGGAAAGCTGGGTTTTAGGGCAGAGGGTGAGGGTTTGGGTACAGGTCCCCAAGGTGTTTGCAGGAAGGATGTGGGGTAAACATCACGTGCCTAAATGCCCATGTGTCACCCTGCTGCTGTCCCTTCCTGTGCCAGAACATGCTGATGGTTTGTGCCACCGTCTCACCAACGTCTGCCCCATGTCCAAGCCCCAGACCCAAGGCCTTGCCAAGGATGCCTGGGAAATCCCCCGGGAATCGCTGCGGCTGGAGGTCAAGCTGGGACAGGGCTGCTTCGGAGAGGTGTGGATGGGTAAGGACCATCCCCACCCTGCTGTCCCCGCTGTGTCACCACCTGCATCCTGTCCCCAGCCAGCTGCAGATGCCTGGAGCCTGTGGTGGGGTGGTGGAGCAGTGGAGGGACACGGCCCCCTGCCCCATACACGTGTCCTGAGCAGCATGTCCTGTGCCACAGGGACCTGGAATGGCACCACCCGGGTAGCCATCAAGACACTGAAGCCTGGCACCATGTCCCCAGAGGCCTTCCTGCAGGAAGCCCAGGTCATGAAGAAGCTCCGGCACGAGAAGCTGGTGCAGCTGTACGCTGTGGTGTCAGAGGAGCCCATTTACATCGTCACCGAGTACATGAGCAAGGGTGAGCACGGAAGGGACACCGAGGGGGCAGCTGAGGGGCTCTGCTCCTCCAGATTGCTCTGACCATGGTCTTCCTCACAGGAAGCCTCCTGGACTTCCTGAAGGGTGAGATGGGCAAGTACCTGCGGCTGCCCCAGCTCGTGGATATGGCTGCTCAGGTGGGTTTGCACATCCCTGGGTCTCCCGCATTCCTTGTGAGGGCTCTGGCTGCCTGAGCCCCTCACTGGGCTGTGGTGGCTGTCACTGGTCAGGCAGTGGGAGTGGGTGCCACTGTTGTGTCTCAGCCCAGAGCTGGGTTGCACTCTGGGACCATCATTTTGCCTGTTCCCATTGCTGCCAGCTCTCCCTGGCCAGCAAACCCGAGTCTGCACGGCATTTCTTGAGCAGCTGGTTTTTCCCACACCTCGGCTGGGTCCCACTGCAGTCCTGTTGCCCTCAGTGGTGCTGAGCTCTCCCTGGGGACCCTCGTGTCACCACAGTGCCCCACGTGCTGGTCCCCACAGATCGCATCTGGCATGGCCTACGTGGAGAGGATGAACTACGTCCACCGGGACCTGCGGGCGGCCAACATCCTGGTGGGGGAGAACCTGGTGTGCAAAGTGGCTGATTTTGGCTTGGCACGGCTCATCGAGGACAACGAGTACACGGCTCGGCAAGGTGCGTGCCCAGGGCTGCCAGCACCGGGCAGGTGGCACCGGAGCAATGGCCACCGGTCCCCACGGTGTGTGCTGTGCCTGGAGCCAGCACGTGGCTCTGGTTGCACGGGGGTCCTGGAGGCAGCCCCTCACCCTGCCTCTCCATCCAGGTGCAAAGTTCCCCATCAAGTGGACGGCCCCCGAGGCGGCTCTGTATGGCAGGTTTACCATCAAGTCAGACGTCTGGTCCTTTGGCATCCTCTTGACTGAGCTGACCACCAAGGGCAGAGTGCCATACCCAGGTGAGGGCTGGCATGTCCTGGCAGAGGCCCTGTCCCCAGTGCGCTGCCCAACACCAGCTGTCCATGCCCAGCACTTGCCCCTGAGCCGCCTCCTCCCAGGCTGGATCCTGCCCCACTGGGGTGACCAGATATTGGCCAGGATGCAGCATCCCAGCCACCCTGTCCTGCTCTAGTCCCTGAGCAAGGTGACAGGGACAAGTGCTGCTAGGTCCCTCTCTCCCTGGGTCACTGGGATTGCCCCTAAGGCGTGTCCTGGCACGACAGCCTTGGTGCCCCCCTGGGACAGGCACAGTGCAGGACTGGCCTGGCTCTGACCCATGCCCTGTCTCCTCTGGCCACTCACAGGGATGGTGAACCGGGAGGTGCTGGACCAGGTGGAGCGGGGGTACCGCATGCCCTGCCCGCCCGAGTGCCCCGAGTCCCTGCACGACCTCATGTGCCAGTGCTGGCGGAAGGACCCGGAGGAGAGACCCACCTTCGAGTACCTGCAGGCTTTCCTGGAGGACTACTTCACCTCGACAGAGCCCCAGTACCAGCCTGGAGAGAACCTATAGACGCGGGGCTCCTCCTGGCACCAGGGACACTGCTGTCCTCACCGCGGCGTGCCGAGGGCTGGCCTCCCCACCGAGGGGCTGTGTTTGTGGAGCAGCCCTGGAGCAGGACAGGGCATCATCTCCAGATGCAGCTGGGGGAGCTGCTGGGTTCCCCCATCGCTCATTAAGACTTCTGGCCCGTGTTTAAGGAAGCGGCGCTGTCCTGCTGGCGAGAGGAGCCTGTGGGCACCAACGGAGCCAGCTCAGAGGGCAAGCAGAGCAGCTCCTGCCAAGAGACTTGGGTTTTGGGAGACTTTTTCCTCTCACAGCTCTGGGTTGAGCTGGGAGGAATTGGGGGACAGCATCGCCCCACCTCAGACACATGGTCCCAGTCTCCTGCACCCCCTTTCTAAATCAGCACAAATTTCCCTGCCCCTTCACCCTCCCCACCATCTCCCTCTTGGCTCTGGCTCTCCTGAGGATGCTGGCAGAGATGTTTTGCCATAGGGATGTCACAGTCCCAGGCTGGCTTGAATGGGGTGACATGCCAGGGCGGTGGTGGCGGCGTGGAATGACAGCGGAACTCTGGTGGTCCCTCTGGCCTCACCGTGACCTTATTGTCTGGTGGGTTCTGGGACCCTGAAATGTGACTGCTCCAGGCTCTGGTGACCAACACTCCCATAGGAGCACCCGGGCACACGATCAGATCTTCCAGCTATGTCTGTTCCCTCAAGGGACACGTCTCACCTCTCTAGGGGCAGGACTGGGGATGCAAGCAGAGCCCTCACTTTGCTGTGCTTTCTCCCACCACATGCTCCAGGTCTTCCAGCCAGACCCGTGGGAAATACCCCCCCGCCACCCTCCCCAGCTCTGCCACCAGCTTTCCCACCAGCAAAGCCCCCTGGACTGGCCCTGCCACCAAATCCAGTGCCACTGTGGGGCTTGGGTGCATGGCCCATGTAGCTGTTCCAGGGGTGGGAATGTTTTGGAGGAAGTACTCGACTTTCACAGATGATTTTGTCCACCTGGTGTGTTTTTAGCTGCCTTCCCTCTACCCGCTGTGTCTCAGCTTCCAGGCGGCCGTGCCCATGCAGCATCCCCAGCCCATGCCACCATCTGGAAGTGCTGTGTCACGTTTCATCCTCATCTCCCCCCTGCTCGCTCCCAAAGGCCTCAGCCGTGTCTCAGCTGCGGGTGGCTATTCCTGCTCACCTTTGTCCCACACACATCCCATGGGGCTGATCCCTGGCCTTGGCAAGGCAACACTTCATTCCCTGCCCTCTCCCACCCAGCACCGGCTTGTACATAACCCTTGAGTGATCCCTGCACCGTCCCAGACCTTGACTTCACTGCATGTGTTGGTTTTCCCTCTCCTGTGGCTGTACCCAGCTGGAAACCTTTCACCCTGGTGGTTCACGAAGCTTCACTCCTTCACCTCCTGTGTCCCAGAGAGCTCTCCTTGCTCAGAGAGACCTGGGGGTCTTCAGATGCACTCCTGGAGCACGGTGGGTTGGGGGCTCAGGGGATGCTGTGGGGCAGGGGTGCTGGACGGAAGGACCTGGGGAGGGGAGCCAGAGGCTGTGCCCTCCTCTCAGTCCTCAGGCAGTGGGCATTCTGTGCCTCCCCATCACCGCTGGGATGGTGTTTGCCTCTGGCACAGCCTCCTCGCAGGCAGCAGACCCAGCCTGCCCCTCACCAGTCCCTGCCATGGTGCCAGTGTCCTACAAAAGCCGGGTGGGAGCCAAGCATGGGCCGGAGGTGGCCAAAACCCCCACCCCAGATCTCCACCAGAGCAGGAGCCAGGCAAGCCACTGCCTCTCACTCACTCAACTCACGCACTCACCCCCACAGCTCCCCAGTGTAGTGAGTTGACCAAGCCACTTATTTATGAACCAAGTACATGGTTGGTTGTTTGGTGGCTCCTTTTTTAATGAGTAAAACATTTAAAATCATTTTGAATAGGCTCTTCAGCAGTATGGAGAGATCATGCTGGCTTGAAGAGCAGCAGCTGGTTTAATGAATTTTTTTTTTAAATTGTTCTGGGAGTTGGAGCCTTTTCTCCCCCTCTCCCTTCCTAGCAGGTTTGCTGTGTTGGCATTTCTGCATTTGGGCAGGGACTCCCCAAACCTCAGTGTTCTGGGTCTTCCCATGTTTGCAGCCTTTTGGGATGGGCAGCTGCCACAGACGCCCTGTCCCTTGGTAGCTCTTCCGAGGGGCAGCTTGTGCCATAGCTCTG
Organism: Platysteira castanea; assembly: GCA_013397175.1. Classification (NCBI taxonomy): domain Eukaryota; kingdom Metazoa; phylum Chordata; class Aves; order Passeriformes; genus Platysteira; species Platysteira castanea. The sequence goes on from VYXC01009988.1 coordinate 47,635, forward strand.
CCTGAATTATACAAAATCCCTATCCCTGGGAGAAACCTTTTACAGCTGTAACATGCAGCAGCCAGATTTAGTCTGGAAGCTGGGGAGAGAGAAGGCAAGCACATGTGGTAAGGTTTGGCATTTGGTTGTCTGGGGCATGTGCAGAGTCTTGGGTGCAGCAGGACAGGAAGGGCTTCACCTGGCGAGTGCAGCCTCTGGCTCTTTCTGGAAGGCAGCAGGTTCAAGGAGCACCCCGGGTTGGCCTAATTCCCCAAGGCTTTCAGCAAGATCTGGTGAAGGAGATGTGCTGTGGAAACTTCAGGGCAGAAGGCAGTAAGGCAATCCCAGAGAAGGCCTCCTGCACGGGGCTGTGTGTCCACATGTCCGTGTGTCCATCCATGTTTCTGTGCAGCACTTGTGGTGGGACCCAGCATCACCGGACTCGCCACCGCAGCCGGCATGACCTGGAGGCCCTGGAATTCAGAGCCTCCCCTCCATCATCATTCTGTCTGCCAATTTACTTTTTAAGCCAATAAACTCCAGAGGGGAGCCCCCGCCTGAGGATGCTCTTTGGCTTCCTGGGGTCCATAAACCCCTACAAGTCATTCTCCTCTGCTGTTATAATTTTTTTACACAGTCTTTTGTAAGATCTCCAATTGACTATGCAGAGAACATGTGGATCTGTGTCCCTCTCCCCAGCTCCCCTCACCTGCCTTTTTCAGTGTCTAAGTAAAATATTTAGCGCTTTTTTTTCTTTTTTTTTTTTTTGGATAATAATAAAACTTTGGAAAAAAACCTGAAAAGGTCCAGCTTTGTGGGTGGTGGGGGGGTTGGAGATGCTTTGAAACTCTAACATTGATGTAAATACTTTGCTATTTGATAATTAAATACAAACAGACCTCACAAAACAAAAGTGTAGCTTGTGTATGAGAGGACTTGTTAGCTCCTTAGCATCCCTGTTAGAGGAGCTGATGCTACCTGCAGCATGTGAAGCTCCTGGTGCTTCAGAAGCTTTTTCTGGAAGATGCTTCTAGGACCTGGGGCCGCTTCTGTGCCGCTGGAGCCATTCCCTGCACAGGCTCGTGGTTCAGCACAGGATCAGGGCCATGTCCGGCATCTCCAGCAGTCCTGGAGGAAAAGCAAGTGACACGGTGGTTGCAGTCAGGCCCTGAGGGGTGTTCCCTGTGCCCCCAGCCTGGGACACGCTGGCAGAGCAGGACTGTGCCATTGCACGGCCCAAAGCAAGCACAGGGCAGGGCAGGGGTGGTGTTTGTGCTGCCAGAATCCAGGGCATGGTGTCCCTGAGTGAAGCCACCCAGGCTGGGCTGGGGGGGCCAGGATAGGGGCAGCCTCCCTTCAGCAGAATCTGCTTTTTCGGCAACTCCGAGAAGCCGGCCTGCTCTGTTAAGGTAATTAGTGGGTGCTGATTGGGATCCCTCGCTGGGGGTAGGAGGCTTTCTAAATGCAGAATGGGTGCTGCTGCTGCTCCTTCACCGCTACCATCACCATCATCACCATGGTCTAGGGTGGCTTTAGTGCCCCAAGTCCCCCACTCTGGCTGCTCCCTCTTCCTTGGACTGGTAAGTGACTCAGTCTTATCACCTTAAAAGTTTAATGCTTTATGTTTTGTTTGTCTTTAAATCAATTAAGTGATTGAGGGATTATCTCTTGTGTGCAGGTCCCTTGGCCCACGTGCAATGCGTGGGCTGGGGGTGGGCTGGCGAGGTCACCCCAGGAGGGAAGCTGAGGCTGTGGCTCCTCCAGCCCTTGGATCTGCATCTTTGGCATTGCTGTTTGAGAATGGGATGGCCATGGTGGGGCAAATGGAGGAGGAGATGGGTGCTGCTGTCCAGCCTGAGCTCTGGGGCAGTGCAGGGGGAGCTGAGGTGGTTTGTGTACAGGGGATTAGGGGACTGGGTTCAGTGCTTCCAAGCCCTGCCTATGGCACTGTTTGCTCCCTCCTCTCCCTGTCCTGTCCTCGGCCTCGGTGGCAGCTGAGGCATCCTAAGAGGGTGTTAGGGTGGGGCTGTGGCTGCCCCTGAGCAGCTCTAGTGAGGAGGCAGGGGTCCTGTGCTGGGCAGTTTGTGCTGGCAGTGGGCTCTAAACGGGCAAGGATGAGTTGCTGTTTCACTTGAGCATCCCCTTCACTTACCCAAAGCTCAGTGGTAGCACTCCCCAAGAACGTGGAGTCCTGGCTCCCACAGGATAAATGCTTTTTAGTACACAGGGTCAGCCCTGACCTGCAAATCCTGAGTTGTGCTGAGGGCCTGGGGTCTCTCCCACAGCCCAAATGCAGCCAAAGGTCTCCTGGGGGAGGAGCAGGGTGCTGTTAGTTAAAGGGTTGGCTCACAGAAGGACTGTGCCCCTGTGTCAGGCTCGCAGGCTTTACTGGCAGTGCCACCACAGCTCCCACAGTGCCTGTAACTCACTGGTAACAAGGGGTGGACAGGAGGCTGCCAGCACGCGTTGACTTAGAGGACACAGCCTGTTGTCACTTGGATCTCATCCCCTCCAGCAGCAGGTGTGGGTGGCACCTGAGCCATCTGTCCTCCCTTGCCCTGCTACCAGAGGATTTGCCTTGCTGGAAGAGTAGCAAAACCTTCTTGCCAAGGGTTAATCTCCAGGCTCTGGGGCGGAGGGCTAAAGTCCTTACCTGATTGTAGCTTACCTCCCACGGCTGAGAAACCACCTGGTGCCAGAGAAAAGCTGCAGGGCAGGGCTACCTGTGACCCCGAGTGATGTTTGTGGTTTCTCCAGCTCAGGAGATTTGGCTGGACCAGCCTGGGTGACAGCACGAGGGGACAAGGCTGGTGCTATTGTCAGTGGGACTGTGCCTCTGGACTTGGCTGCTTCCCTGAGCCCACTGGTGGGTGCTTCCAGCCCAAATGGCTCCTCCACGGGATCAACATCTTTCCTCTGGCTGCTACTGTTCATAAAGCCACGTTGTGGGCTTGTCCTAGGGTGAGCAGGAAGAGAATCCAGGCAGGAGGCGCTGATCACCCAGCAAGATCCCTGGATGAGAGGCAGATGCTGGGAGAGCAGGCTAATTCCTACCTGCACCCCGAGCAGTCCTGGGCAGCTCAACTCCCAAGTATCAGATCCTAAGATCCGCATTCTCACGGGTGTCAGGCAGATCTAAGGTTCAGAAAGCCATACCACAGCAAGCCTTGTGGTATTCCAGCTGCTCATCCTGGGGATGCTCCCTCTCCCTGAGAAGGGTTGAGGAGGAGTATGAAAAGCCCCTGGACCCTAAGGCTGCACTGAGGGGTCTGAGGACTGCCTGAGCCAAGATGCAGGGGTTTTTTTCTCTGTTTCTAGGGACTGGAGCCTGAGCTGGGCTTTGTTTTGGCTTTTTTTCCTTTATTGACCCTGCTGTGTCACTTATCTGTTATGTGACCTAGAAAAGAAAATGATCTCTCCCTCACATGGAAAGACAAAGGAACAGCTTAAGGCTCCAGCTCCCTGTATCTAGGGAGCATCAGGCAGATGGGCACTCTGTAATTCAGCAAGGTGATGAGACTCACTCAGTGCCAAAGTGTCAAGTGACGCTTGCGGGCAGTGTCCAGGCTCAGTGGGGCCTGGCACAGCACAGTGGATGTCTTCTAAATCCCACTGCTTTTAGTCACTGGTGCAGCTGCCCACCTGTGCAGTCCCCGAACAGAGACCCCATGGTGCCCCAGATCCCCAGGGACAGAGCCACCCCACTGCTGCTCTGGCAAAGAAGGGCAAAACACCTTGTGCGAGCGTTTTTCCAGGTAGCTGGCAAACGCCTGGCTGAGCACTCCGGCTGCGTCTGTCCAGGCTCAGCCCCATCTGTGGTGCACAAACAGGGAAGCTCTGATGCTGTTTTTCAGAAGCCATCGGGTTCGACCTGTTCTGCAGTCGCCAGCTGGTTTTTCATGGTCTCTTTATGGAGAAGGACAAACCAGGCATTAGCATGGGATGTGAGACTTGGTTGGGTTCCTCCTTCTGCCCAAGGCTTTCTGTCTGACCATGACGAAGTTGCTTTAATTTTCCATCTTTAAAATGAAGATGGTATCTCAGGGCGCTAAAGAGGCTACGAGAGTGTGCTGGGGAGGGCTGTGTGCATATCAAAGAGTGCTCCTTCTCTGCATTAGGGCTGGGAGGTTTCTTACCCCACTGAGAGCTGTCCTGCAGCCTCCCTCTTTTGAAGTGCTTTTTTCGAGCTGGGTCTCACAGAAGGGAAGAGCCTGCAGCTGTGCCTTGTCTTGAACCCCACGAACAAAGCCAGGGCTTGCTCTCATCCAAAGGGTTGTCTGTCTTCATGGCTAGCATTTATTTAAATTGCTGTAAAGTGCAACTTGGTTAGTGAGGAACAGAAGAGTACTCTTGACAGAACAGAGTGCATTAGCTTAAATATATTGAAACTTAAAAGTTGCTCAAAGCACAGCTGTGCCATGGCTTGCAACGAGTACCCTCCCCTCTCCTTTCCATTTGTTATTTATGCCTGAGTTGATGTGACAGCTACTGGGATTTCCCTCGGCCTGACAGGTGACAGAGCTGTCACATCTATTTTTGATGTGGCACATGCTTTTTTTTTTTTTTCAATCGTGTAAACACTAATATGCCCTGAACTCTTTCCAACTTGGACCTTGTTTTCAGAGCAAGGGACAAAGCCAAGCCTGTTTCAGCTCCAGCAGCACAGCTCCCACACCCTTTAACACTCTCAGGTGCTCCTGGGCGCTGTTAGATCTGATAGTTGGCCTCTCCCCGTTCTACAGAGGTACATGGCCAAGGCTGAGGAAGGGCTCACACCACCACGTGTCCCCCTGGATGGCTCGTGGAAGCTGGGCTGCCCTGAGCAGAGGGACAGGTCGGGGTGACGTGGTGTCGTGGGACGGGCTTACCCCACGTGGGCACCCAGCAGACACTTTTCCTGTCGGCGCTGGGGATTAGCGGCTTCCAGGACACAGCTCAGGGGTTTAATTTCATAAGCAGCAAGAAAAAGGGCAATCTGTCACGTAAGTGCAGGGATACACACAACACAGGAGCTGCTTCTGGTTGTGAGATGAGGCTGTGTAGGAATTGCTAGTCTGGCTCCCAGTCTGCCCACAGTCAGGTTAAACAGTCAAGAGTCACTGCTGGGAGCTACAGGGCAAACAGGCTCTGCCTCTCACTGGAGACTGTTTGGGGTTGCTGTGCTGGGAACAGAACAATGCAGAGACACGTGATTGCTGGGCTAAGGCATCCACAATGAGCAGCCAATGCATCATGCTGGGCAGGAGGCCATAGACCAAAGTTTATAAAGCTTTATTAAACATTTTGAACAGCTGTGCAATGAACAAACAATACTCTGGAAATTTCACAACCTCATAGCTTGAACTGCCTCAGGACAGCAACAGCCATTTCTGCTGCTCTCCACCAGAAGAGTGAAGGAAAGATAAACAGATGGCAAAGGGGAGGGAAATCTTCAAAGTTTAGAGATAAGTGTTTTGTGTCAACCTCTAAGGCTTCTCACAAACCAATCTCTGCCTCAGGCTGTAGGCCTGACCCGCCACCGCCTTGGATTCTTGACATCCTTCTGCCAGGGAAGCTGGAGACACCACGCATTTTTCCAGCCTCTCCTCTTCTCCCATCAGTAGCACCAGCACCTTCTGTTACCTCTGGCCCAAAACCATTATCTCTGAAAATGGCTGAAGCATTTACTGCTTCAAGCCATGCCTCCACCTCAGGATCCTCTCCTGCCCTGCCCTGCCCACACCCAGCCTTTCAGGCTAGCAGGAGTTTTGTAGGGTGAAGTTCACAGTGGCTTCCAAAACCCTGTGTCTTGCAGCATGCCAGTTCTTTACCCCAACAGTCAACACCTTGGTAAACCCGGGACATGTAGGAGGAGGGGAAGAGACAGTCTCTACCGCCTGTGAGGCTTTGTAAAAGCAGCAGCATAACTGAGGCTTTCAGGCTGGGATCTTGGAGCATACGGAGTTCAGAAAGCACTTCAGCAGTGCACACATCTCTTTGGCAGGCTGAGCAGGAGGAGATGACTCAACTGCCTCTGGCTCCAGCAGCTTTTGGCCAAGTCCATTTGTGAGCTGTTGCACTTGCCCTTGATCAGCAAGGTGGGAAGGCTGGCTCCCCACAAAGAGAGACAGAGAATCTTGTAGCTATTTGAGCAGGACCAGTGGGCCAAGAGCCCTGAGTTAGACCACCGTGGCCTAATGCAGACAAGTGACACGCAAATCCAGCACTCCCAGCTGGGCAGGGACCAGTGGCTCAGGCTTCCAGCAGTTCTCAGTTGAGAGGGCTGGTGTCTGTTCCCGGTGATACGGGAAAGAAAAAAAAAAGACTTCTGCTTCTAAAAAAGCAGGTGGTGCTGCCAGAGTTCACACAGTAAACAAGTTGAATTTCACAGGCAGAGTGGGAAGAATTTGCCACTCTAGTCCACGCACAGTTACAGGAAACAGGCTGTCCTTACTCCAGGCCCACACCCAACTCCCCCCTCCTCCCCAGCCCCACCCCCTTTTTAAAAGCAAAACAAGAGCCCTCAGCAGACTGGAAGATTATGATTTTCTAGGTGCCCACTATGTTGGGATCATGAGCTGATTCCGGCAACTGGGATCCTGTGCAGTGATACAAGAAGCAGTTCCCCCAGCAGCTGTAGCAGATGAGGAATAGAGCTGCCAGGAAGACCAAGGCACAAATTGTGCAAGGTTTCCGTTCCAGGAGAAAACTGAGCAGGTAGAATCCCATGAACATTGAGTGACTGAACCACAATGCTGGGTTGAGGGGCTTGGGTATGAGCAGGACAGGTAGCAACCACTGAAGGCAGTACATCGTGGCTGGCTGGCTGGGGCCTCGTGGCAGTAGCAGTCAGACGTGCTCCAGAACAGGCTCCAGCAACTCCTCCCGAGGGCACGCTGCTCTGTAGGGAGGGGAAAATGTCAGACTATCAGAGAAATGCAGGGGAAAAAATCAACTGACATTCTTCTAAAGCTTCATTTACTCCCAAGCATCATAGGCTGATAGTTGAACTCCCAGTACTAAATTCTGGTGTGTCTTGGAGCTGGTGGAAAGCTTCCTGCTCTCTGAACCACCCAGCTGGGGACAGGATCAGCTAATGCTGGTGTAGAAGTGTATCCTGTGTGCTCTGTTCCTCAGGCCTTTATCCAGGCTAACAAGTGAGACCTTTTCAGCATAGTGCAGGAACAGAAAGGGAGAGGGGGAAATGGAAAGGAAAACAAGCTGCCACAGCATTCCCTACACACATTGATCCAAGACAGTCCAAAGGCTTGAGTAATGATATAAAGAAATGCAATTGAAGGGTAATCATTATTTGCTGCTACAGAGAAGTGTTAAGGAAGCATTAGTGTAAGGAATTGTTCTGCACACACACAGTAAAGTCTTCCAGCAGGACAGCACCAGACCAGCTGCACATCAAGCTACCCAGGAAAGCCCTGGCAGTGTCTAGGCTGCAAAACAAAGGGGAGGACAGTCCCTGCTTAAGGATTTATAATCCTTGCCAAACAGCTAAAGTCAGAATAGACAAAGTATGTGAATAGATCAAAGGCAGGAACAGGCTCAAAACGGCAATTTCCATAAGTGCTGTAAACACAGGATTTCCTCACTTGGGTTATTATAAAACCCTCTGGAAACTGGGCTTTAAGGGCTTTCCTAAGCAAGGATGGCAGCACACTACAAGTCGAGAAAACCTGCTTCTACCTTTAGAAACCATCTCAACCGCACTAAGTGTGTACTTTTGTTTTTTCCTTTGAAGCACTACAAACACCTTCAAGAATTTCAAATGGCTTTAGAAACAATAAATGCCTCACCCCCACTAAGAAGAGTCTGGTGGGGACAGCTCCTTGCAGCAATCCTTGTAACTGCAATTACTCAGTGGAGCAGTGCTCCCTCAGAAGGATGAAGGGCTCAGCCGAGCCTGTTAGGATTACAGCTGGGGGGTGGGAAGGTTAGTAGGATGAAGGAGCGAGAATGTAAACAAACAGCACATTCCACTGGCTCCTGTTGGCAGGAGAAGGGATTTCCTGGCAAAGGGAGGGAGAATGAGGGACTGTAGAGAAAAGCCAAGAGAAAACCACACGAGGTTCTCTTCCAAAAGAACACTGAGGTCAGACTTGTCTCACAGGTACCAATGGGCTCTGCTGTCAGCTGCAGGAAATGCTGCCATCCTGAGCAGCATAGTCTATTTTACTTTACTGTTAGAAAGAAAATGCAGGCCAACATCTCCACCAGCACAAACGTGGGGAAAGTACATTGTGCTGGTGCTCCTGCAAGAGAGTGCTCTCCAGCAGAGAGGGCAGCTGGAGTTCCATTAGTAAAACTAAACTGCAGCTCGGGAGCCAAAGAGTAAGGAAAAAGTTATTTTATGCAGCAATACAAATACAGCCAAGTCACAGGAATAAAGCTCCCAGTGTTAGTCCTGTTTTAGGCAGGTCACTCACCTGCATCTTTAAAGGCAAGCCTAGTAAATCTATCCCCATCTATAAACTGGAATTAGCTGTTACTCATTTCATAACAAAACGTGCTGTCTGCTTGCCTTTGTGAATTGCTCAGATGTTTCTGGGGTAAACAGTACCAGAGAAGTATTGGAAAACTTTTTTCCAAGGGGAACAATGGAGAGAAAAAGATCTAACAACAAATATTTGAACAGGAAGGTAATTAAACCCCATCACCCAACTTTTTAGTTCAGCTTGCATTAAATGCAGCAAAGTTGTACTAAACTGATGTTCTGTAGCTGCCTTAATCCTCCTGAAACATTCCTTTCTTGAAGTTTCCTCTAATTTTTTTCTCACAAGTGCTCCAAACGCTGAGCATTACAAATCACTGCCTAAACATCATGTCATATTTTTGCTAGATTTAGCCCTAAGTTGCATCAGCTTGATTTCTGTGGCAATTTGTGTCACCAGTTCCTGAAACTTAAGTTTAAAGTGCCTACTTTGCTTTGGGTTTTCTGTCTCTAGAGCAAAGAAATGGGTAAAGAATGTGTCTGTTAAGTGGGACAAGGCTGAAACAAAGCACTAGATTTTTTCAGAACTAATGTTACCAATCTCTCCGTTTTAACAGGCTCATGTATCACTGTTGAACCTTTAGCCCCAAACTTCACAACTGACTACAGTTAGAAAATAATTATAATTTGGGTTGTAGCTACACTTTGTACTTCATGGTCTGGCCTCCTGGCTCCTACAATGCTCTTAACAATAACACTCTAAACACTGAGTTGATTTTAAGCATCTAAGCTTTACTTGACCACTTCCTCCAAACACAAAGCCATCTCAGAACAAGTTACTCATTTCTAAATATTAGTATTTCCTGCAAGAGCCAGTTGCTCGTAGCAATCAATGCAACCACTCTCCAGAATAAAGAACCATTTAATAGTAGTTATTTTTACTATGAAGTTTCAATGCCAATGCCCTTCAACCTGCAAACCTCTTGGATTTCTGACAAATGCAGGCGTTCACACAGTTGCTCTTTGTATCTGTAGTCAGTTTGCTTGTATTTTCATGTGCCCCTTCACTACCCACCAGTTAAAGGCTGAGGCCCTTTTGCTGTATCCCACAGCAGGTCCTAGATAAAGTAGCTGCTACTGAAGACTTCTACAGCTCTATCTCCCTCAAGGGACTTTCCACTAGTAAGATACGTGCTCTTCACTAGAGACTCTTTGTACAGCTGGCAAAGCGGCTGAGTTTTCCTTCCACTCTATTGATCGAAGAGAAACAGCACCTCCTGCTATCAGCTCTTTAGTGAGCAGGGAACGTTCTCCTTTGTGCCCAGGACAGGCAGATCCTTCTGGAAGCCCCAACAGTATTCAGTTTTGCCTGATTTCTCAGCAAGGTGAAACTTGCAAATTAAAGATTCCTACCTTGTTGTCTTTGTCCCCTCCTCACAATGCAAGCTGAAGATTACCATGTTCCAGAGCACATAATAATCTGTCACCCAACAGGACTGGTTTCACAACTGTATCCTGCTTTCCTTCAAACCAGTTGCTCTTGTTCTCCCCTGCCTGACTCACCTCTTGCCTCAGCCAGCCCAGTGTCCTGCTATCCTCAAACCTGCTCCTGTGCTGCTCCTCATGTCACCTGATTTGGTGGCCACTCGTGTTTACCTGATGGCTCCTTTCCACTGCCTCCTTTCACCCCTCCACAGCTCTTGGAGCCACTTGAACTCACTTCAGACCCCTCAGCAGCAGAGCTGGTGATGCTCCCACTGTGGCTGAGTTTGATCTCCACTTGCTGCCAGAGCTTCCTCCTGCCAGCTCCTGCAGGCAGAGGAGCAGCCAGGGGAGGTTCCCTGCACACCTCGTTAGTAAGCAAGCACCAATACTTTTCCACATGTTCATTAGTTGGCTTCCATTGCATTCCCAGCCCTTCCTGCTGTCATCTTCCCTCCCAAAAATATTCAGGTCCTCCTGGTGTATGTTTGTGGAGAGGATTTTGGAATTCCAGTGTGAAGACAGCAGCACACCTTTCCCAGGCAGAAACAAAACTTCAGTTATGACAGGCCTAGAGTGAGTAGCACAGTACACTGCTTTGCAATGGATCAGTCACGTTTTGGAATAAATCCATCTGAGGAGACAGCAAGCTGTTCCTTCAGATTCTACAAACTAATTCAGCAATTAACACACCCAGAGGTGTTCCTACACCAATGGTTTGACACATCAATATGCCAAAACCAAGTCTGTACTTTTCTCAAGAATGTTTGAATTCTTTAACAGTCATTTACCCTGGAAGGGGAGAATAATCAGCCAGCTTTCCCTAAGCACTTCAAGGGTAAGCTGGTTCAGACCTTGCTAAGGCAGCCTTTAAGCCAGTGCTGTCCACACGGAACTCCCCCAGCAGATGCTACAGAAAGAGTCTCCCAGGCTGAGAGCTGAAAGGTCTGCAATAAAACACTGAGTAACCTTTTTATTGGGGCCTACTGGTGCCATTCTCCCCCTTTCCCAAAAGCTGAAGTCTCTGCTTGTGACGTAAAGCCACCCTGGTTAGATAAAAGTCTCTCAAGTTATCCAGCGCACATAAACTGAAGAATAAGCCTCAGGGATGTGTTTCTTACCTATGATGCTGACCTGTTTGCTTAAAATTGTTTTCATCAAAAACCCTGTCACAACTATTAACTGATGCGTGTGGGCAGTGCTCCACACTGCCAGCCTGTGTTCAAAACCAACTCAGATATCACACAGCACCCAAAACAGCTGCTGAAAAATACACAACATCCAAAGCACTGGGACAAAAAGAGAAGTGAAGAACTATCAAGTGACAAGTTTGAAGAGTTCAGCTAAGAAAAGCAACAGCAGACCAGCTTCCCAGATGCCAACCCTCTGCCGTAAACCGAAGAACCATAACTCTTCAAACTTTAAGACCTATTTGCAGCAGGGATTAACTTCTCCAGGTTTTTTTTTTAGCCTTGCCACTATTATTTCAATTTTTTAAAAGCTTTATCTGCTGGTATGACTCAGCTGGAAAGAGTGAGTCTACAGTTTTTGGCAAAGATCTTACCCTAGTCTTGGATCATGCCTCGGACACTTGATGTAGACTCAGAAATGGTGCAATGTAATCACAACAGTTTCCAAAAAGAGCAACAAATCCTTGACTAACCAAGCCTCGGGGTTAGTGTTCTGATTTCTCAAGGTAGACACAAGCCAAAGCAACTCACCTGGTGAAAAGTGGAGGCTCTCTGCTGAGCCGCTCTTTTCACCGCTTCCAAAGCTGCCTTCCAAGCTTCACTAGTGATGGGGGATGGATCAGCTTTTGTCCAGAGGCATTGCCCACTCCTGGTCTGCAATGCCCTCACAGCACCTGGGTGAATCCTCCTCCACCTGTGAGCAGGAAGGCAGAGGAGAGATCCAAACTAAAACTAATTGGTTTTTTTCAGAGAATTTGGAATAGGTTTGGAAATCATCAGGAATCAGAGGAGCAGAAGTTTAAGTCAGCCAGCTCTATGGTGGGAAGAGATGTCAGTATTGTCACCTAACAATTGTCACCTGAAGTATTACTAATTTCATTTGTACTAATTAATTAATTTTCAGAGGTCCTGATTCCCGCCTTCTGCCTTTGTTTAACTGCCAAAGATCACAACCTCCAGGCCCATTCCAAGCTCCCTGATAAAAGTAGTTTTAATTTGGACCTCTTCTCTACCTTTTGTGCCTTCAGCAGGCTTCAGAGGTCCAAATACAGCCTGACAAGGGTGAGTTTTCTGCATCTCGGGTTAGGAGAGGCAAAAAATGCTGTTTGGGCAGCTATGAGGAGTTATGACCTATAGTTTGGAAAGACAAGTTACTGCGCTATGACAGTACTCACAAGGTCCACTGAAATGTTTCAGAACCAGGGAAGTATAGGAGAGTTCAGCATGTTGTGGACTGCATTTAATCGCCTGCTTTTCCTCTTCTCTTGCACTTGCGTGTTTGGGGTACCATAAGCAATGTTCATACGGCAGAACAGCTCATAAACTCACTTTGTAGCTGGCTCAAAGCATGTGTAGGGGCTCGGGGAGGGTGTCTGGCAGGGCACACCAGCACTGCAGAGCGCTGTAGTCACAGACTATCACAGAACATCCCGGGCTGGAAGGGACCCACACGGCCCATCCCAGTCCAGCTGCCTGGACAAAAGCTTGCCAGAGCGTTGTGCTGCCCTGGGGAGAAACGGGCCCGGATTTCCTTTCAGAAGGCGCTAAAGAGAGCTAGGAGAGGTTCGTGACCGAGAGCACACGGAAAGGAGGGGAGGGCACGCTCAGCGCTGTTATTTCCATGCCGGCACCGACCTCGCCGAGCTCAGGGTCGGTTGGAGCCTTTTCCACCCCGGCGCACGCAGGGCTGCGAGCGCGCGGCTCCCCCGCAGCGGGGAAACCTTCCCCCTTCTTCCCCCCGGACCCCCGAAGTTCGTAGGGTCGCCCCGCTCCACCAGCCCGCCGGCCGGGCCCCC
>VYXC01009995.1:0-25323 GCA_013397175.1 Platysteira castanea
GGATGTTATGGGACACGGTGTCCAAAGCTGAAGTGGAGGCAGACAACACCCACTGCTCTCCCCTCATCTACCCATGCTGCCCTGCCGTCACAGAAGGCTGTCAGACTGGTCAAGCATGATTTCCCCTTGGGGAATCCATGCTGACTGCTCCCAATGACCTTCTTTTCTTCTACATGCTTGGTGATGACCTCCAGAATGTTCTGTTTCATNTTTTCGAAGATGATGGAGAGCGGCTTAGCTACAGCATCTGCCAGCTCCCTCAGCACCCGTGCATGCATCTCATCAGGGCCTGTGGATTTATGGGTGTTAAGAAGTCTGCCTAGTTGATCTCTAACTGGGGGTGAGTCTTCCTTTCTCCAGCCTTTCTCTCCTTGCCCGAAGGTCGGGGATTCCTGAGGGCTGGCCACAGCAGGTAACACTAAAGGAAAGAAGGCATTCAGTAATTCTGCCTTCTCTCTGTCTTCCTTCCCCAGGACACCCATCTGATTCAGCAGTGGCCCCACATTTTCCCAAATTTTCCTTTTGCTGCTGATGTAGTTGTAGAAGCCCTGCCTGTTGTCATTGATATCGTTTGACAGACTTAATTCCGAGTGGCCCTTGGCCTTTCTTGTCACATCCTTGCATACGCTGACACTGTTGCTATAGTCCTCTGATGTGACCTGCTCCTTTTCCTGCATCCCATGAATTTCTTTCTTGTGTTTGGAGTTTACCAGAAGCTCCCTGCTCATCTGTGCAAGTCTCCTTCCCCCCCTCCCTGATTTCTTGCTCATGGGAATGCACTGGACTTGAGGAAGTGATGGTTGAATACTGACCAGCTTTCTTGGACCCACTTCTCCTCTAGAGCCCTAACCCATGAGATTCCTCTAAGCAGGTCTTTGAAGAGGCTGAAGTTAGCTCTCTGGAAGTTTAGGGTTCTAGACCTGCTTGCTGCTTTACTTTCTCTACAGAGGATCTTGAGTTCCTCCATCTCATGGTTGCTATAGCCAAGGCTGGCCCCAGCCTTCACATCTTCAACCAGTCCCTCATGGTTTGATTGTCCAGCAGCATAGCTTTCTTCACTGGCTCTTCTACCACAGGCATCAAAAAATTATCTTCAGTGATCTGCAGGAATTTCTTGGACCATGTTTGCTGGGCTGTGCTGTCCTGCCAACAAATACCAGGGTTGTTGAAGTCCCCAGGAAAACCAGGGCCTGTGACCATGAAGCTATTGCCAGCTTTCCTTAGAAAGCCTAATCAGCTTTCTATGGAAAAAATGCTGCTCATCATACGGCCTACAGTAAGCACTCACAACAGTATTACCCATATTAGCCTGTCTCTTAATTTTCACTCATAAACTGGCAACTCATTTGTCTGCCCCTGAGTAGAGCTTGATACATTCCAGTTGCTTTCTCATATGAGGAGCAGTGCCACCACCTTGCCTCTGACCTGTCCTTTCTAAAAAATTTATAGCCATAACATTATTCCAGTCATGTGAGCTATCCTGCCATATTCCTGTAATTGCAGTGTGTCCTGGGGTGACTGTATGATACTGTATTCCCTATTGTCTGCCCTATGCCAGACATGAATCCTGTGCCTTCCTGTGTCTTTAAGCTGGGTCTGAGAGAAAGGGAGAACAAAACTGAGCGGTTTTGTGTTCACAGACACAGATATACACTCCCCTGCATTCCTGCTGTGGCAGAGCGGAGGAAAGCACCTTCCTGCTTTTCCCAGGTCTTGGCTCTTTTTCTTGGGAGAGAGACAGAGAGTTAAAACTTACTGCTTTTTAGCCAGTCTGCTAGCTGAGGCAAGTTTTTCCCTGGGACTCTGGCTTCTTCTTCNTGGACTGTTCAGCAGCACCAGAACATCATAAGGAGGCCCTGCACTGTCCCAGAGGTGCCCACACTGAACCCCAGCTCCAGAGAGGAGAAAGCCACACCCACAAAGGACTCTGAAATCTACCCAGGTTCTCTCCACAGCGAGAGGTTTTATTATTTAGCATTATTCTTTGTTTTCCCCATGCCTACTGCACTTTACTTATTAAATAAATAGGGTTTTTTTTCACTTTCCTCTGAGGAAAATTCTTTCTGAACCCGGTGGTGGAGGGGTGGCTGTAACCTGCCTTCTATCAGAGGATGTTCATTTCAGGCGTTCCTCAGAATTTGTCTCAAACCGGGACAGAATAAGATGATGGCCTTGCGACTGCACATAGATTTCCAGTTCTTCTTGTTTATTCCCCATGCTGCTATGTGTTTGTTTATAGGCACTTCAGAGAAGTTCCCTAGATGAAATGTAAGAGGATTCATCATAACCATGAACACCTTTGTTGTGGTTGGCCTTGCGATCCTCATCTTGAGAAGCAGTCAAGGAACATCTTTTGCTGCACTGGTTGACATGACCTACTCCCTAGAAGGAAGTAATGGAATGATCATAGCCACTTTGGACACACCCCCCCACCCCCGAGTCCTGTAGTTTAAAGTCCATCTCACCAAATTGGCAAGCATGCTGCTAAAGATTCTCTTGCCCTTTTTAAAACAGGTGGATCCCATTCCTCCCTAAAAGGCTACAATCATTTAAGCACAAACCATTGTTATAAAAGCCAAAACTTTGATGGCAGCCGGGAAGCCAGACATTGATCTACACAGTGTGGCTGCTTCTGGCTGTCCCTGTTTCTCTGACAAGGAAGACAGATGAGAAGATGATGTGGGCACCAGTGTTTGTCACTTGCCTTGCCAGGGCTTTAGTCTTCCTTGATCCTGCCTATTTTTTGGCTTGTGGCATCATTTGTACCCACGTGAGAAAGCAATAGCGGGTGGTGGTCCATGCTCTTGACAGCTTGGGGTACCCTCTTGGCAGCATCACAGATCTTAATCCCTGGTAGGCAGCATACCTCTTGTGACTCTTGATTGGTCTGGTAGATGGTGTCTCAGTGACCCTAAGGGAGGCACCCACCACAATTACTCAGTGTTTCTTTTTACAGTAACGACCATGTGCTGCTGGTCCAGATTCTCCTTGTTGGACTTGTTAATGGACATCTAAAGCCTTTAAAGCATCATATCTATTTTGGTGTGGATGTTGGAGGGTAGAGGTTGGGGTTGAGCTCTGTTTTTGTGGATCACCAGGATCCAAGGTGTCTCACACTCAGTGATATCCACTGTAGGTGTATGCTTCTGAAGCCATGTCTATCTCTGTTTCAGTCCCTCTAAACTGCACAGCCTGTCTCAATCTGTCCATCTTCTGCAACGGATCATCAAACTATGCACATTTCGTGCAGGTACAAGCCTTTCCCCCAGGAAAAGTGTGCATCCATTGAAAGCTACCACCTGGACTCATGTCTCTTTCCTTACCAGTTCCCTCTGGGTGGATGTGTCAGTCAGGCTTCTCAGGGGCTGTCAGTAGACACACTCATTTGGCTTCTGACACAAGTGCTCACCATTATGGCAGAGACCTAGAGCAGTTAGCACTTACCTGAGGCATGGACCTACCTGCAGATTGCAGCACCCTCCCTGCTCACCCTGCTGCACAAACTGCCGTGCCACATCTTTTTGATGCACCATGCCCTGGTCATGCTCCCTAAAGCCAATTAAATCTCTCACACTGCTCCTGGTAATGCTCACTCAACTCCTGACTCGTTAGTGACAGCTTCTAGGTCCTGCTAGGGGTTTGGGCTGCTGCTCACATGTCCCTGAGCTCAAAAAACCTCTGACAGCTTGACCTAATGCTCATCCCCAAACTTCAGTCACTGCTGCTGCCTTCCTGACTCAGAATGACCGTGTAGTCCAACTGCCAGTCCACATCAGTACCGACAAGTTAAAGCATGTTATTAAGGACGTTGTTCATATGCCCTGAAACACTGACAAGCTCAGGACATTGACCACTTCTTCAGGAAACCCATTCCAGTGTTTGGTGATTTCCTTGGTAAAGAAATGCTTCCTGATGTCTGTCATGCTCTGGCACAGCTTTGAACTATTCCATGTATCACATTACTGGATCCCAGGGACCTGCACACTCATTTGGACTCCTTTGGAAACAGCATAGAGTGGTCTTGATTGGGGAACAGGGTCTTTTGCAATTCTCTGGCTATTTGCATTCAGCTGCCCTAAGATAGTGGCTGCACATCCAGGACACTGTTGTCATATGTTGTCATAATTGACTACGGTGAAAGATCTTCAAGCTGGTACATCACCTAAACTCATTGCCTTTGGCCCTCTCTGCTCAGTATTGCATTTGAGCTAATAAAAGTTTGCTGCTTCCTATTTCAACTAATTCATTTGGTCACATGGTGATTAATGTATCTCTTACATCCAGAGTTTGAAATGCTATGGCAGAAGTTCGTTGCAGTGATTGTCTCAGCTGAATCTCTGAGTCTTCGCTTCGTATGACTTGTGTTCAGCAGAATGTATACTTTAGCCTTTGATCAGATAAGCATACAGGAAACCCAAGTGTCTGATCCTGTGTCCTTAGCAGTATTTTCACTTTGTCACACAACTGTATCAAAATATACTGATGCTGTAGGGCATATTCTTGTTAGAAAAAGGTAGTTACAGACAATTTCAGTAACTGTCTTTCTTGAGACTTACTGCCTTTTAGGTAAGGTTTGACAGGAAACCATATTGGAAACTAGACCAAATTGTTAGAGATACTCTGACATGAAAAATATCAGGATTCTGAAAGTGAAGAGTGCTTTTCAGTCTCCCATCTTTGTATTCAACAGACTATGGTGGGACTTAAGGGAAATATTTAAAAGTCAAGGAATTCTCAGAAACTGTCTTTCCATCCATATCTGTTTGTTTTGGGAAAAATTTTTACTTTGTAGGAACTGTCAGATGCCTGCTCAGTCTTTTGTGTAGATAAAATATTGTGTTTTCCTTGACCTGGCTACACTTAATTATATTTCAGTTCTGAAGTTTATGTTGAGGATTGCTCTTAAAACTCTTGGGTTTTGGTAGCCCAAGTTGTCCATCCACTTGAGAAACTTACACATTAAACAGTTTGAACAAGTTCAAAGGTGTATCTCTTTCTAGTATACAGAGACTGAAATGACATTATAAAGGCCTTTTTTTTTTCTTTATTTTCTGTTTTGCAGGTAGAAGAAATAACTGGCCACCTCTTCCTGAGAATTTTCCTGTAGGTCCTTGTTTTTACCAGGATTTTTCAGTAGACATTCCTGTAGAATTCCAGAAGACAGTAAAGATTATGTACTATTTGTGGATGTGTAAGTATTTTTCTTTTTAAGAAAAATAAAGTGCCTATTCAAACCTGGTAATACATACCTGCTCCTTTGGCTTTTGGAACATCTGTAATGAAAAATTATTATAAATCCAGAAGCCAAATGTTGAAGCAGAATCTTACGGTTAGCTTCAGTTTTGAAAGTATTGAATTACGTCATAAAAGCTTCCACAGAAAAAAAAGAAGGATTATTCTAGAGCAATTTGGTTCTAATTTATTGCAATTGTCTGGTTTAAGTTTCTCCTGTTGTAAAGTGAACTTTGACCATTTATTAACTTAGAAATAACTTCACTGCTTTTAAAATCAGCTTATATATTAAGAAATAAATCTCAAAATTAGTGTTAATAGACTTCTGAGTTCAAGATTTATAATAGCCATTTGCTTTAATATACATAGTTTTCTATAGTTTAAGATGGTTTTAATCCATAGCGGAGGCTTAATATCATTTTACCCTATTTTGAGAAATAGTGTCAATTAGCTGAAGATTCAGTCCATGTTACAACTATCCTTTGTAGGCAAAGAATGCTCTACACCATCTTTGTGGGATTAATTTTGCCCTCACTGCGGGGCTGTGTTTTGACTGGAGAAATGGTGGATTAAACAAGTATGCAGATGCCACATTTATTTCTTCTGCCTTGTCCAGTGTGATAGATAAAAGCCTAATAAATACTCTGACACTAATGAAATTGCATCAGATTTGGGTACTTTGATGCCTTTAATATATTTGTAGCCTTCTAAGAAAATGTGGATTTCAGATGTTTTCTGTACTATTTTTCATAGCTTAAGAGGTAGTTAGGAAATCTCCGTAATTTAACATGTTACTCTGTTAATCTTATTGGTGTGATTGAACCATGTTATTGAAACACATGAAATGAGCAGACAGCATTGAATCAAATCAATTCCACGTCGTCCTAACCTACAGCTTTCTATATTCATTGCTAGATCGTTAATCTTCAAGTAAGCACCTATAGAGCATATGACTAGTCACTCTCATAAAGTTGACAGATAATTTAGATTTATATGAAATCTAAGGCGAAATACTCAGAATATTGGGATGGTTACTAATTCTGGCCATTTGCACGACTGAGTTCTGAAAGTGCATGTGTTTCAAACATCAGGTGAAGTTGAGCAGTTAGAATTGGAGTATTCTTAATTTTCCTCCTTATGGCTACAAGTAAAGAAAGTAGCAATGTTATATTATTTCAAATATAGAGGAGCTGTGCTTTCACACTGACATGACAGCTAATCTAGGTAGACTGAGATTTCAGTGAAGTGTTCCTGCACTCTTAGTTCTTTACCTCTAGTACTCTCTGACTTATGTATTGCTCAGGAAGGCAGGAAAAGGGCATAATAAAGGAAAAGAAAGACAAAATCTATTTCACAGTTAAAAAAAAAAGATAAAAATGATTGCACCTATGTGATTTGGCTAACTTTTCATTGACTATTTTTCCTCTGGGGAGGTGCTTACTCCCATAGTAGATCTGCTTCTGCTTGCCACTCTACATTTTATTTCCTCTTCCAGAACTTCCTATCTCTTGTAAGGTCTAGGTGTTCTGTGAACATAATCCCATTTGGGTAAACCTAGTACTGCATTCTCAGTGCTTCATGAAGTAGGTCCTTTTGCACTTTAGCAGCCTTGGCAACAAACTTTCTGTGTTTCTAGTTTTCTGTGTTTCCACAAGTAGTATTAATTTTATATCTCCAAGGAAACTTCTTTATCTAAGATCCATGTGCTCTTTCTTGCATGAGAAAACAAGTCTGTTTGTGTCGCTATTTCATTAATTCATCCCTCTTCTCTCCTTTTGTATCAGAAGTCAGATTTTTCTGATACTTTGATGTGTTTTTATCTTTGCACATTTTTTCCCCAGGGGAGAGACTTCTGTTTTTTAAAAACAGACTGAGTGCTCACATGTTTTTCTGAACTATAACAATCAATTAGCAATGGCTTTTCACAGCTGGCATTGGAGCTTTTCTATTCTATCTTGGCTTTGTGGCCATTGCTGCTTTAAGGGCTTGCACATGAAAATGACAGTTTTCTTAACTCATTAGCACTGAGCACAGATTTTTAGATCTTTCTATGCTATTACTATGTCCAGTGTCAAGTACAATGTCTCTTGACTTGCACTAACAGTCAAAAACAAAATCAAAAGCATGTGTTTTCCAGCTACTTTCCACACAGGCTGAGAGCAGGCGCTAAATAAACACTACTGATTTTCAAGGATTATTTCTTGTTTGAAGTTACAAACTGAAGAGATTCTGGTAGAAAAATAACACCCTGAAGTTCCAGCTTTTTTTCTTTTTCTGTTCAGACGAGTTTCATCTCATCCTCTGTCTGAGGATATGATAGGTGGTGTGTGTGTATATATATATATATATATATATGTATATATATATATATACATCAGTCTGTGTAGATGTTTGTTCCAAGCCTTTTCTAATGGCTTGCTGTCTTCTAGAATTAGATATTTCTTGGTATATAATTTGATTCTCCCCTCCTGTTCTATCCACTGTTGTTATGGGAAACATATTTATCCCCATTAGTCATCTCCTTTTACCTTAATTAGCATAGTTGACTCAGCCTTTCTTTGTGGGTGATGTTTTCTAGAGGTTTGACTGGTTACTGTCGTACAGATTCACTGTTGGTCCACACCGTATTATTATGTGGTTTTTTAGTGTATATCATAGGAAATTTTTTAAAAGTACCTTGACATTTTAGATAGCACATGTTTATGTGCTGATCCAAGACTGTTTAATGCTTATATTATGTGCTGATCTAAGTCTGTTTTAGAATCTATTTTTTCCCTGTGGAAATTTCCCTGTGGAATTTCTCTTTTTTGTAAGGCATGTTAGCATGTCTCTCCCAAGTGAGCAAAACAGACTAGGAACAAAAGCCTAAACAACATCTGAAGCTACTTGGTGCTCCAAGGTTGTGTGATCAAACTTCACTAGTCCAGTCCTCACTTGCCTTCTGTGAGTTGCCTTCTGGCTTCAAAATTCAGGCATCCCATTCGCCTTTAGGCCGTTCCAATCCAGAGTGACAGTCATGTGTCCTAATGTGGACTTAAGTTTCCTGAGAATACAATCAATGAAACATTACAGAAATTAAACTTAGTACAAAAATCTATTTTCATACAGTCTCAAATGGAATGACAAAATCATCTTAATAATGTACTTGCCAAATAGCTTCAGTACAGCTTGTGGTCTTTATCTGCAGCTCACGTACAAACATTTATGGGTGATAAAGTGAAGTTAATTAAGACAAGGAATGTATCTAAGGAGAGTTCTTCTGTTCAGGGAAGTTTACACCAAAGAAAGAAGAATACTTATTAAACCAATGTAATTTCCCATTGTTGACTCTTATTCTGGCATGCACACCTTTTTTTCCAACCCCAGCTGCTTCCACACACAAACTAAGAGAAGGTTTTCTTGAATCACATAGAGTACTCTTGTTACAGCTGTGAAGTTATCATACAGAAATTGCATGTTGCAGACTTCTGCCAAAGCCTTAGGTGATTTCAGCCTCCAGGTGGTCATTATTTTTTAATAGCTTGTATTATAGTTTAATTTGCTGAGGCAAGTAGGTGGAAGGTACTTAAAACTGTTACCCTAAACCTACAAACACTTGTCTGTTCGTTCAAGAGCAAAGCTGGCCTAGATCCCCTAGTGAAGGTGTTGGCTCAAGGGATAACTGACTCGCTGTACCTTGCAGCAAGCAGGCAGAGTGAAGGGCAAGTGCAGTGAAATGAGAATTGTCAGTCAAGTCTGCTGTCTTCCTCTATTGCTTGCTAATACTTATTTTGAGCAGCTGAGACTCTTCTTACAGTAGTGAAGCAGACCCCGGTGTTGCTGGTTTTAGTATCAGTAGTGGGTGTGATGCTTCACCCTCTTTTGCACTAATGGTATTCTTTTAAAATTTAGCCTGTTACCATAATTGCAGTTGTATTTAAAAGTCATTTTGGAAATTTCAAGCTCATCAGAATTTGAATGTTTCTAGTAAAATACAGGGTCTCCGTGTTTTCCAGCATTGAGCAGAAAAAGAGAGAATACCCGTTTCTTGTACTTATCAAAGGAAGGAAGAAACTGGGATTTTTTTTTTTTTTTCTGCTTTACCCAAATTCTGAAATTAGTTGCTTTGCTGACCCCTTGGGCCAGTGCTAAGACATGTAGGTGCAATAATTGCCTTTTATTTAAAAGAACAAAGTGTTTTGATTCTGGTGACTCTTACAGGAAAATATGGTTTATCTGAGGACGTTTTCAGTTTCTTCAGTCTTTCATACAATGATCTGTGCATCTTGCTTTTAAGAATTTTTTCCCACTGTGTTGATTTTGACTTAAGTGATAGTTAAGACAGCAACAAAGCGTTTGAGGATTCTCTTTTTCAGAATCTTCAGTATCTTGCCTGTTCTGTTAACCTTACTATCCAGTAGAATGACTAAAATGTTTCTCTGAACTTAAAGTAAAAAAAAAAAATCATTGCTGTCAGAAGCAGTTTGTGCAGTTATAAATACCCTACTTTTTCCTGATCCATAAGGAAAAAAATTGTCCTCTGAGGCAGCAAAATCCCTCCTGAATCACTGGTTATTGCTGAACAAAGAGAGAAATTAATGTTCATCTTTGAAGTCTAGCAGAACTAACTTCTGTGCCAGATAGCATGAAGGTAGTAGTTGTAATGTTTCTTAATATTGCCTTACTCTGTTCTAAGAAGTAAACTTAATTGAAATGAAATGTGAAGTCATAATTCAAATGCATTTTCTTTAGTAGGAATTGAATAGTTAACATGTAACAAGGTCTGCCAATGAGAACATTATAGTATTGGGCTAACCACAGACCACCAAAAAAGCAGATGTTCTAAGAAAGACCAGTGTACTGAGAAATATTTGAATACACAAAATATATTAAAGTATCTAGAACAGCTTCTTGCAGATAGAGTTTTACCGGGGAACATTCTTAGTAAGTGGGATTTTTTGTTTTATTATATGGAAGACAAAGAGCTTTCTGCTGGAAGATTATTTGGGAAATTCTTGTTTTCAAATTTGAATGTATACAGTGCTTATTTTGTGATGCACTTGATGTCATTTGTAAGCTTTCTCTCAAAAAATATTCAGTAGTCTCATAAATTTGTATTCAGTTATTACTGTAGAAAAATTATCAACTATTGCAGCTATAGAAACTCTTTTTTCTGAATTTATTGTTTGAAAGTGTTTTATTTTTATGACAGAATATTTTCCATTGCCAGGTAGCTGGTGGTACTTGAATTTTCATGTTGAGTACTCTCACTTGTGAATACAGGGTTTACTTGAAATTTAGAAAGCTATAAAAATCAATTTATTACAGAAGGCATTGAGAGGGTATTGGTGTTGTCAGCATGCTGCTGTTTTCTTTAAAATGCTCAGTTTGGTTGTAACTTTAGGAGTTGTAATAATTTATTGTTTAAATATAACTTAATTAAGACTATTTTGCTTTTGCTTCTACAGTCGATACAGTGACATTGTTTCTTAATATCTTTGGATGTTTGGCCTGGTTTTCCATTGATGCTACACGAGGGGTTGATTTTGGATTGAGTATCCTCTGGTTCTTGCTTTTTACCCCTTGTTCTTTTGTCTGCTGGTACAGACCACTTTATGGAGCTTTCAGGTAACAACTTCAGCTTGACTTAGGATATTTAAAAACTTGTCAAAATGCATTAACATTCCAGAATTTGCTTGATTATCATGATGATAATCCTTTAAAGTGCTTTCATTAGAAACAAATAGTATGTTTGCCATTAATTCAGCTGTTGAATTTGAAATATAGATGCCAATAGTTAGTAATATTGTGGAATATCCTTTAAAATATTTACAGTTTCTACCACAGACAAGGTATTTGTAGGAAATATTTAACTTTGTTAAAGTTAATAAGGGCTGGTAACAGTTGCAAAGAAAATTCTCATTAAATCTTTGCCTCTTCACACCAAGAATTTGAGTAGGGTAGTAGTCAAGAGTGTCTTAATTTTTTTGCTTCTTGAATGAACTTCATAAATAGCTACTCTTAAAATTTTGCATTTTTAAGTGATAGACACCTGCAGTACTTGAAATAGCCTGAAATTCTTAAGAATTGGTAGAGCAGGCATATAGTAAACAAACTAGTATTTTTCCTAGTCTTAGTAATCTTTGCAAACTTCAGAAGCATGAAGTGTGTGATTAAGAGTAGAATGGTGTGTTTGCATGCAAACTTAAACTTTTTTTGATGAAGATCAGCATGTAGAGATTTTAAATCCTGGACTCCTAAAGTATTTTTTTACATTGAAGTGATGCAGGGTGTTCTCAGTTAAAATACTCTTACTCTTGCATAAAAAGATTGATGGCCGGAAATTGCCATTAAGTGTAACACTTAGACTACAGGAAGTGTTTCTTTTTGCTAACCAAGGAATATTGCTGTACTCACAAATCTTTGAGGAATCATATAGTTTAACTTGCATTTCCTGTCTAGTAAATCCATAGCTTTTCTTAATAAAAATTGGTGGTTGAGAAAGGAAAACCACTACTCGCATATTGAACTTTCAGTCAGTTGCTCAGCTGAAAATGAAATAGTTATTGAACTGAACTGGTTGTATGGAAATTACAAACTCCCTTCTGTGGGAAGAGCTGTTAAGGGCAAAATCTGTTTCTGTAGCTTAACTAAATGATTTCTACTTTCTTAAGAACTCGAGTAGCAAGCATAACATATGATCATTAGTTTTGATACTAGTAAGTTGAGTCTTTGTTAAAATTTTGCCTATACATTTATATTTGGCTGGGAGTATTTTTGATTTTGAGTCTTTGTAAGGCTGGCATTTTAATAATTTAAACAGCAAATGTATTTTGTACATTTCAATTTAAAATAAGAGCTGCTTCAGTATTCTGGTGTGCTCTATGTTTCAGTTATTCGATATGAGCTTTTATTTCCTTTCACAAGTTAAAGATTTTCTTCCCATTTTGCCAGCACTGTGAATTTCACTCTGAAAGTGAAGCAGAATTCTTTATACAAACTTAAATGATTAGTTGAAGAGGCCCTGCTGTGGGCTGAACGGAGCTATTGTCACCTTTCTTAGAGGAGCATGTGGCAAAAACACTGTATTAAAAAAGAAAGAGCAGCTCTTGTAAATAAACACTCTAAAAATAAACACAGAATTGCTGATTCTTCAGGTCACTGTTGATAAATGGAAGTACTTTTCCTCAAGTTAATGCAGAAAAAAGTTAGATTGGTACTACAGAATTTGAACAAAAATCATTAATTTTCTGGCTGCGTTAATCTTTTCCCCCCCACCTCTTTCAGGAGTGACAGTTCATTCAGGTTCTTTGTGTTCTTCTTTGTATATATCTGTCAGTTTGCTGTACATGTACTTCAAGCTGCAGGATTTCAAAGATGGGGAAACTGGTGAGTATTCTGTTTGCTGTAGTGTTGTACGGTCTGTAAGATAAACACTCACATTTGAAGTAAAAACTGCAATACAGTCTTTGTGTTTTCAAAGGAATAATCTTGTGTTCACTGGAATGTAACATTTAATTCTCAAAAGAAAGCATTTTTGGAGTGCTCTTAACTAGGAGAAGTGGGTGAAATGTATCCAAAGAATGTGAGGTACTTCTACTACTTGGATGGTCAAAATTTTATCCCTCAATTTAAACCACTTTGAACTACTCTTTTATACACTACCTCCTCTATTTTGGTGGTGTAAGGAGTTATTACTCATTCTGTATTTATTGTAAAGGAAAACAAATAAAAATATAGACATCAATAATACACTGTTTGGATTTTTTTGTATTGTTAGTCATTTCTAATATACTTGCTCCTTAGTGAAATTTATGGCTAAAATTTGCAGAATGAGTTAACAAGGCATCTGGGTGAATATAGTGATCTATCTTTGATATTATTTGAAAAGTTCATTTGTCTGAGTCACCTCTATTCTGTAATAAGTTGATTTTTCTTTTAAATGTTTGGAAATATATAAGCTTGTACAGGCAGCTTGTATGTATATTATCTTTTGTTTGAGTCTTTGAGGTCTAATACTTAGATTTTACAAGGAGAAGCTGTGGGGAATCGGTCACTATCCTTGGAATAAAGGAATTAACTAAAAGCAAGGTTGTAGTAGCCAGCTGGTAACATGAAGAGTCATGAGTGGCAGTGCTGTAGTTAGGTAATGACATTTTCTGACAGCACTGACAATGTATCAGTGCTTTTTGCTGCGAACATCCAAATATATGCAAGGCAGACAAAACAGTATTGCTTTGGAACTATTATGTAAGGAAAGATCCTGCTTTATTATTTTTGCTCTGGAATCCTCTATTTTGGTTATTCATCCAAGCCTGTGAAGTGTGCTTTTAAGCATACTTGGGAAAGGAGTGTGGAAATTAGCCAGATCATCAGAAAATCCTAATTAGAGTTTGGATTTTGGGGTTTTGTGGTCGATGACAGTGGGACATAGCAGATATCAAAGCAGTGTAAAACAGGTAGGGGAAAGGTTTAAGGTTTGGATTTACATAATTTTTTGCTTTTTGTTTTATTTTCTAAAGTGGAAAAATCTTTTCCATCTTAATGCATGGGGTTTTGTTCTTGAGGCAACCTGCTTTTTTAGTTTTCAGGTCTGAACTGTTGGTGTCTGTTGGTGTTTCAATTTTGAAGAATGGGGAAATGCTTGAAGTAGATACTGATACAGCAGTTTTATCTATTAGTTCACCTGATGCTCTCTACTTAAAAAAAAATATTAACCTCAGTTGAGAAAGCATCACTGTGTGGATACAATTAAATGAGTCTTTCCACACAGTAGCTATGTATGTGTAGTATGTTTCTGTTCTGTATTTATAGAAAGTAGAAACTATTTTTAGGGATATTTTCTCTTCTACAAATTCATGTCATCTTGAATCAATCTGAAATGACAGTATAACAAAAAAACCTGAAGAAGTTGATAAGCAACTCTAATTTCTCCACAATTTTGCTCAAGGATAATATTTACAACAATTTTTCATACAGTTTCACTGCATTTTTTGTGAAAAAATGGAAACTAAGCTTTAAAAGCATATAATAGAACCAAAGTATGCTTATGTAAAGTTCCCATGATTTTTCTTCAAAAATATTCAAAATGGTTCAGAACCAGGAGGTTATAAAGTTTTCTTTTGCAAGAGTATCTTTGGTTAAATGGTTTGTGTGCTGTACTAGTAAAGTTTGTTCTTTCTCTTTCCTTCAGTGGGTGGATTTCATCTCTTACTGGACTTAATAAGAGTATTCCTGTTGGCATTATGATGATAATCATAGCTGCACTTTTCACAGCATCTGCTGTTATCTCACTAGTTATGTTTAAAAAGGTAAGCTACATATTACTCCCCTCTTTTGTTTACTATGTTTGGATTTTGCTTTCTGTCTTGGGAGAAGTACTCTTCCACAAAGTATGGGGATTAAAATATATTCTTCAAGGTGAGCTTTACCTATTAACTGAGCTGTACAGTTTTGCTTATACTCTTGTGGAGTTACAAAATGCTGTTTGTACAATGCAGGTATTTTCTGCAAATGGGGAAGGATAGTTCTGAATAAGAGAACCTGGGAGGTAGCCCCATCATGAAAGGAGGAGGTGAATGCACTGGACACTACAACTGTAGCTGTAGATGCCAGGTTGTTCATCAGGTGCAGGGAAGTGTGACTCAAGTGATTGCTAAGTTTCAGCTTTTACCAAAATCATTCCCATCAAAATCAGTAGAGATGCTCAGCACCTCAGAAAAGGATTTTTATTTCTCTATCTCTATTGTTTAAATATTTTATTGCCAGCTAATGATGCAGGAGCATGAAAACTTAAAGAAATATACTCTTTCTCTATGGTTACTTTTGGTGAATTTCCACCCAGAAGATCCAAGTATAGATACTGATGTGGTCGTAAGTCATTGAGGTAAATGTAACTGAGAATTCTGATGATGATGTGCTGGCTGAATTCTAATAAGTCAACCTCAGTTACAGTTAGGTTTAAAGATTTTACACATACATAAATTCTTCTGACCTGTGTACAGTAAACTAGAAATTTTAAGTGTGTGCCTGGTGATGTCCTTTTTTTGTTTTCTGTAGAAATAACTCTATATAGGAGAAGAAACAAGCAAGAAAAACATATGGTAGAATATGTTTTTACACTTTTCTTACTGTATGCGTATGGATTCTTTTCAAAAATCTGCATATTCATATATGACTTGGTGTATCTTTATGGGTGAGAAATAGTCACACTTGTAACAGACAAAAAAGTTACATTAATTTTCCCTGCTGCACTGGAATGAAAATGTCTTTGCAATCCTCTTTTACAACCTTTTTGTGACTTAACTGAGTCACAGATAGCATTTGAATTTTGATAATCAGGTAATTGGAAGTTACTCAGGATTTTTTGTTTGTTGGTTTTAATTTTGTTATAGGCCATATTGTTAAGAGTGTAAGTCATATTGTTTATTCCTCTGGTTACTATGCAGAGTTGTTGGTCATCACACTAGTTTAGCAAATGTGTACCTGTGTAATTAGGATATTTTGAAATTTTTAATATTCAGTCAAAGTGTAGCTTACTCTTGTAACCAGTCAGAGTAATTAAAATGTTACTAAATATTGCTGTAGAAAAATGTTCACCTAATATACATCACATATTTTAGTAAACACAATGAGAGATCTCTGAATTTGCAAATAATTACAGTACAGTCAATTTGTGTGTGTAACAGGACAATCAAAAATTTAAAGGTTTGTGGGGAAAAATTCCATGTTCTCATCTGTGGATTCTCTCAAACACATGAACAAATCACATTTCCCCATCTCACGGCTGCAGTTGTGTTTGAGGCTTTGCTATTGGTCTACTAAGAAATGGGAAGTGCGGCACCATTTTCTCACTGCTTTTTCCTCCGTAGGTGCACGGGCTCTACCGCACGACTGGCGCGAGCTTTGAGAAAGCGCAGCAGGAGTTTGCCACAGGAGTTATGTCCAACAAAACTGTACAAACTGCTGCAGCCAACGCCGCCTCGACAGCGGCCACCAGTGCAGCTCAGAATGCCTTCAAGGGTAACCGCATGTAGGGAGATAAAGTCACTGTGGTTCTCTTCAACTGTTCTTTATTTTCCAGTCACTCACTGTATTCCCTAAATGCCTAGATCAAAATTCACACAGTACGTTCGTATCTTCTGCAGCTGTGCATGGGCTAAAGGGGAATTGCTTGGTTTATTTTATGATACATTTATTTATTTTAAGAATAAAACCATTCTTTTCCCTTCTTTAACATGTTGAATTCTGCAATGTAAAGCTTTCCATGTACTATTGAGGATAAATAATTTCAACAATTGGCCTGAGAATGAACTATGGTATATAATGACCAGATCAATGTATTAAGAATCTGGAAGGTTTTTCAGCAGTTCACTCCAGTATGTTTTTTTTAACTTCAGAAAAGCACTTTGGATCAACTATTTTTCTTTGCAAGAACTGATTTCCCTATTTCTACCATAAGAAGTGGGGTAGACTGAGAGAGATAGAAAGTTAGGTTTGACTACTGCTTTTGCAATTTCAGCAGCTGCTGGGAGTCAAATACAAGTAAGGCAGAGAGTATAAATTCTTTTCATGTTTGTTTTTGGGATTTTTTTAGGATTAAGTCTTTTGATATAAACCTGTAAGTTTGCATGAATACTGTTGAGTTACCTAATCTTGTTTAAGTAATGTTTGGTCCAGAATTTACCTGCGCTACTTTATAGCATTTGTTTGTATGTATTTCCATGGACTATTCTCTACCTGCGAGAAACTACTACAGGGCATAAACATTCTCTGTAATAGAGTAGTACAGTTTAAGGAAGTTAACTGGTGATTTCAATCACAGAGCTAAATGATTATATATTTGCTATTTTTAACTTCAGTATTCACATATACCCTATTCTATGTGCAGTGGTATTTTTATTTGGGATTTTTTTGATTAGTTTTTTTGTTTGGGTTTCTTTTCAAGTATAGATTTATGTTTAACAGTGGTACCAAATCTCTAGCCCGGACAGTCACTCTGTTTACTGCCTGTCCACAACACTATATATACAGTATTTAATTATCTAACAGGAATATTGTCTAAAACCAGGCTCTTTAAGCAAAGGCATTTAACAGATACTTGAATAAATTTTGATGTTAACTCAGCCATCTCTGTGATGTGATTTAAGCTACAGGAAAAAAGCTTTTAAACTATTTTGATTTGGCAAAGGGAGAAATGTTTATTAAAGTTAAATTTTAACTCATTGAAGTGGAGGCCTAAGAGGTTAGATTGGTGCTGTGAAACTAACATAATGGTACATACCACCACAATATTCTAGTCTTATTATAGTGTGAGTTTCTCTCCTTTGAAGACCTTATATTCTTGGATTGCCTGATGAGACTTAAGTACAATACTTAGGCAGTTTTTCAAACTCTTCTAGAAAATGGAAAGATGACATCCCACAACCTGTGTAAGTACACACCGTGGCTGAAATTAATTCAACTCTTGAGGTGAATCATCCTTAATAACATAGCGTAAAATTCTGATGCCCCTTCATGTTCTGAATGTGGACTGAGTTTATTAGATTCTTTTTTACTAAACTGTATTCATGATAACAGAAGCTCATTAAAAAAATACTGCCCTAGCTCAATCCCTGAATCAGTAATAGAGTTAGCATGGATTCTTCTATTGAGTCTCCTTTCTTTTACTAATTTCTTTAAATCAGACTTGAATTTGAATAAATGTCATAGTTTCACTATGCCGAAGTTCACATTAATGAATAGACTTACTTAAATATTCTATGTAACGAAGCTGTCAAAATGTCTTAATAGTGGACATGCTAACATTGACCTTAAATTTGTGTGGAATGTTTTTAAAGCTTTCCAGGTGAAAGTCACTGTTCTCTGCTGAGACTGGGGACCATCATCCTAGCAGCTGTATATCAAGATTGTTCTTTTCATATTTTAAACTTAACTTGAGGGTTGTATCTAGGAACTCTGCTATGGATTACTTCTAAATCTAAATTTAGGGAGTTCTTTTGGTATCTCTTGGCTAGGAATCCCAGGGACATCATCCTTACAATTTAACTGAAGATTGCATAATAACATACATTACCAGAAAAAAAACCCCAAACACATTAGGAATAAAACCTGAATTTGATAGGTGGATCTTTTACTCAGATGTTTGACAGTTCCTTGAGAAAACATATGTAATGTTCTGTGTATAGGAGTTGTTGATTTGTAATATCATGATTTGAATGTACAGATTTAAGCCTTCTAAGTGAAATTCAGGGTTGTGTCTCATGTGAATTCTTTAAACCAGAAATCTCTGACACTCTGCAGCCCAAAAGGGAGGGAAAAGTTTGGTTTTTGACAACAGAAGGCTGAGATTTGTTAAAATATTTTGTACCTAATAAAAATTAAATTTTATGGTCTCTTACTGATCAGAGTATGGCACCCACTTGAGTTGTCATGTTGTAGTATTGTGACAAACTGAGAACAAGGTGTGAAGTTTAAACACTGGAATGTCAGTAGTCATTAATCTGTAATTTAGGAGTTGTTTTTATTTATCTGAGGATGTTTGTATATTTTGTAAATTACTAACAATGTTCTGCCATCCTGGTGAATGTCATGGTTCTGTACAAATGCACTTCTTCTGTCCCTCTGTTGCATGTCTGGGTAGTTCAGAAGTTTTGTATATTTATTGTATTAACACAGTGTCATAGAAAAAAAAAAGACTTTTTTCCTAGGTGTTTGCTCTGTATAGTTTTGACCAATAATGGGGATTTTTCTTCTAACAGTCAGGGTGATGTGCAGGGAGGATGATCTATGTAAAAGTCTGACTTGCTTTTTATAATTCTGTATATAGATGCTGTATTTCTGCTGAAATGGTGAAGCAAAATGTCCACTATCAATAAATCTGGTTAAAGAGAATTAGTCTACTCAACTGTTATGAAGAAAACTCTTAAAATACTTGCAGCTTAATTTCTTGTGCTGTAAACTCACAAGGGTTAAAATTAAACATGCTATGTCATGACTGAATGGAATTCTACAGGTATTAAGTGAATCTTAAAACATTATTGAAAGTAAACTGAAGTTGCTGAAAAAAGCATTGCTTTGGTAGTGTTTATTTTTCTAATTTCTACCAGTGAATCAACATTTCTGTGTCACTGCTGTGTCCTGCTTTTTCTTTCTTTTTTTTTTTTTTAGGCACTATCACAATCTGTTGATTTTTTTTTTCATATAATGTCAGTTGTAGCATTGGCTCTCTAGTACTCACCTTACTACTAGGTTTCCTTTGAAGGACTGAATGACTTCATCTAGACCACTGTGACATAGATAAGTTTGCAAATGCATGATACAGGGAACAGTGCTCTGAGGTACAGTCAGGATTATTTTGGGAGATGACAGACATGTTTTTGAAGACACTTTTACATGCATGCATCAGTCAGTATTGAAATTCTTCATCGAATTGATCTATCTTTGTAATTTACAGATCTAGGATGGTGGTGACAGCAGACTGAAGCACGAGGTTTTGTACTTTCTTGTAAATATAAGCACAGTTGTGCCATATGATCCACTCATGTTTTATGTTTAGAATTAGTACACAATTTTAGTGCTTTTGTGGGAGATAATTCCTTTGGTTTGCTGAGGTTACTTCCTCAAGAAGTTGTAAGCATGGAGTTGGAAAAGCATGCAGACACTGAGAAGAAAGGATGGGTTAAGAGAACTGTGATTAAAAATACTCAGTGATACTTCTGGAATGATATTTCTGTCAAGGAAAAGGCACACACCTAGAGCATTCAGGTTATGAATCAGTAGTAGGGCTCAGTAGGTCAGATAATTAAAACAACTAGGTTTGACTCAGTTACATTAAAACATGTAGGAGTTTGTCCTTTTTTTCTATGAATTAATTTTATGTAGCTTTTATGCAGGTAGCTTTTATTTTCATAATTAGAAAAATAATGAAAATTTACAAAGGTAGTGCAGATCTCTTAGCAGCAAAAGCCAGTGAAACTTTATACAAGAATTAAACTAGATACTGTGTCATGTGATACTGAGGGGAAAAGAAAAAAGGTGTTGATAAGGAAGTATGACTTTTGGCTTATGCTGCCATACATTTTGTTTTGGAAAAAAAATAATTACTGTCTAGCACTTTAATTGAAGTATATACAGCTCAGCTAAAATGTGCTTTTTGTTGGATGAAAATGATGACATTGAAGAGTTGTGTTTTCAGTGCACCTATTTTATTGTCTCAATACACTTGGAGCTTCCTATTGACTAAGTAATGTGTGTGTGTGTGTATGTGTATATTTATATATTTATATATTCTATATATAAATAAGTGTACCGTCCTGCTTTTAGTGACTGCTCCTCCTGTTACATTACATTCAGACATGAAGGAAAATACTTCAATACAGAGCAGAGTGTTGAGAATATTTGCTTCTTTGTATCCATGATTCAGGAAGAGAAACTTCCAGCTGGAGAGATGGAAAATGTTTGGGACTGATTTTTATTGATAAAGTTGGAGGCTATATTAATAAAAACAGGGCTGGTGCAGGCCTGGAACACAGGCAGGCTGGCCTCAGTTACTTGTGACCCTGCACTCAGCTTTTCTGCTCTGCAACGCTGTACAGCTGGAGTTGGGTAGGCTACACTGGCTGGAGCCCAGACTACTGTACAGAACAGCTGCCTCTGGTGCTGCCGTGGCAGCGTCTGCTCCGCCACTGTTTCAGCTGACAATGCTGCAAGTAGATCTTATCATGTTTATAGCCTAATTAAACAATTGTCCATGTCTGAGCAGTAGTCATTGCACACATGCCCAAAGGATGGTTGCCGTTTTTCAGTGCAGAACTGTTGTCTTTGTTGTGCCTGTACTTTTTTAGAGGAATGCATGATGTTTTAAAAGAAAAAATGCATATCCTGGATTGGACAGTGGGGTGATACTTTTTGTCCAAGGTAAGAGAACAATTGGAAGTACTCAGAATACAGAATCACAGAATCAATTAGGTTGGAAAAGACCTAAAACACTCCTGAGATCATTGACTCCAGTCTATGACCTATGTCATTAAATTTGGTATTCTTTTTCCTTTACCTTGGTCAGACCAAGTTACTGATCCCACCGCATCTGAGTGGTACTTTAAGCCAGTTATGGCTATTGATTCCTATGCTCTCAGAATTTCACTGATATGAATATACTCCAAATAAAAGGCATCTATTTGAAAACAAGCTTTCAGTGAACTGCAGAACAAGACAACATCTTTATATTCTTGTCACTCTGATACTGATAATAGACATTCACTTTGTGATTGCACCACTATTCTAAACCCAGCTGGAGCTTGGAGAACAAGTTACTAGAATACAGAGATTTGTAACAGTAGACACAATTGGAGACTTCAACTCTGTGCTCTCTATTGCCAACCTCATTAACTTTACTGAAAAAGGAAGCGAGTATTTTTAGCTATTCAAATCAGTACATCGTAATTTCTTTGAGCAGTATTATATATTTGTAGAATAGATGTTCTGTCTATGCCTGTTTTGAAATTCATAAATTCACTATGGTAGTGGTGCATTCAGAGGTACCTGTCCCCTAACTTCTGTAGGTTTCTAAATGTTCCAAGTTTTAACCAAGAGCTACTTCTTGGATGTTTAGGAACTGTTAGAAGAGTAATTAAACTATATGTAATTAAGTATATATAAATTTAATAGAAGTGGGCCATCACAACTGAGAAATAAGTGAGATGCTGACTTTTCTTTAAACTACTGAAAACCTTATTCTTGGTTCTGCTATAGACTGGCTTTGTAACCTTTCTCCAGTGTTTGTCTTGTCACGGCTGGAAGCTAAAACACACTGTGGCAAACACCATTTTAAAAGTCTGTGTGTGATGAAGCAATATTTGCTTTACAACTGTTACTACCCCTTTTCATGAGAAAGGAAATGCAGTGCTTTAGTTGCAAAATGAAACACATGTGTCAGACCTATATTCAATTAGAAAGTCTCTTTAATGAAACTGTATTGTATAACACATAGTTACAATTTCAGATCACATACTTTTGATCAGTAAGTAGTAATAATTGTTAAAGTCAGATGGGAATCTGAAATACATCATTGGACTGGGATCTTAAATGCTATTACAGCTACAGTTGAAGATCAGCTTGGCTCAACTTGTCCAATATGCTTGTATTAAGGTAGTCAGATTCCTGTTAAAAAGTTCAAAAACTCACATTTAATTGAAATTTAGATTAAAAAGAAGACATTAGGTACATCATTCATGCTAACAAATGTACATAGTGGTGAGTCAAGAACAGAAAAACAGTACCACAAATAAACCATGGCTCAAAACCTACTCTAGCTGAATCGCTGCAGCCACCCTTCCTATACCGAGGAGCTGTGTATGCGTTGCTGCCATGCTCTGCTTTTGTAGGACTCTGCCCTTTCCTTGAGGTATAGGCACCAGTGCCCATGGCTTTCAAGGAAGGCCTGAACTCCTCTCCATTTACCACTAGGACATGGGAAACTTCAGTGTGGGGGGTGGTGGTGTAAAAATGCAAAATGGAAATGATTTGGCTGAAAAAAAATCTCAGAATCCAGAGAACTTTATTGACTAAAATAGATACAAAGGTGATATAGGCAACCCAGAAATAGCTCAGTAGCAATGATTTTGCAGTGCCACATTACAAAGCACACTAAAAAACCTTGCTGAGCCTTTTCAGCTTTTGGAGTGTTATTGGCCAGAGGTGGACACAGCTTCACACTGGAAGTGTATTACATAGATCTGAGTAATTCAAATCAATCTAGAAGATATTTTTGTTAAATCTTCAAGCTGTTGTTACTACTGTTGTATTGATCTTCAACATCAGTGATTTTATTGCAGTACTCTATATATACACACACCACCAAACTCCAGCCACTTCTTACGTGGGAAGTCCCTTTTCAAATCACTGTTTAAAACCAAAAACTAAAATTTAAAAAAAACAAAAAACAAAAAACCCCCACAAAAACCCATTCCTTGTATTGCACATCTCACACAAGTCTGTGTATATATATCTATATTTAAATATGCTACAATTAAAAAAAAAAGGTCTATGGCACTTTATTGAATATAAGTTTAAGAAGTCGATGAAACCACAGATGTTTGAAGAAATCTTCAATACCACAAAAGAAAAAGTTAAACTGAAGTAATTGGCACACAGGTTTTAAAGAATCCACAGCAAATTCCTCTAGATCCTATGCAGTGCATGTACATTAAGAAGCAGTTACACTACAGCCCCCTCATGAAATCAATTAAATTAGCTTTAAACTGATTTTTTTTTTTTTTTTCCCCCAAGTGCCTTTGAAAGCTACTGCTGAGGTGAACTTCAGGAGCAATTTAAACAGCTGTGAAGTTTAATGAGTGCACCCTGCACCTGAAAACCTCATCCAGGAAAAAAAAAATTAAAAATCCGCAATATATACCACCTTATCACTTGCTAGAAAAACAGAACCCTGAGAAAAGAAATTCTGATTATTTTTCCTGTGTATTTCTTCCCAGCCTGTCTTCTATCTGTGCTATGTGATGAACATGGATATTCTTGCAAGTTAGTTGATTATGCTGTTGCAGAGCAAGCTGATAATATACCAGCAACAAGCAGAAAAGCTGGTTCTTCTTGGTTATGAATGCAAACAAAAGCAAAACATGCCACTGAAAATATCTCCTTTGTACTTAAAAAAACCAAACCCAAACAAAATGTACTATTGAGATTTTTTAACCGTCATGTGGATCACGGCAGAGGTCAGCTAGTAACAGGAACGAAGGTTGTTCATTGTTTACTTCTCAGCCAGAGCGGTGTATGCCCTTTCTACCGTCGTAAGAACTGACCTGATTCTGACTAATGAAGTGCTAAGCCAAAGCAGCATATGTCACCCTAATATTGTGCCAAGACTTGTTGGCAGTGATAACTTGGACATTAGATTGCTACCCGCCTACGGAAGCTAAAACTGTGCATCTACTTAGTAATTAATTTTTAGGTGTTTTATATGGTACTCATACAACTGCTTGCCCCCCATTTCCCAACTGCAGGGCCCCCGAGGGCAGGTCAGAGCTGAGCTGGTTGCCCAGGTCCAGTGTATGCTCCAGCAGGGGCTCAGGAGGGATGCCTGGAGGAAGCCTTGCTGGACCCCAGGTACAAGCCCAGTGTATGTCCTTCAGGTGTGTGGGGTGTGCATGGGGCAAAACCAACGAGACAAACACAGGGTGTGGACAGGGTGTGTGGGCTGTGATTTTCATCCTCAAGCACCACTTTGTGCTGGTAATTTTGCTTTATTAAAATCTTGATTTGTGCAGGCAGTTGGTCCCAGACTATGACTTTTGGAGGGGATTTAAATTCAGTATTTAAAAGAAAAGTGAGTTACCCGTTTTAAAGTAGAAGACGGTGGATGTGGGTTGCAGGAGTGGGTGAATGCAAGAAGAGGCTAGATTAAAACAATCCCTTTTTGAATGCAGGCAGAAATGGACCTTGTTGCTCTGTGTATCAGAGGTCACCTGTGTTTCTGTCCACGCGCAGGCTGCAGGTGCTGTGGGGTGGGCACAGAGGTGCAGGCTGGAAGCTGCTCTGTGTCCGTGGTGGGCAGCAGGTGCTGGATGGGGGCCCCAGCTCTGTGACTGTTCACCCGTCCTCGAGGCTGCTCCAGGCCCGCTGTTGGGACTGCTGAACAGCTCTTGAGTTGTGAAGGACTTCAGCAATGCCTTGAAAGCAGCTACCTACCTGGACAGTAACAACAATTCTTTAATAACTAATAGCACATTTTAAGGGACTGACCAGGCAAAAACATGAATCTCTGCTCCATGTAACACAGTGAAGCAACACTGTCATTGGATGATGTTAAGACTACCAAGAAATAAGATGAGGAATCTAAAATTCACCTAGTATTTCATTAGAACTACTTCTCAGATGAATTATCCCCAATGCTCCTATGGCACAGTTGCATCATTCCTTTGTTTTTTCAAATACCTTACAAACTTGATATCAGAAGTAGTTCTAGTAAGTGGGACAACACCACAAATAACACAACCAGCTGGCTTTGAGAAAAAAAAAGTCATTTGTGGCAAGGTCTGTTTAATTTCTGCTGTATTAGTTGGAAAAAGGTCTACTACTACACACACAAAAAAAAAA
>VYXC01009995.1:25351-51454 GCA_013397175.1 Platysteira castanea
TCCCAGCCACATAAAATTTGTCAAGGTTTCCTGAAAAATTTAAATTCCCTAAAGACTGATGTGCATCTGGGTCATGAGACAGACTGATCTGTAGACTGGGAATGATGTTTCACTGACGTGAAAGAGAAAAAGTAATACTGTTGAAGTACAATGTGAGATCCACAGTTGTAGGAGAGGCTGCAGCCCAGGTAAGGCTGGTGCTGTGGGGAGCTGTTGTCTGCTTGGGATTTCAGAAGTTTTAATAAAGGCTGTAGAAGTATTTCAGTTTTATCTGAATCAGGTAAGAGCCAGTCAAACAACAGCTTCTCTGTCTAGTCAGCGGAAAAAATACTTACTTGCTAAGTAACAAGTGGCACACACCTTGCGTTTGTAAGTTTCAAGAGAGAGAAACCTGGCAGAGACTTAACTTTCTAAATGCCAGCTTTGCTGTCTCCAACATAGAGTTAATATCCAGGAAGGCACTGTACTTCTAGGAAGTTCAGTACCAAAAAGCACCTCCATGAAAATGGTACCAAACCAGGTGACGATGGTGAAGAAGTATTTACCAGTGAGGGGAGCCCTTGGAAACAAAGCCTTATTAAAATAGGCTTCTATTTTGCTTAAGAAAAGAAAAAAAATGTGCTGGCTTTTATTATTTTAAAACCAAATTCTTCAAAGTGACCATGGTGGGTTAGGCAATCCGATCAATCAGAATTTGTCAGTTTTAAGAACAACATTCCTGCTATATACATGTGATTACTCACATCCCCAGTCGGATTAATATATTCCACTGTGTCCTGATCACAGAATGAAACTAAAAATATCCCCAAGTATTTACATTCTGCTTTCTTGGGATCCTTTCTCTGATCCTCAATTGCCCAGCAAGGAAGAAAGACCCTTTCAGTAGTTCAGGGCTGCAATGCATGGGGCTCAATCACACAAATGGTAAAAACAGGTTAAAGGATCTGCTTGTACAGTCAATGGAAAGCAGATAAAGATCCAGGTGCTGGTATTTTTCCCCACTGGAGTTAAAGGAGGCAGATAAGGTTTTTTCCTTCTTCTATTTCTTCTTGCACTTTGTCACTGGAAGTGGCTATTTCAGCTTGCGCCGAGAAGACTGCACAGATGAACGTCAGAACAGTGCCGCCGATAGCTGTGTAGAAAGCCCAGCCTAAGGAGCAGTCTCCTAGTTTGTAAGCAGAAGCATAAGGTCCACAATAGCTTATTGCCTTCTGGCATCCCCAACCTGCAGGGTAAAGTATCAAGCCTAAAATAAGGAAGAGCCCTAGAAATAAAAACAGAAAGAAATTTAACAAACAATCAGTTTGACACCAAATGCAGCACATCTAGTAATGGTTATCATGGTCACTAATACCCGTAATTACCAGGATTAGGAGAAAACTGCTATCTCATCCATCCAACCTTCCTTTACTGATTGTTCCCATGCATTCTTCCAACTAAATTTGAAGCTACCCTGTGATTTATGTTGTGAAAGGATAGTAGAAGAATAATACTGAATAGTTCAGTAAGCTGCTCTCATAACAGAGGGCTTCTGGAGTCAGCCTCAAACAAACAGATCCAAGTACCCACAGCCAGTGCATATGTAACCCTGGGATCCTCCAAACAGGCAACTGACTGCTTCAGAAAGAAAGCACTTTTCTAGTGATGGCAGGAGCAAAAGCCTCAACTCCTCATGTTGCTGAACTGCCCAAACATTCTGCTGTGCCTCAGGCTGGAAGTGAAAAGCTCAGAGTAGATGTTTTGCTCATGTGATTGTCTCTTGTATTCATAGGTTTCTCTATGAAGACCATCTAAGCATGAAGGGCTTTATTAAGGAAATTGAAAGTCATGTTAGTGTCCCTGCACTCATGCATCTTTGCACAAAGAAAGGAGATTTAATCAAAATGTCTAATATGCTAGTGGTTAACAGTGCTCTCTTATGGGTACTAAAAAAATCACAATGAATTGAACATACGCCTCCCTCCTACAAGGAATGTAGGAAGGAGCTAAACATAGATATCACAGGTATCAAAATTTGTTTTCTGTTTACCTTAAAATTTTACTTACAAGAACAGGAACATTATGAAAAACAACTTTTGTTTAAACAAAACCAGTTTATCCAGAAAATGAATATAGCCTTCCAGATCTCATAAATATTTCTGATTAAGATTTCCTGCACTGTAGAGCCCTTTATTTAACCTGGTATCCTGCTGAAAACAGCTGCTAAAAGTGCTGTCACCTTCTAGAAGTAGGCTAAAAGTTGTGCACTAAAACCAATCTTTCTTTCTTTCTTTCCTATAACCAAGAAATTACAAAGAACAGGTTTAAAGACTTTGTATCTCCTTCCATTCAGTTAGACTAGCAGTTAGACTTCTCTGCAGTATGCTAGGGCTCCTTAATTATTTGTTTAAAGAAATTCAGTCAGATGCATGAAATCTTCCTCACCAACAGTGAAAAGGTGGGTCCTAGCTAGTAAGCAGTTAATTTACACAAAATGCAAAAACTATCATCCAGCTGTCTAAAATTAATGTCTGTGAATGCCAGACATTTCACAAAAGAAAGTCCTTCCTCCAGCATTTTTCTAATGATGACACAACACCATGGGCATGAATGACCTAAATGTCATTACTCTGGGGTGGCAAAATCCATTAGTGAGTGATATCCGTTCTCTGTGGAGGGATTTCATCACTGCTTACATGTAAGAACCAATGACAAATTTCATGCAGTGTTTCCTGGCTGGTTGGCCAAATACATTAAGTATTGCTTTATCTTGGACAGACCTGGATAAGCTGTGCATTCATCCTGCTGAGCCCTGCAGCCATTTCAGACTAAACACCAGCAGTTCCTTCTCTATTCATCACTAGTTTCCTGTTCTGCGCAGTCGGCATGACTGCACTATGTATCTTTCTGACTGCACATTGGTATGGGCCAGTTGCTGCTCTCTCTAATGATAACAAGCCCTTTGGTAGGTGAAAATCACCATCACTGAATTAAGAAGCCAGATCTGAAATGCCAGCGTAGCTGCTGCCAACA
This sequence comes from Platysteira castanea, assembly GCA_013397175.1. Taxonomy (NCBI): domain Eukaryota; kingdom Metazoa; phylum Chordata; class Aves; order Passeriformes; genus Platysteira; species Platysteira castanea. Next base: position 28,364 of record VYXC01009995.1, read on the forward strand.
CAGAAGTTCTTAAGTTTACCAGTCCATCGCTCACAAACCTAGACAGCCCGTGTTTAACAGCAAACCTGGCTTATGGCTGAGTGTCACAAGCAGGACCAAAAGACACATCCATCACTCTTAATCAGAACTAGAGCACTGAGCAACTCCTGAAAGCTACTGGTTCGTGGAATATATGCCCTAAGCTGAAAAGCCATTACCCAAAACTCAGGCTTCCAAAAGGCAAGCAGTGCTGCCAAATGTAGTCATCAGGACTTTACTGACTTACACCTTTTCTTTAAAGTACAGAAAATTCCTGGATAGAGAAATCTAATAAATACTATAAAAGACCATAATCTGATAAACTTCAGCTGTTTTCTCACAGATGGAAACAAAATCTGGAGGAAAGCCTTAACTACAGATTTGAATACAGTCAAGTATGACTGATTTCAGATAGCTAACTTCGTAACTCCTGTACTGGACCAGCATAATAAAACGATAAAAACCCCCAGTAGTATTTTCACTACCAAACCTCCTTGCTACTACTCCATTTCAATGCAGACAGAAAGCTTCTCATGAGCTTCTTAGCACTTTTTCTAATACTTAACATAATTTCTTATTTCATTAATAACTGGTTCCTGCTTGACAGGGAAAGTAAATAAAGATGATTCCATTAAGTCAATTCAACATACCCACGGCAGAAAGGCACTCCTTTGATTCTTGCTAACAGCAAGTGGAGAGGCACAGATCCCTCATAACATATTCAGCTCAAATCTCCAATATCTAGACCAACAGCTGAGCTGTGCAGGGTCCCTTCCTGACTCTCCTGATCTGCCAAGAAAGGAGTATTCAATTAAAAAGGAGCTTTGCCTCCTGCTACCCTCAGAAGAGACAGTCACAGAGCCCACCTCAATGACTCCTACAGTTTGGACAAAACAGGCAGATGATGCTCCCACCAACAGTGCAAACCATTGCCTAAATTGCCTAAAATAGAAGCCAGCAAACCAAAGCACGTAACTGTTCAACTACTGCAGCCAGACACCCCTCAAAAAGCTTCTGCTCCTGAGAACACGGATGCAGAGGGACGAGAAGGAAAAAACTATCTTCTGTTGACAGTTTGCCTTAAGACATATCTGGCAGAAGGACAGTAAATATTAATGATTGAGATTTTTTTTTCTTAATAAATCATTTTTTGCTCATCCCTATGTCTTTGAAGAGAAGCCAATATCCAAGAAAAAGAACAGAATAAAAATTGAGTGCTCTGTCTGAAGAAGTTTTCTGCAATGAATATTTTCAGTTCTTCATGCTGCTGAACAGTAAATAATTTTTAATTCACAGCCAATCTACCTGTGGAATTATTGCTCTTTGTTCGCCCTGCTGGGAGAAACCAATTCACTCTGAAAACATTACAAGCTGTTTTCCACTGTGCTCCTCTACAGGCTCACAGAGCTCAGGCTTGCTCTGTTCTAGATTTAACCCCTTCTCTGGGCACAGCTGCACTGCTGTGACTACAGCTTCTGCTGTACACATACTGTTGTTCCTACTTTTTAATTAGCACTATCCCACTTCTGGAAATCAGTACGATAATTTTTCAAAATTACATTTTCCTTTTTGTTAGTTGTTGCCACTTCTCAGTTACTTTTCCTCTTAGGAATCCTCAAAACAGAGGTATGAAAGAATGTCACACAATATTGCCAGATGCTTAGGAGTGACAACAGAAAACTATTCAAATGACTTTTTTATCCAGAGACCTCATATAACTCTTTAGCGTAAGTTCTGTCAGCAGAGAACGTTTTCACATCTTTCACTGAAGGCAATTTGCCACATAACCCTTTATTATCAGGCCCTAATTACTTGCTTTCAAAAAGAAGCCTTTAACAGATTTAGATTTTAATGTTATTATTAGATTACTACATATATCCTGATTACAACAGTCTATTAAATATCAGGTGTTCTTTACTTAAATAGTGTAGAAGCAACTCCTTTCTCCTAAAACACCAAAGCAAAACCTTACAGCACACTGAGAACATCAATATCAATATAGCAGGCTGCATCACTATGCAACAATGTTTCAGAAGACAGTTCATTAATGCTTTCCCTGTAGGAGAAGACTTTCTGTATTTGTGCACCAAGAACTTTTCCCCTTTCAAGGGCCTGCAGCTGCAGCAAGCTATTGCTCCTCCTGGTTTTTATACACTGCAGCAGTGCTGCCAGGTCAGCATTGTGGAAAACCAATAGACCAGCCTTTCGTTGTGGGCATTTCTATGTCACATTATGTGCTGGGGTCAGATCTGAGGAAAACCTTTTTTTCTTCCTTGGAAGCAACCCTTGAGACAGGAAGTAGGCAGAGGCTTGTTTAGCCAAATGAAGGCATGCTATTTAGTTTTGACAGTCTCCTGTGCAGCTGCTGTTGTGCCATATTAAACAAGAGCATATACTAACAAAGCTGATTTCCATTGCAAAGCCTGAAACTATCTACTCATTTCCTAGCAAAATAGTAAAAAAAAAGCTTCTAGATACTGCTGAAGAAACAGGAAATTAAGCAGCTGTGATCAGTGAGGTGGCACTGCAACAGGCTCCTATAGAGCAGCAAAACTGAGCAGCATCAGTTTGAGAGGAAGAGAAAAAGGGTAAAAGGGTAAAAGCAGGGAGGGACTAGCTTTGCAGTGCAGTGCAGGTGGGCTGCATCCCCAGTGGCATCAATCCTGATTGTTTTCATCTTCTGCAAAACCACAGGAGAGTAAGAATCAGTCCAGGGACACTGCGTCAGCTAGGCACCGCGCCTTTATTGCTCACATTCCACATGTTTCCATGTGTTTTTTCCACATGTTTTTTCCACGTGTTTTTTCCACGTGTTTTTTCCACGTGTATTGCTCACATTTCCATGCTACCTGAACCATTTCATGTGTTAAATTTCTGTACAAATGTACTACTCTAGCTTAAGCTAAGGAAGCTTTCCCATATGCAAATTTTCCCTGACAAACCCAGCAGGGATGCTACCAGGTTACCACTCATGCACTTTTGATCACTTTGCCCCGTGACAGAGAGGTGAAGGGACAACCTCCTACTTGGCAGCTGCATGACAGACACCTTCAGCCCATGAAGTGATTCAATGATACTATTTTAATCAGATGAGAGCTCAAGAGGTGGGCTCAGGCCAGCTGACATGGTGCTTCTAGCACTCCACACTGGCTATAGGAAAAGGGTGAGATGCTGGATGGAGCACAGCTTACAGGACGCACAGCACAGGGCCCCAGACCTGCCTCTGCAGTTGCTCTTCAGCCCCCTGGATGGCTGCCAGACCCACCAAATGCAAGCAGCTGACCAGAGGCAAGTAGGTCTTTGTCCAGAAAGAAAGGGGAGACTTCGCATGCCCTAGTGCCTTGGAAATGGCTTCTGGCCCGCTTGGACGTGCGCCTTAAGAAACAAAAGTAAAATTCACAATGTTAAGAAGATCAGTGCTTTAAAAGCCTACCTGGACACCACAACTGGTGCAGGATAACACAAGCAGATGTGTTTTGGGGTAAGTTGAAAGCATGGTTGTTCAGGAGGGAAGGGCTGCCATCAGGCATTGCACTGAGGCAAGGTCCATACCTTCATACCTAAAATCACTGCAGATGACTGCTCACATATAGATTTCACTGTACTTGGGATATCCTAAGCTGGGGCAGGAGAATTAGTAGTTTAAAACTATAACTAGGTGATGGCTCAAAACCCACACGGATTCTTTTTCCCTTTAGAATTGTCTCAGGGTACTATAAAGGTATGCAATTACCATAAGAAAAAGTTGTTCCCTACCCACTGCCTTCCCCAAGCTGAGGAAGAGGATAAGATCCCTACTCTCATGTTTATTTTCCCATGTATTATGCAAATCAAAGATACTTATTCATAACCAAACCAGTGCAAACATCTGATTACATTAGTGCTGTTGTGATCTGGAAACAGAGATAGGAGTACAGTGCAGGGGACTACTGGTATGACACTCAACCATTATGTTTTACTACCCCCCAAAAAGAGCCACAAAATAATTCAGTTTATTAGCTTGATGTGGGAAATTTGGGGGTTGTTTTTTATATTGGTATGACCTTACTGCTTAGACTCCTCTGAAGTGAAGTGTGAGCCTGCAGACTGCTGTTTCTAAGAGAGGGGAGGGCAAATTCACCACTAGTTTTTAATAATTTTTATGTATGTGGTGAAAGTACCCATTAATTGGGAGAGAACAAAATGTGTAGACTCAAAGTAAAATCAGTCCCAAGCCCTGAAATGACACTGCTGCCTCTTTGCTGGTGTGAAGTCACCACACTGAGGGGGCTTCTGTGTGGTGGCTGTCAACGCAGCAACTAAGTCAAGATAAAGAACCTTACAGGGGAAATCCCAAATGTTCACAAGTTTTCAGCAGTACAGAGGTAAACAAAGACTCACAGGGCCGTTGATCAGGCACAGCCATCTCTCACGTTTTACCTTAAAACCCAATAGATAATTGAGTGCTTTTAATCTAGGATGACCAAATAAAAGGCTCAATCAGCGCTGCTAAATGAGAAATTCACTTGAGGCTGGTAAATTCAGGAGGTTCCTGAATCAGGGAAGGAAAGGCCATACCAAATATTCTGTCCATGAAAGAAGCAGAGGGGAAGACCCAGTATATTTCCTACCACTCACCATAACCTTTTCCACTGGTGTTCAACCAGTGAGTGCCATGCCCTCCAAATCACCAATCACTTATGCTGGATTAGCAGAAAGGGAATGAAATATGAGTTTAGCTCAGTAAGGGAGGCCAAAACAACAACCTGCCTTAGCTTAAGCAGAGGTAAAAGGGCTGCAGGTCACCTCTTTCATGGCCTTACATTTCCTCAATACTGATCCTGTAGTACAGACTAAACCTCAGTTTGGGGACTGGGAGAGGAGCTGCAGAGGAACTAGGACTCAGCCTGAAGGAAAAGGCAAATGGAGATGCAGGAAGGTGAGAATTTCATGTGGCCTCATGAGCTATGCAGCAATAGAATGCATCTGTCATGGTTAAGGAAGAAAAACTCAAATCCACATACTTCTTCACCACCACATCAGGAACATCAATGACAGGAGCTAAGTCACCTTTTTTGAAAGAGCTCCTTTCATCTTTTTTTCTTGTGTTTGAGTGAGACCACAGCATTTGCTAAGTTTAAATATTTTTCTTGTGTTTGCAATCTATATACAAACAGCAGCATCTGTCTTGGCTCTGAAGGCCTGGAACCAAAAATCTGACAGAAACAGAGCCCTTGTGCCCTCATGACATCCTCATGGCCTCTTGGGGTCACCAGCACTCTTTCCCACATCACCAGGGCAGGAGTGTAAAGAAGTGCTCAGCATCTCCCCTCTGCTGGTAGAAGTAAGAGACCCCAGTGTGCACATGTGCCACAGTAAAATGTTTCTCAGTGGGTAGCACGAGAGTCTCTCACACTAAATACTGTTTTTTGGAAGAGATTTATGCTTGCCAAGATAATCAGCTGCCAAACTTGATCACTGAAACCTGAAATTTTTGTTTATTTTTCTATTCATTTTAATCTGCTGCATGTCTACTGGTTTCCAAGTGCCGACCTTGATAGTGCAGGAGATGAGTTGACCATGGAATCTAACAAAACACTGAAATCTTCATTGTATTTCTTTGAAGTTACTAATGATCTCCTCAGGCTCAATAGCAATTTAGCACTTGAACTCAGTTTTCCTTCCCTGGCATATTCCAAGACAGCAGTCCCCTTTGCTTGAACTTTCAGCAGCCAAGTGTGTATTAGATATCATGCTGGCATTAGGCCATTTGGGTTACAGGAAGCACTATACCGCAGACAGCAAAAGCAGTTCAGACTGTCAGGATATTCATCAGAAATCCCTCTCCCCTCCCTTTTTACTTTCTTCCCACCCCAAGTATTCAGAATTCTGGCATCAGAAGAGAAAAACTCTGAGCTGAATCCAAAGAGGAAATACGCTTTTTGAAAAATGCATGCTCTGCATTTTATATAGACAAACAAGAAGCTTCCTTGCCTTCAAGGGCAAAACCACTCTTGCTCTGCTCTCCTACTGCTTGGGCTCCCTGGCGATGCAACAGCTTCCGTTGCCTGCAGGTAACATGAGCTCACAAGGTGCTTTCTTCCTTACTCACCAGTTTGTCTCTTTCTCAGACAAAATAATGCCTTTGTGCAGGGTGATGCCACCTATAAACAAATATCCTAAACTACGCTCCACCTACCATAAATTTTGCGTTACGCTCTGAGCATGAAAGAGCTCTAGAAGCCTCATGCCCCTTCTACCACAGCTTGTGTCTCCTACTTTTTCTCTCCTCTCTGATGAAAGGCCTGTCTGACCTCCCGCTTCCTCCTCAGCTTCCTCCTCAGCAACTCCCACTGGCCTCCTTACCTTCCAGCAGCCAGGAGTCTGCAGTCCCATGGCTGTACACACTATGAGACCACCCCGTGCGGCTGGATCCTACTTCACCCACCCCCACAAGCAGCTCCAGATCCTTGTCCCCTTCAGATGGCTCCTATCACACTCTGCTCAGGCCATCTTCCTAATCACCCAGCCTCCCAAAATGAAAACAATGCCAAACAAGTATAACAGGCTGAGCAATTTCTCAGCGCAAGAGACGTAAAACAAACTGTTTCAGCAGCAATGATAGACTGTTACATACGGCTGGCTTGAAACTCAATTTCACCTCTTCATTTTAGAAAGCTGCAGAGAAATTTCCTTGCACTTGAGGGTAAAGCTGCACTCCTGGAACGAACTATTGCCAAGGTACTGCAACAACTTCTGATGGAGGAACCCTCCAAGATACCAAGAAGGGAAAAGGAGAAGACATGGACAGTCAGAGAGGGAAATCATGAAAATGTCAGAAGAAAGAATGCAGGAGAGCTTGTGAGATACCTGAGAAAAGAAAGCACTGTGGAAGAGCTATCACTGCTTGGGACTGAGCAGGGCAAGTGTCAGGGGAAAAAAAAAGCCTCTCAGACCCTGGAAAAGAAGAAGCTGAGTCATTCCTCAGCAATGTTGGAGGAGAAACTGCTGGGGTGACAGAGGGAGGCCCAAAGATGCAGCATCTGGGCCCAAGCAGGCAGACTCCAACTAAGTGTCCAAGGGAACTTAATGCTCTCTGGCCTGCCTGCAGCAGCCTTTGAAAACACAAACCTCCGCTTCAGCTGACTGGACACCTACCTGTTAGAGATGCAACTGCCAGTGACACAGCCAGCTAAGCCACACAGCAGCAAATGCAGCCATGCATTCACCTGCATAAACCAGAGACACTACTTGGTGTGCACCTGGGACACAGCTGGTTTTGACTGATGCAACCCCATTTTTCCACACTTTTTTTCCCCATGCTTCTGTCAGGAAACAGTTTAGTCAAGCCCCATTTGAGTTAGCAGACAGTGGACTGTGAACACAGGAAGAGATGAGAAGGGGGTGACCTATGAGAGGCCTTCCAGATGAAGCCATCGGCATCCTGGAAAGACTTTAGAGAAGAGGAACTATTTTATCTTCATTTAGTAAATGTGCCTGGCAAGGCAGCCCTCCTCCAGCACAGCAAAACAGCAGTAAAAGAAACTGAACTCCCAAACCATTAGCCTTCCTGACAAGTCAGCTCCCTTTCCCTACTGCTTTCCCCAAAGCCTTTGCAGGCTCATGATGTCAAGCTCCCCCAAAAAACCCACAGGGGCTTGCTAAGGTTCTGTGTTTGAGATAATATTGGTGCAGCTAATTTATCTTCCTCGGCCAGGTGTGCAGTCAGGGTGCTGCTGGTGTGCTGTGGCTCAGCTGCAAGTCAGGCAGCACTGGCTGTGGGGAAGGGGTTCTGTCTGCCCAGCCATAGCAGAGGCCAAAAAAAGAAGCCAAGTTTTATGAACTTCATAAAGGAAACTACCAGAGATGGAAGCTAAACCTGGTTTAGGCTCTGTTGTAAGCTCTTTCCACCCTCCTTTGAGTCTGGGTTATGTTTATATTATATTATTCAGCAACAAAGTGAAGTACACAAGCCCAAAATAAGACTTGTAAAGACATATGCAACTACCCTATAGACATACCAAGGTATGTTAGTAGGGGATCACCAGTTATTTACTTCCTATAGCTACATGATTACTGTGAAAATTTACTTCAAATTGATTCTTGTCACTTAGCATGTAATAATGTCCTTCCTCCTCTAGCCTCTGCATTTCAAGAGATTCACAGACTAAAAGTAGAATACTTTCCCTAAAAAGACTCATAAATGAAAGTTGTCTTGCTGCTGAATAGTAATTATCTATTCAATTACACATCTCCATTCTCTGCACTCTCTAATGCAGAGAAAAGATGCGTATCCAGAGGAAACAATCCTCAAACATCTCCAAAACCAGGGCTACTGATTACTGTTTCTACAGCTGTGATGAAAGGCACTCAGTCTGAAAGTAAGTGGTAGAAGTTCTTGCTCTGTAACGAAGAAATCACAGGAGTTTAAACAAGAGCCATATTTTCTTCCCTTATGGCTTTGTATTTCTCATTTTCTGAGGCAAAAATAATAAAAAAAAAATCCCTATGGTTCAGATATGTGTATGACTTCCTCCTCTTGATCTAAATGAGAGTTTGCACATTTGTCCAAGGGCCATAACAGATGTTGCTTTCTGTTCTGTAATTTCACCATTGCCATCATCCACAACCAGTCTTGCTGGACTGGAAAGATATATCCGGTGTCTGTTATTGTTTTGTCATGATGAATTCCAGGAATAAATTAGGTTGTTGTATGCTTTTAATTATATTAAATCTCTACTGCAAAGATATAAAGATTTTAAATGAGATTAAGTCTGGAAGATCCTGAGTTCCTGTAGATGACTCTACCATGTGTGCATCTCATCTTTGAAAAGGAGATGTTTGACATACTTGTAAATATTGGACTGATACAGGCTGATTAACAAAATTATTTTGTGAATTCTTCTCCTACACTTATTAAAAATGTAATTGTTCACATTTGAAAGAATGATGTTATGCTTAAAATGATTAAGGCAGGGTTATATCTTGTTCTCTGGTCAGGGCATTAGTTTATCTATCATAATCCCTGTGTGGATTAGCCATGCTGTCAACTGCCCCTCTTGAGCAACTTGCTTAAGCATTTTTCAAAACTCAGGAACTGAGAAAGTTGAAATTAGCAGCCATCATTAGTCATAATGAAAATACTTGCAACTAAGTAAGCAGATGCTGTAATGCTACTGGCACAAAAGTAGCAGCGGACCCAATAAAACTAATCTTGAGAAAATGAGTTGTGAGCCATGAGACGCCTGGCTGTAAATACTGGCAGGCGTACTTCTCATAGCAACGTTTCAGTAAGGTGACCTCTCTCCTACCCAGTTTCATGCTGTGTCATTTGTCTGAATTGTAAGAAGGGAAGTGCTTCCATGCTCAGTACAGCTCAAGAAGGACTGATCTATTCCCTAACACATAAGAAATGCTTTGTCAACTGTATTGTTCAGTGTTTTAGGCTCCAAGTCCCATTATGGGTACAGTTGGTTTGATAATAAAACATAAAATTGTCTTACCAGGTATTTTCTCACAAATGCATGGTCTCCAGAATGCTGTTCTAAGATACCAGTACCTACGACCTGCTAATCCTAGGTGATAGACTAGGTATTTTGAGATAGCTGAGTTGTAAATAAAGTTATCCTTTCAAAAGACCAAATCTGACATGCCAAAGATCTATTTATGCTGCTAAGCATAAATATCTCCCATACAAGCACCCCTCCAAAAGAAAACAAGTAGTAAGTGCATCTCCTGGAAAAGTAGTTATGGATTATTTCTTAAGTATAGAGTTAGAAAGCAAGAAACTAGCAACTTTCCCTGGCTTAACCTGCACCGCTAAGCTGCTTCCTTGTCACACTGCTTCTGGCAAATTCTGTACGCCAGGAGTGACTACAGCAAAACCTGTCGTGTTCACCTAAAGGACCCCGATATGCTAATCGTACGCCATCGTATGAACAGAAGCATCTTTAACCAATCTGGGGACCTAATTCTGCTCCAGAAGCACAAACCTCACATTGTGGGGGGTGACATGAAAGAAGTGTTATGCTTCTATACTGAAGATGAATGAAGCAGATAATTGTGAGAGCCACTGTGGTAGTGCTTCAGAAACCAGCATCAGCCAGCCCCTGGCATGTAACGCTGGCTCTGGAGGGTTACAGCAGGCAGTAAAATCCATTTTCACCTATTTCTCCATGTGTGTTTAGAATAAGATTACGTTAGGTCTCAACTAAGCAAATGAAACCATCCAGCTTCAGATAAAAGTCTGAGTATCTATCATTACATCTCCTGTTTAGGTATGGCCATCACAGACACATTTGGCCACTTCAGTGGAGATAAGAAGGGGGAAAGCTGGATTCATATTTAGAACAAAACAAGTTAAAACCTGATTTTTGTTGTACTTAAATAATTTCATGAACTGAAAACATCTGCTTAAGAGCACCACCAAGAGAGAAAGAGGAGGTGGCCCTTCTCATTCCCTCCCTCCTCACAGGTCTCTGAGGGCTGCCAGAGGCAGGGCAGAAGACTGCTCTCCTCCTCCAGATGACCACAAACACACAGAGCACAAAAGATGAAAACCTCTGTATGAGACAGGCTTTCCCCATGGCTCACTGGCAAGTACAGAAAAATGAATACTTCTCTAGCTAAGGCTGTCCAGGGTTGGTTTACTAAGTCATTTAATCTCTGTAAAATCTCCGGGTTTAAGCAGAAACACCAAATGTCTAGAACAAATTCATCTTTTCAGGCAAAGCACAGCTGATCCTCAGACAGTGAAAAGATAAACTCACTGGGCTGTGTAACTGCTGCTGAACAATAAGCTGGCTAAAGGAAAGGTTTATCTCAAGGTATCACTTGTCAAGCTCACAGCTTTGAAGGAGGCTGCTTAGCATGAAATGCTGGAGGAGCTGGGTGTTTGACTCCAACCAGTTCTTAGTCCTGGGGTGGTATTTACTCTCACCACAGTCATGAAGCTTCCGAGACACTGAGGGAACTGCCTTTGGTCTATAGAAAAATTACTGAAGTAGGGAGATAGACCAGTAGGGATAGTTGTAGATAGTAGGGAGTAGATAGTAGGGAGAGTTGAAGAGAGGGAGATAGACTGCCTTAATATGAGTATTAGCTTTGTTCTCTGCTGGTAGCAAAGGGGAGAAGTTTTTGTAACTGAAAGAAATTCAAACAGAGGAAAAAAAATGAATAGCAAACAAAAGCAACGCTGATCAGTTCATTTTGGCACACATCAGGCTGCAATTCTGCTGCCAATGTCAATGTATTACATGCTGTGTAGCTATAAATTTCAGTTATGTTTGAATAAACACCAGCATATAGAATCGCTTTGGGTCTGCCTAATGCAGTCTGCCTGCAGGCAGGCCAGAACTGCTATATTTCCTCATCTGAATTATCCCAAAATTTAAAATTTTAGTTGTTCTCAAAGTGCACGTACCTGCAATCCCTTGTAGCAGCCCACAGACATTAAAAATGCTTTTCTTCATAATACTTTGCACACACATAGTAAAGACAGACACAAATGCCACGGTGCAGAGAATCATGATTCCCATGGCTAGGAAAATAGCGGTTGCCTGCCAGAACCCACTGGCAATCTCACTGAAGTTTTCAGCGTAAGGACCACAAAGCGTGTCTCGTCTGGAGAACTGCATGTGGGAGATCCTGGTGCAGCGCCCGTAGATGCCCAGCGTTGGGTGGTAGGGCTCCTGCGACCCCCCCGTTCTGTTGTCCACATCCTCGGAGCTCGCAGGCTTTGCTTTGCCAATCAGCCAGTCTGCACTCATGAAGGCAATGAGCTCTGCGAAAGCCACCACGATACTCAGGAGAGTCCACAGCATCGACCGGCATGTTACAATGACATGACACATATTGATGTCCAGGGCTTGTGATCAGTGCAGCACTCTTAAAATCCAGGCACAAGGGAGAAAAAATTAAATTAAAAGAGGAAAAAAGGACCCTAAGAAAATCACTGTGGCTGTTCTGCCTATTTTCTCAACTCTCTCACAAAGGCCAAGATGAAGCTTCTCAGGAGAAAAAGTGAACAGCCTCAAGCTTTGCAAGCAGTGCAATCATTTGTTCTCTCTGTTTAGTTCCTCCTTTTTTCTTTCCGGAATGCTGAGTTCTGAAGTATGCTTGTCTTTCTTAATCTTCATACTGGCACATGACACTGCAGGCTGGTGGGAGAAGCTACAAGGACTGCCCACTGTTTGACATCACACACCTACAAGAAAAGAGAAAACACATCAGCAGTAAGAAAAAAGTAATTTCCAGCCCCACAACAAACCAAGATCTGGCGCAGATTCACATCAACATACAAAGCTCTAACAAGGTCTGGTCAAACAGAGCCTGCTGGAAACTCCCTGATTTGTTACATGGGAGTAATTAATGTCCCTCCCACTGCTGCCAATACTTACAGTTTCTGCTGTGCCCTATCCCATGGTGGGTGTGTGTTAAACACTTTGCAAGCAAAGGTCTCAGTAACACCCAGCGGTCCCACCCACTCCTACCACCACACCCCCATCATCTTCTTCTGGTCCAAATTACCAAGGGTGCTGGCAGTCACCCAGCAAAATGTTCGGACACGTTTAAGCGGTTTCACAGATGTGCAGCGCCTGCCTTCACTTTGGGAGGCAGCACAGCCCGCCTTTGGGACAGAGGCTGAACACAGCCTCACACGCCATGGGCACCTAGGTGCAAGGGGCAATGAAGAAACCTTCCTTCCGGGTGTCTGCTGACTGCAGCCGAGCCAACCCTGCCTCAAGAGGAGGTGAACAAGATTACAGCTGCAGACAGCTCACCCTGTGATGTGGTGACCCCTTTGAAGCCTGGAGTTTGCCAAGGAGTGGTGCCTCCCTGGGTTCGGGATCAAGTGTTTTGCACCAGTGTTTCAGGAAAACAATCTGCCTGCAGGTATGTCACACACTGCATCCTGAACTGCTGCCAACACCGGCAGCCTCTGGTGACTTACACCACTGTAAACAGGAATCTGTGGAAAAGCGTCCCAGCCACTGCCAAGTGGCCAAAAGCCCCAGTGAAGAAGGGTTGCCAGTCAGTCTCGAGCTTCCTAACACTCCTCAATTCCCCTCTTCCACAGCCCTGGGTATGCTGCAACTACATAATGCTCCCCAGGGCTTTCCCCAAGCCATAACACTGCCTTTCAACAGTGGCTGATGACATTCCCAGAGTTACACTTATTTTAGTACAAGAGGCAGAGATCACTATACTTACAACTCCTGTCCAAATATCAGCCTCAAAACAACAAACAGGTCATCGCACACGCCTCTGCTCTTGAACTGAAACAGTGTCGCCTGAAGGCAGGGTGGGAGCAGGAAATGCCCTCATGTTACCCCCCCTCTTCCATGATGAAAATGTAGCACTTCCAAGTCTTCCTCACAAAACCCCAAATACTGACACTGAACTGAGAGAAGAGTCAAGAACCAGATCTGGACCTCACTGCTGTGCTGCTGCAGTCACCAGACACCACCAAAACAGACATCTCCAGTGGTTTTTTTTAGGTTTGTCATGGGGTTGGTAATTAATTTCTTAGGAGTTCTGAGCTGGGTGGTTAAATATTAGTCCCACTGAATGCAAAATGAAACACACACACACCACTTCACACATTCAAAATGTCATCCAGCAATTTCTACTGCTTCCTGTACTGGTTGTAGTGAACCATATAGATCTGCAGATTCCTTTGGTATAAGAGCCTTAAAGCTGATGTGCCAACAACAGAATTTGTCTCCTGTAGTTCAGGGTTACGGCATTGCCTTAAAAAAGGGCTTTTAGACATACTGAGATAACTGTTCCACTAATTTTCCTTTCTTTTGGGCGCGGGGGGGGAGGGGGTGAGCATTAAGTTTTCCAGCAACCTGACATAATAATGACTCGAATACACCCTTTGTAATAACAGAGAGCTGAAGCATCAGCCTGCCAAAGAAAGTTGATTTGCTCAGTATTCCACTATAAATAATGATTGCAGTATAGGAAATGTCCACTACAAATCTACATTCTTCTGATGCCATCTGTGTGCTTAAAAAGAATTTGATTGAAAATGTCTTCATTCTCTTGAAAGATGCTCCAAAAAGCTCTCAAATCTGTATTTTTCTGCACGAACTGCACCCACATGAACTCATCTTCATAATTCAAGGATTTTCGGTGAGGTAGAAGGGACATAAGAGCTGAACACCCATAATGGCTGTTACTGCTGACTCTGTACCGGTGAATATAAAACACTGTTTATGGAACATAGATGAAAACAAAGTTCATATTTACTTAGGTAGGTGGAAATTCTAGATGAACACTGGCAGCCATAAAAACGTATCACTGATAACAAACATGTAATGCTATACTGGAAGAAAAGACCAAGTCATGGGGCTCTTTCCCAATTGAAATGTAAGCACAATAAATTGCAGGAAAATTTTAAGACAGTATCTCCAGAAAAGTCACTGCATGAGCAAAATAGCCTGTCTAAAGGTGACATGGAGGTCATGTCAAATCTCAGGAGTTCACTTCCCTATTGTGCAACTAAGGGTAACTTTGCAGCATCTGAAAGTTAGGTATTAGATGTCATTGAGAACTACAATTCAACTGAAAATACTTTGGTTTTGAATAAAACCTGTACAATTCAGCTTTTCCTAGGTAATGAGTACTTTATTCTGGTGCAAAACATGCCAAGAGCCAATACACATGCCAATGTACCCTTATCCATGGGAGAACTTCCGCATAAGCTTTTTCTTGCACTAGAGAGGTGCTGAAATGAGAGCACCACTCACCTACAAGTCCTTTTTGTCAGACAGACAAAAACATATAAAGTAGGATGACGAGCCCAGAGGAGGGGCACAGGCACTTCTTTCTGAGACTCGGTAAGGAAAGACTGTAGATGAAGTACCGAAGACAAGTTCCAGTTCAGTCACATTTATGTAGTTAACTTTTTCCTCCCAACAACTCTTCCTTCTCTTCCTTCCAACAACCTCCTCCCCACTATGACTTTCCCAACAAACCTAACCATCTCTCATGCAGCTCCAACAATATGTTTGTGCCATACATGGAAGCCTTTCCAGCTACAGGCTGTGCTAAACAACTGTGCTTCATGAAGCTCCATTCTGCTCACCCCCTGCTTTTTTTTTTTTTTTATTTTTGCTCAGCAGAAACTCAAACCAGGCCCTTCCAAGGCTGAAAACTAGCTGTTTATTCTTCCTCTCAGTTTCCCATCCCTCAACAACTTTTTCCATGACAGAACTGTATGTTCTTCACAGCACGCCACTCAGTATCCACTTCTGACCGACTGTCAAAATATTTGCTTTGACAACCCAAATTCAAAATACACAATGGTTCTTTAACCCTTTTGGTATTAACTCATTCGAAGTAATTCTCGCTGAAGAAACAGATTACAAAAAGTAGCCTCACCCTTTAGTCATTTGGGCCTCCCTCTATTTTTACTGTTGCATTCAACAACACTGGTGTGCAAGGAGGTCATCCATGCTGGGAAACAGCCCTGCACAGCAAGTGCCCACTTGAGCCACACACCACGGCAGCACGAGGGTTTTGGCAGTGCCATTCTGGCCCACCATACAACCCACATTCCTTGTCTGGACAGCACAATTCTTGGGTGGGTCAAAACTAAACCTTCAGCCTCATTTGCCTGGCTACCAGAACCCTGCTCGGTGTCATGCTCTCCATTAAGTGAAGTCTAACACAGTAAAAACATGTCAACAAAAACATCAGATCCCCAAAACATCCAGAGAGTAAGAGCTCTCAAATGCAAAATTCTTTTGGTTGTTTTAATCTAACAAATCAAACCAACTTAAAACATTGCTAAAACTTTCTTTCTCTTCAGATTAAGTTTTGACAGCCAGGTACACTGCCTCCAGTCATACTTTCACATCTCTAACTAGGACTATTCAACTGTTGCCTTTTACTACACAATATGCCTATATTCAAAGTATATAAACAACATCTATTTTTCTGAACTAGATAAAGAAACAAAATTGCCTCCATTTTGCTTACACTGCCAAAAACAGAAAGTGAGAAGCTGATCCAAAATATAATATTTGAATTAAGGTTTTGATTTTAAAGATGTTGAGCTGCAGGGTTTTGCTTTGGCATTCCAGGCAGATAGAAAGGAACAGCTGCAAAGTTCAAATCTGAGTCAATCACATACCACGGCTGTTTATTTTAAAAAGGTGTCTGACAAGCAATGTACAAGAGAACCACAAGTACCTTGCAGAACAACGTTATGACCAGTCCTTCATGCTCCCCTTATGATATGACTGAAGTCAGAGGCTTACGATTCAGCTTTCGCCCTTTCCAGCCTGGTTCTGTCAGCTCAAGAGTGAGAATAAATCATCTTTAGATAAGTGGCTTTTGGCTTGGCTTAAGCAAACAGCTGAATGGAAGGCCACACAGACTGCTGAAGCCATCCCAGTTTATAAAATAAATCCAAGCACAGTTAGACATTTTCTTCTAAAGTTTACTGGGGTCCAAAGTACAACTACATGGAAAAGTTTCTAAACCTTATTTACAGTAAACAAGCTTGAGCATCTCATAACCCAAAATGTGCAAATCTTGGAAGCTTGGGTACTGCTTTCTCTGGAATGTTGTTCATTAGCAGTTATAAACTCTCTCAATATGCTTTGAACTATGAGAGTGGAAGTGGCTCCTATTTGTGTTGATGTTGACTCACTGTTTAAAACAAACAGAAAGAGGCTCACACACTAAGACTCAATTACCTCAAGCTGACCCCCACCCAGGTTGACAGCAGCTCCCACTTTAAGAAGCTTCCATCCTTAGGTGTTATTGGACAAGTAAACTATTCAATTGTGAGCTCATCCTGACTGGCAGAGTGAGGCAGCCATCAAACCACTGGGACTGCCCTTAAGACAATGTGGTATGAGCACTAGAGATTGTTCATTCTCTGGAAAAGTGATAAATGTTGGTAAATAAACTTTTCCTCCCACTGGTCCTCTCACCATTCTTACAGGAACTGCTGTTCAGGAGGAGATGGCAGGTTTCTGCCAACATCCATGCAAGCAGTGGGGTGGATACTAAGCAGCGTTTCTCAGGTGACAGAAAGACACACCTCTGCATTTCTACCCTACACACTTAGAGGTGATCTGCAAATGTATGAAAAGGTACATTCATCACATTCCTGTCACAAGAGAACAGGGACAAGGATTAATTAGTACTTAAGGAAAGACTAGCTGTCCCAAAAGGTTTGGTGCAGGCTCTCTCTGCAGACCACAAGGAGCTCTGCTGGCACTGGTTTCTGATAAGCACTGCATACTCACCACAGGAAGCACCTGGACCAAAAAGAGAGGAGGACACTTCATTGTGTCTTTGTTTTGTTTTTTAAATGTAACACATTTCAAAGTCATCAAAAACACTCAGTGTCAGATAACAAAACAGGAGAGGTGCTTTAAAGCTGAAGTGGTTGCACAACTTCAGACAAATAGCAGAGAATAAGCAAAGGATTCTCCATTCACCTATGTATTTTCATCAAATTATTGCCTACCTAAACAGCCTTCCATAGTAGAGCTTTTTATTTGAAGAACAAAGAGTAAAGTTTTGATTAGTCTTCACTAGTGAATTAAAGACAGCGAACATTTGCATATCTCATGAATAATTGACCATTATAAACCTGCACAGGCATATTAATGAGTGCATTATTGTGACAGGTGGTTGAAAACACATCAGACTAAACAGATGAATTTCACTGGTAATGGAAGGAATGTAGACTTATGATGCATCATGTCTTGTTCCTGCTGGCACAATGTAAGATATGAAATGGAAAACTAAAATATTTATCAAAATAGTCAAAACTCACTGAAGTATCCTAATCAAATCCCTATTTCCTTGTGTGTGCTTTGAACTGCCCTGTTTACTTCAGCCTCTCTTCATACCTACCAAAGGAATGTAGATGTAAAATTTAAATTAAACTATCCTTCATGTGCCCAAATATTATATACAACACTAAGTGAAAAATAACAATAAGTGAAAAAAAAAAAGAAACAAAAGAAAAGAACTCTGACAATGACTGTTGGTCTCCTGAAGCTGGACATGATGTTTATTCCATTCCATCTTGAAAATGCTATGGAATACGCCATCTAATTACAGGTGGATTTGTTTCTAGAATACATCACTGTAAAAGAAACAAATATAAAACTTCTTTCCAGCTTAAAAAAAAAAAAAGAGCAGTTGAAATGTACTATTCCTTTTCTGACCTCATTAAAAGCCATGGCAAAACTCCCACTGACTTTAATGGGGCCAATACATCACTGAAAAATCACTACAAGAATGAAAGTTTCCAAATTTTCAGACCAACTGCAGGGGAGGTTTAAACACAGAATTCATTTCCCTCTTCCCTCATCCAGACAAAACTTTGCTTATTGCCCCCCCCACTAAGAGGAGATCAAGCTAACTCAGATTTCCAGCATTGCCTCTGAAGCATGAATTCTCAAGCTGGAGATTTGTTCCATTGCTCCGTATTTATTGACTTATGAAATTCCTTAAATCTGCAGCCATTACGTTGTGTTTTGAAAATTTACTTGAGATCTTCTGTAATTCCAAAATTTATTAAAGCCTACAATGTTAAGAAAAGCTAATATGTAGTATTTCTATTGTTGCTTCTCAGGAGAAAATTACACATCACATCAAAAATCATCACTAAGGGAGCAATCTTGGCTACAATTAGTGATAGTCTAACTGCTCAGGAATTTACCAACAGGGAGCAGAATCATGAGTTTCCTTTCCTACTTTGATTTCTCACTAGCTCACTGAAGTCTCAATCTTCAAAAGTCTCAATTGAAGCCCCCTTTCTTAGTTACCTACATTATCGCATCTGTCAAGCAGACTCAAATACTCTTTGTGTTGTGATTATTTCTTACAAGTCTTAACTGCAGCTTCTAAAGGAGTCTGATCAGAAAGAAAAGGGGAGGTTAGGAGGAAAATGGGAAGTCAGAAGGAAGGAACTACTAATATTTGGTAGTAACAAATCCTTGCTATTTTTATACTAAGGATTTTTACTTTAAAAGGAAGCCAGACTATGGCTATTTAAATATTTAATAATGTGTGCATAAGCTAGAGCATCAGAACAAAACCACTTGGAATCCATGCTTGTTGTAAAAAACAGCTCATTCACATGAGTTCATTGTGACAGATTTGGAACTACTCTTAATAATTTATTAATATTGTATTAAGATATTTATTATACTAATACATTGGTTATTGTTTAATATGAGACTGGTGAGAAAAACAGGCAGGAAAGGAAAGAATAACTCAGTTGTGACACTTCTCAGCAAACGCTAGGGAATTGCTTACTAAAAAGACAATACTAGCTCAGGAAAAACCTCACAAACATAGCAGATCAAAGGTCTGAGGATTGTTTAGGAAGAAACAGCCTCTCAAACTGGAGGGAAGAGAAGCTGTTTTAGACAAAAAAGCTTTAGAGAAAGGACCTATGGGATGTGCCTATCGAAGTTAGGCCAACATGGGACACCATATTGGGTTCCTCATTTGCCCTTAGACAAAGCAAACAGCCCTGTAAACAGCCTTGGTTCCTTCAATCAAGGAAACACCACTTCAGTTAATTCCCGAAAGGAAACCATTGCAGTATCTCCTTTGACATTTGTGGCTCTGTTAGCAGAGCAACCACAAAGGTTATGGCTCTCCAGCCTGTCTGAACAGCCAGGGTGGGTCACTCTTCTGCTGAGGCAACATCTAAGGCTGCAGACCCGAGGACTGACCTTTGAGAGCAGGAAGGACCCAGAGGTGTTTGCACTGTTACTCACTGCAAATGGCTGTAAACAATCGTGTACGTCAGTCCTTCCAGAATGGCACTAGTGGGAAAGACACCTCACAGGTATCGACTGCTCCCCAGGTTCATGACGTGAACACTCACACAGCAAGGAAAGAACAAACTTTTGGCACAACAGGGAATCTTTGCACTTTGGATCCAAGACACACAGCTCAAACAAACTACCTGCTATGATACCAGTGACTGCTGAGATGGAGAACCTTTCTTGTCTCAAAACGTATGTAATCATTCTTCCTCTTCTTAATTCAAACTGAAAATAAAACATCCTTCAAAAACAATCAATACAGACAAGCAGCTCAGCACAGTAATGCATAAAACTTGCGTACGTTACAGGAACACCCTTACTGTGACTTTTCGTTGAACTCGAGCTGAGGAGAGCCAGTAGTTGCTCAAGTAACTCAAAAGGGTTGTGATGGATCAGAGCTGCCATGTTTCTGTACTGGCAAGGATGTCTGAAGTATCTGGGCACCACATATAACAGTAAACTTGAAAAGGGTGCACAAAAAACCCTTTATCCAGGAAAAGGCAGTGTACTCAGAAACTGGCATATCTCTGTGCACATCTACTGAATATGAGCTTTAGTTGTTATTAATGGTTAACCTCTTGACTGTGGCCAAAGAGAGAAGAACTGAAATGAGATATTTTCAATACTGCGTATTTCATTTACCAATGATTACAGGAATGTTGTGTTCAGTTGGGATCTCTAAAATGGAAGCTCACTGCACAGGGTTTGGAAAAGTCTAGACTAATAACTGAAATTCTGGAAAGCCCATTTTAGAGCAAGAAGCTAAAATAAACAGATGATTTATTTTAGCAACTGGGTTTAACTCTAAAGCCAACTTTGGAGATACTTCTACAAGCTGAGCCATGTGCAGAATTCTGGCTTGTTTTAACTCAGTTTGACTTGCTCGACTAGATAATGTTAACAGTCCTTTTCTGTCCTTAAAATGTATACAACCATGAAAATGAATGTTTGTAGAAACTGAAAAGGGCTAAAGGGGTGGGGGGAAAAAGTGCATCTTTCTCAGCTTCACTTTCTCTGAAAATGCTGTGATGCCTCTGTCTCTGATATCATGTGGTTTGTGTCATAGAAGCACTTAATGGTGCAAACTGAAACTGGACCTGTGTGGGGATATGCAAATAGGTCTGGTAATTATCCACCTTACTACCATATAAATACATAGGCAAAACAAAAGGAAGAAGGCTTAAATAACCACCCCAGTCCTCTGGATGAGATGTAACTCACTCACTCAATAAAATCTGTAGTAATACTGGGAACTGAACCTAAATGCTTCCACTAGAAACCCTAAATCTTTGGGGATTTAATATACTCTGCAGTGTCCTGCACTGTGCCTAACACTTTTCTTGTCATCCTTCAAACACAAACCTCAGCTATCCCTGTGTCACTTTGAATCTCTAGCCCTGACACACCACATGCAGATGTACCTTTCCTTCTCCACAAGGGAGGACTGTGGACATGGTCACATCTCCAACAGCAACTTTGATTTTCTGCTCCCTGAGAAATGGCTTCGTGATTAAACTGGGATTTTTTCCTACAGTATTCACTGCTGAAACAGGCAATTCCCACAGCAACATGTCACAACAGCTGCAAAGAAATTCACCTGCAAGGAAACAAACCTACCTCTATGACTAGCTTTCTCCACTTGTGCTGCAGAGAGGAACATAAATTTACTCGTAACATCTTTAGGGGATGATTTCGCACATATGTACCTCATTGAAGAGGATGAAGCTACAGATACCACAGGTTCCATTATGGACTTCCTTCACAACAAACCACCTTTTTATGTATTGCGTTGGTTAGTTGCTTTCAGTTTTCAGTCACATTAATCATTTTGAAAGCAAATGCAGTCCACAGACTAATGGGAGGGCAACATCTGATGGTACTATTGCCAAAAGGTGGAAAGTTCTTAATTATGTTTTTCCCATTGGGAAATGCAAATGAATCAAAATCACACCTGCATATCTGAAGATCTCCCAAGGCATAGACAGATAACTATCACTAAGAAAAAAGTCCCTGAATACTACAAGCTTTATGGAAATCCGTCTGCTCTGTAAGTTTCAAACATTTAACTGAATTCTGAAAATTAGCTTTACATATAAGATTATCTATTAGATCTCCTTGTTACAGTTCAAGTTCTATGTAAGCACAGAACTTCATGGCAAAATTAAAAGCACGGTACAAGAAACAGTTTCATTAATTGTCCATCATGGAAATGGTTGTTTCAAGCCAATTCTAAACAGTGCACTCACTGCATTCTGTATGTTGATAATGACTATTACTAGCATTAATTGGTTCTTTAAATTAAATGGTTGCAAATAATAAATTTTATCTTCAGGTTCCTAATAAATGCTCTCCTAAAAATCAACTGATTTCATCAGAGGCAAAATTGATTAGATTTGAATAAATCATTGATAGCATGTATAATGTTGAAAAAAAATACGGTCATTCAAACTAGACACGTGCTTAAACTTACCAGAATTCTACTCAGAATTCTGTACCATGAATCCCCAACCTGGAACAAACTTCCTAGCTTATGTAGTTGAGTATTTCCTCTAACTCAGGTGAACAGGACATGCTCTTTTGCCAGTCTTTCTCTATTTGGTTATGTTAAGATTTCAGAATTAAAAGTTCAGGTAGTGCAATCAAATAAGCAAAAGCATTTTGGACTAAACCAGAATATACTGAACAAACCACATTTTCTCTGTTTTTCGGTTTGTTTGGTTTTTTTTCAAGATGCTTAGCCCAGTGTTCTCTCACTTTTGAGCAATAGAGTTACGAGATGTCCAAAGCATCAAAAGAGAAAATAAAGGAAACAAATCAAAACAGACTACTTAAACATAAAGAGGACAAAAACATGCAGGTAGANCATTCTTCCTGAATAAAAGTTAAATCAGGAGATTTATCTATTTTGACAGATAAAAGACTAAGGATGACAAAATTCTTATTTTATTTAGGGTTAACCAGTAGAAATACTTATATAAAAGGTAAACTTCAAAAATTATCATCTCAAAGCTTTAAGAAAAAAACCCCTAAACTGTAACAAATTCCACAATCCACTGAATAAATCGAACAGGAAGCAAAACAGCTTCAATGCACACCCAGTGCCCTGCAAGTCTCCAAGCACGGCTGGATGAGCAGTGTCTACAACACTTGCAGATCGTCAACTTGGCATCTTTGTGCCAAAATGGCACAACAGGCTCTCCTTTTTATGTCTGTGTCAGAGAATACAATTCTACAGGAAACTGGAAATAAAATTCATTAATCTGTGTTCAGTGAA